>BSQZ01000015.1:8195000-8625000 GCA_033239005.1 Lamellibrachia satsuma | reverse complement strand
GTAAAATTAAAAAAACACCACGTCGATCAGTGCAATGGCATTCTAGAACATTATGTTTAATTCGCCTATGCTCGCTAGAGGCAATTTGTTTAATGATATTTAATAATGTATAGTTCAATACTGTTTAATAATATTTCTCTCTCTCTCCCTCTCTCTCTCTCTCTCTCTCTCTCTCTCTCTCTCTACACACACACACACACACACACACACACACACACACACACACACACACACACACACACACACACACACACACACACACACACACACACACACACACACACACACACACACACACACACACACACACACACACACACACACACACACACACACACACACACACACACACACACACACACCCACACCCACACCCCCACCCCCACCCCCACCCCTCACCTCTTGGTGGTTGTTTGGGAGACTCTGCGTCCTACTTCATGTCAATGTGGTACTCGCCAGAAAAGAAGCGCCAACTCCTCGAAATCATTGTTGAGTAGATCCTCCTTCGCATCACCGTTCGTACCACCTGATGATGGGTTGTCTCCCTCTTTCTTCAGTGAAGAGACTTTATTGGTGTCGCGACAGTGTCACGGATTGGTGGGGTTTCCGCTCATTAGTTTGGCTAGGGTCTAGTTGGGATGCCCCGTCTCTATAATTCAACGCTCGTGGTTGATGATTACACAAGTGAGCAAGACAACAAAAATAAGTGAAAGAAAGATAAACATTTCATACACGGTAGTTACTAAGTAATTTACAAGGAAACCAGTACACTCCTGGGTCTATGTAATGCAATGTAATCTTCCGATCCTCTGACCGGGATTAATCCCTCAGTGTAATAGTAGGTGTACTAGTCACGTGGTTGCGCGTGCTAATAGACTGCCGATAATTTGCCAAATTTGTACATGTTTTAATTATTTTAACAACACCAAGTTTTATTGTACACGTGCGTGAATACATGCACGAAAAAGTTTCATCCTGCAAAAATCCGCCCTATGTGTGTGTTTTCACTGATTTCAAAAACATGATCCCAGTGGTCTTACCCCTACAGGGCTCAAGCCTCAGTTACACTTCCTGGTGTGTTACACGTATGTAGGGGCACAGTAATTTTAGGTATGTGTAATTGAACAAAAATCATATTTTCTGACATAACTGCATTTGAGAAGGCACATTCGCAACTTTGCTGGTAGAATCTGTTGACAGTGTAACTGAGGATTTTTAGATGATTTCAATAGGCGGAAGGATTTTTGGCAATTTTTCACCACAAGGCACGTGTGCGTAGTAATTCGTGCAGAAATTGGTAAACATTGACGGGCATGACACGTTCAGGCATTTTAAAAGAGTTAGAAATTTACAATTTTGACTAAACTCGACCAGCATGTCAATGAAATTATGATAACGTCAGGTAAGCAATTTCAGAATATTTGATGGTCAAGTTTTCTTATAATCGTGCAAAACGTTAACATGGCCACCAGTGGGAAATGTAACTGCATGCTGAACCCTACAACCACATTGTTGTGCCCGCAGCTACACGGTTGATTCTAAGGCATCTAATGCATAAGCAACATTCTAATTACATATGAGGCAGATAAATGACTAAACAACATTACAGTTCATTTTGAGGCATCTACTGCAATGCCAAACACAATCACAGTCGAGTTTCTGCATTCTTACAAACTGTTCATTAGGCCTGCCGTTTGTGTGTCGACGTGTCCCCACTACCGTCCATCCTTACATGGGAGACGGAGGTGATTTCTCGGTCGTCGTAAACGGAGGGTTGTCGCAGTTTAACGTCGCACTTCGGCACTCGTGCCATCTGTAATCGAAGAACGTCTCGTCCGACGCTGAAGGGCGAACCGTCGGCTGTCGAAAAGCGGGTCATCCACTGCCGAAGAACATACCGTCTGCAGTCGAAGAGCGGGTCGTCCGTCGCCGAAGAGCATACCGTCTGCCGTCGAAGAGCGTGCCGTCCGTCGCCGAAGTTGAAGAGCGCCCCCTTCCCCTCGCCTCGCGCGCCGTCCGCCTTCGTCGTGCACTTCGTTGCCTCGCGAGTATAGACGCAATGGACGGGAGTCCATCTACTCCTTTCTATCTACGTTGCACCTCTCGGTCGTGTGCCAGGACTAGATGTGTTTGATAAAAAGAGGCACAGCACGATTAGCACCTGGACAATGTCATGAGACGTACGCCAGAGGTCGGTCTATATATCAACCCCGACAAATGTGTTGTGAAATCAAGAAGAATCAAGTTCTTTAGAAGCTACCTTTCGTGGAATTGGCTAGAACATGACGCGGGCAAGATTGCAGCAATCGTTGACATGTTGCCGTCGACAAGTGCCCAGGAACTACAAAGCTCCCCTTGGTATGGTAAACTACACAGCACGCTACACGCCAGATTTCGCAACCACAACAGCATTCCTCCGTGATCTTATCAAGAAGGACAATGTCTTTCTGTGGGGCCCTGAACACCATAATGCTTTCGACAACGTGAAAGAAGTAGTCACCAACATTAGCTTTCTCCGACTCCAGCAAGCCAGTCAACATACAGACATATGCGAACAAACGGGTAGTTGGTGCGACACTTCTACAAAACGGACGACCAGTTGCGTAGGCGAGTAAGAATATGACTGAAACTGAAAGCAAATATTGCAACATTGAGCGTGATATGCATGTGTTTGGTCTTGAGTTATTCCATTATTACGCCTATGGATGTCACCGTCGAAACTGACTACTGGAATCCAAAGGAAAAATCTGACAAACGCCCCACCGATATTGATGAGAATGCTATGTATACAGAGGTAAGACGTTAGTGTCAAGTGTGTGCCTGGAAAGGACATACCCATAGCAGACGGACTCTCGTGTCTATCAATTCACGGGGAAGAAATGCCAGACATCAACGTGACCATTCACAATATCACTGTTGTTTCTGAATCAAGACTTGAGAAAATCAGTGAAGTGACAAAATGCGACGAAACATTCTAACCAGAACTGTAGCAAGTGGATGGCCCCAGTACTTGAACCAATACCCAGAAGACATTGCGCCCTTCTAGAACTTCAGAGATGAAATTGTGGTATACAATGGAGTACTTCTGAAGGGCAAACGTGTCATCATACCCAAGAGCATGCAAGCTGAGGTTTTCATGAAAATACACACGGGACACCAAGGCATAGACAAATCCTGATTACGAGCCCGCGGTTCACTTATCAATCTCAGAAGAATTTTTCAAGAGACAAATCGCGCGAAAAAAAATTTGCACTGTGACCTAGATGCACTCAGTAGTACTCGCTGACGTCTGTTCATTATGACAGTTTGTGCTCTGGGCCAATTCGCTGCGAAAGTTTGTCGCTGTCTTTCTCACCATACTGAATGCTCGTTTGCACGCAGCGTTCGACATAGGTGTGACCAGGAGAACCAGCATTACCTTTGTCAATGTAACAAATGCGTGCGTGCGTGCGTGCGTGCGTGCGTGCGTGCGTGCGTGCGTCCGTGTAAAAGACAAAGAAACAAGGCAAGTTCTTATATAGTGCAGTGTCCAGTCCGTAGTACCGCTCAAAGCGCTCTTCACGTCACCCCTGGCAGAACTGTTCTTTCGAACATAAACTTGACTTCTATGGGGAGCCACGCTGTAGTTATTGCGCGAAGACTAGTCTTTAACATATATCAACTGCTGCCTATAGACAGGTGCTCATGTGTTACTTACATGACTTGAATGTGTAGACCACGTAGACCCCTCGCTGTCCTCCGGGAAGCTGCACCCTTCTATTCTGTTCTATTTATGGCATGCCGCTTTGCTTTCAACACCGGGAGCCCAGTATCATTCTTGATCTGGTTAATCCACCTCATCAGAGGCCTTCCGCTATCATTTGGAGTCCTGTTTGTATGTATCCCTAAATATGTTGTCTCTTTGCCTATGGCAAACGTGCCTAAACCACATGAATATCCTGTGTCTGATGACATGTTTGATGGATTCAGGGGTAAAGGTGTCCTCTCTAATTTTAATATGTTGTAATCTTTCCGCTCTGTTAACACATCTGATAGCCCACAGGCAGCGCATCTCAAAAACCTCAAGTGTCCCGTGTGATCGTAACGTCCATGCAAGGGCTACATATAATCTGGCTTTCAATCTGAGGTGCCTCTGTTGGAAAATATGCCATTTTTAAGGCTACCAAGGTTTCTACTGCTACTGCTATGCGTCGACTGCGTGCGTGCGTGCGTGTGTGTGTGTGCGTGCGTGCGTACACACACACATATACATATATTGTTTAAAGAAACCATTCTTAACTGCAATATCAGTGACAACTAATAACTCAGACAATTTAGCGTAATGGTTGGTCCTTACATATTGTCTAACATGGGTAATTCCGGATAGGCCATTGAACACCCTAGCCCACCAGAGCTACTGAGTACACCAGCCTTGGCATATCGACTTAATGAAACGTGGATTTGCACTTTGTCCCAGTTGTTGTCTTAACCAATATGATATTAAGTCCCATTAAGCGTACATGTCCTAATTAGCGTACACACCTTTTTTTCAATCAGCAGGATGCATAATTATTGTAACTTGACTAGTATGGAACAATCGAAAAGTGTCGTCATCTGGTGTTAAACAGTTGACCCCAGTTTTCATTTGTTCTACACTAATCACCAAATGATACTATTAGTGTTAAACAGTTACCTTATTGTCTACAAACAAATTGTGTACGCTAATAAGAACAGATTCGTTTACATTTTTCCATGGCCCTTGTTTTCTTTTTTCAAGCGTACTGCACACCTATTGTGTGGAATACGGTAGCTTCAATTGGCTGTGGACCAATCGTCGCTGGTTGGACGGGTATAATGATGAAAATTTTCTTAAATAGTTATTTGATGTTGGGCGCGTGCACGCCTGGTTTCCGAAATCAAAACTGACAAAAGACAGCAATTGGAATGAAGTACAAATTATTCCTTGCATAATACATTGTGTAGGATATATGCCAAGTTTAGATTATTACTACTACTATCACCCTCGAGAGAATGTCGTTCAGTGACACAATAATATGGTTGTGTAACTAAAAGCACAAACTTCCTGACAGTGGCGCCACTCAGCATATCACCACTGCCACAACTTGAATATAAATTCAAAATGGACAGTGCGGAGTGGTATGTTGGCTAGACAACGTGATTTTTGTTTACGACTTGATACGTCATTGCAACTGTGAACCTGAGTATACGTACTGTAGTTTCAAACAAAAACTAACGTTATTTTGTTCCACGTGAAATGACGATGTGCAGAATGTGCACATCAAATGTAAGTTGTGGCAGTTGTGAAATTCACTATGTGGCGCCACTTGTGGGGAGTTTGACACTCCCCAACAGTGGCGCCACTCATCAAATCTGGTCTAGAAATGCCAAAACATCTCTCCAGGTTGCCAACTTCGGTCATAATGATAACATGTTTATTATATTATACGTCTTTGCACTATGGTCATTTAGTATTTCCGAGAACATTCATACGAAGTCGAATCACGAATGGTTCCGTGAGCTGTTTTAAGTTACCAGTTTTTGACAATAAACACATTGGAGTGGAGTAACAATGGGCAAAGATTCAAAAGATTACTACCAAGTGTTGGGACTGAAAAAGTGTGCTACAGAAGATGAGTTGAAGAAGGCATATCGTAAGATGGCTCTTAAATACCACCCTGACAAAAATAAATCGCCCGGCGCTGAAGAAAAGTTTAAGGAGGTTGCGGAAGCCTATGAGATTTTAAGTGACCCGAAGAAGCGGGACATGTATGACAAATACGGAGCCGATGGGTTGAAGGGTAGTGCGTCCCGTAGTCCAGGGGGAAGTTCCAGTTTCTCCTATACTTTTCACGGCAACCCCCACGATACCTTCCGCATGTTCTTCGGCGACGAAGACCCGTTTGCCAATTTGTTCGAGTTTGGCGGAAGACACGATACAGGACATGGACCAGGTAATACAGTATTCACATTGCATAACGACATGATGGACATGGATCATGACCCGTTCAGCGGCTTTGGATTTGGTGGACACACTAGCAGGACAGGTCACAGCAGCCCAGCAGCCAAACGTCAGGATCCGCCAGTTGTATTTGACCTGAAAGTATCATTAGAAGATATATACAAAGGTACAACAAAGCGAATGAAAATCACGAGAAAAGTCATCAACCCAGATAGCCGGACAGTAAGGTCAGAGAACAAGGTTCTTACTGTTGATATAAAACCTGGCTGGAAGGAAGGAACAAAAATCACATTTCCCAAGGAGGGTGACCAGAAGCCAAACATGATACCTGCTGATATTGTGTTTGTCATCAAAGACAAGCTTCACCAAACATTCATCAGATCTGGTTCTGATGTAAAGTACAAGGCAAAATTGGGACTTAGAGAGGTAAACTACTTAATTTTTTCCTTCAGTTGATAAATCATAGCCATAACGCCCCTTTAAATATCAGAAAGCCATCCCCTAAAAGTACTATGCTGGATAGTTGTGGACGGTGTTTAATATGACCGTGCTACATTGCTGTCATATAGAATATGTACATGTATGTTCATAGTACATTTGTATATATATATATATATATATATATATATATATATATATATATATATATATATATATATACAAATGTACTATGAACATACGGGCTACGCAGAAGATACGGAGAAAGACGTAAAGGTGCATATACATAAATCACTAGAAGTAAAGGATCAAGTGAACTACATTGTCAAAGTGAAACAAGTCATGGTTTTGGGTCTATGCACCTAAAAAAGATAATAAAAGCTAACCATATGCAACTAAAATCAAGAATATCACACCAGTTGTTTACTCAGAAAGTGTTCAAGCAGCAGACATGGGGCCGAGTACATTTTCATGAGTATGAGCACATTGATGAAGGATGAGTGCGAGTACATTGCTAAAAGCTGAGTACGAGTACATTCGTACGAGTACATATTTTATAAATTATAACGTATTTTAAACTAAGAGGTAATAATTTATCTAATTTATATAACTCAGCAACAAGTGAATATGCAATGGCAGTTGATCAGATTTTTTATGAGGAAAACTGTAAAAAACATCTTTATTTATCAACATTGGCATTCATTTCATTGGCATCCTGTCATCTATTTTCCATTGCACCGAATGAACATGAACTGATTGTCTCTATGTTAAGCAAGTAAAACGAAACAACCAACAGGAGGATTTGTTACCTGATAACACACTGGCTACATTTCTTTGTTTAGTATTTCTCTTATCTCTGCTCCCTCAGTCCCTGCTCTCTCTCAGACCCAGACTAGCATATCTCATGGCTTCATGAGACATGCTGCATGTCTCATAATTGACCACACACTAAGTTCATTGTTATGAAGCACTTGAGTCATTGTTAGCAATTGCAATCAAATGTCAAGAGTCCTCCAGATATGGAGCCCTCAGATGTTACCTACATAGTCTCAGGACTCTGGACAACATGTCTGGACAGTGGATATGGTCTATTCAAGTAACTAAATAAGGATCATCTTAAATTAATGACTGTCACAGATTTTGTTGCATTTTTTCTTTTAGAAAAATATTTCCAATAGTTGTAACATACTTTGTACAGTCTTGAATTTCTCCATAGACCCATGTAATATAATTATGGTTTACTGCAATATATATTATTTATACTTGAAAGCAAACAAATGCCTACCCCTACAAACAAATGGGAATCCCAAACATACTGTTACCTTTTTACAAACCCCTCCATTTTACAAACATATAGACATGGTATGACTCATAAAATCAGTTTTTGTTTGGAGTCCCTTCTTAACTGCAGTCATAAACCACTTGCTTTGATATAATAATACCCATTAAACCAATATCTTTGTAGTTAGTCTACCAGTGACTAAACATTCCCCCCCAAACATGTACATCATTTGAAGGGGTAGAGGTGAGAAAATTTATCCAAATTGCAACAAAGGGGATGTGTAGCAATTTGAATAAAATTTGTCCTTGTTTTGAATAATAAAGACCACATGAGACCAATTTACATGCTTATACATCAGTTCAGTTTGTCTTCTTTTGGTGCACAAAGGCAGTGTTGCAATTTGTAATGTGTTTTATGAATGAATGAATAACTTTATTTTGGCTACACATACATTTTAAGATACTTACAATATGATACGAGTCACAGATTATACAAATAGCGGAGCAACCAAGGAGATCCTGTAGAAACCCCGCAGGGGACCACCCAGAAATAAATCAACATAATTATTTTGTTTCCTTAGGCTTAAGCCAAAAACATATACTAAGCAACATTATTGCAAGTGAAATACAATATAATGTAAAAAATAAAAAAATTGCTTAAATATGTACATACAAATTGTAATTAGAATTTTATGAACAAATACTACACTAATAACCTAACTAATTATTGCACATGAATACATTACAATGTGAACATGAACACATTAAGTAATGCAGGAACCACGAATACATTAAATACTACACGAACATCAATTCATGTTTTTTTCTGCCATGTTAAAATAACGGTAGATGTAAAGTATATGTTATACAAATACAAATTGATTCTCAAAAATGTTGCTTAAATATCAACATATAATTTGTACTTTGAATTATATGAACAAATAATACACTAACTACACAATTGTCATGTATTAATTAAATGTGAGCATGAATACATTAAATAATACATGATCCTGTCTACATTAAATATTACATAAGCATGAAACACATGGTCTTCTCTACCATGTGAAAATAAATGTAGATATAGAGTACATTTTGTACAAATACAAAGTTTTATTTGCAGTGTTTACTGGAAAGTCATTGTTATTTAGAGAGTAACAATTCTTTCAGTTTATTTTAAAATTGGTTAATGGACACAAGCTGTTTTAATTTACTAGGTAATGCATTCCAGAATACTGGTCCTGAATAGTTTATTGTACATTTCCTGCTGTTTGTTCTTATGTTTTGGATATAATAGCTATTTTGGTTTCTTAGATTATGTTTGTGCATATTTTATATTCTCGTAAGCATTGATGACATAGAATCTGGGAGTTTGTTATTTGCTGCTTTATGCATAAAATACCTAGTTGATGTTTATATAGATAATCCAATTTTAATAGTTTTAACTTTGAGAATAGAGGATCAGTGTGTGCGATGTAATGAGAATTTGTGATTATCCTAATAGCTTTCTTCTGTAGTATTCTTAGTTTGTTTAAGTTTGTACAAAATCAATTTTCCCACAATAGAGTGCAATATTGTAAATGTGATAAGATCAATGAACAATAAATAGTTCTCATTGTATACATAGGGAGAAAATGTTTTAATTTGTTAAGCATTCCCACATTCCGTGCTACTTTTTTTGATAGGTTGTCTATATGTGTTGTCCAACTTAAATGCTCATCTATAAATATCCCTAGGAATTTGGTGAATTTGACATGCTTTATTTTGTTTCCATTTACTTGCATTAAGGCACTGTTGATATTGTATTTTTTCCTTTTGGTGTGAATATAATAAAATTGGACTTTTTGGTGTTTAGGGAAAGTTTGTTGGTATGTTGAGATTTTTTGTATTTCTATGTTTACCTCTTCGATGAGAGTGTTGAAGCATGTATGAGCATGAAAGAGACTTGTGTCATCTGCAAACAGTATAGTATTTAGGATATCTGATACATTTTCAATATCATTTATATATAAAATAAAGAGTAATGGGCCTAATATAGATCCTTGTGGAACTCCACATGTAATTGTCATATATTTTGAGTCTGCTTTGTTATACGATACATACTGTCTTCTGTTATTAAGATAGCTTTTAAACCAGTTGCAGGCATTACCTCTTATACCGTAGCATTGAAGTTTATTTATTAAAATGTTATGATCTATTGTATCGAAAGCCTTGGAGACATCAAGAAAAACACCTATATTATACTTTTTATGGTCCATGTTACTTGATATTTTATCAACTAAATCAATCAGTGCCATATACGTAGAATAGTTTTTCCTAAATCCGTATTGTTTTTTTGATATTATGTTGTGTTCTGCTAAAAAATTGTAAAGCAATATACATTAGGCGTACCAGTATTTTTGAGAGGCATGGAAGGATAGAAATAGGTCTATACTTTGAGAATAGTTCAGGGTTTTCACTTTTATACAAGGGGATAACCTTTGCTATTTTTAGTTTGCTGGGCACAGTGCCAGTCATAAGTGAATTATTGAAAATGTGGGCAAGTTGATTTGCAATTTGTGGTATAATTTGTTTAATAATGTGTGGATCAACATTGTCGAATCCACTTGATTTCTTTGAATTTGCTTTTTTTACTATGTTAATTATTTCCTCAGAATATGTAGGTGTACAGAAAAAACTTGATGCATTTTTTGTATAAATTGTGTTGGGTCATTACCTGTTTGTGTTAAGTTTACATAAAGGCATTTTACATTATATTAGAAGTTTTCAATATATTTTTTTCTTAACTTAGACTACTGGTTGTTGAGAGGGTTAGCACATGCCAAGACAACAAGCTCAACATCCCCTTTGCACTTTTTAGAAATAGAAAGGAAACTAAGTAATAGTAATCTATTACATTGCAATGTAATAGACCCCAGGCCTGTAAGATAACCTGAATTAAGAGTGTTCACCTGTATTAAGAGACCACTTTTCGATCATTTTGAATTTCTGACCCAGTTAGATAGTTGTTGTTAACAGAATGAAACTTTCCTGAAGTATTTGAATGTTCGAAACTCCTGAAGTATTTGAATGTTCGAAACTTTCCTGAAATATCTGAATGTTCAAAACTTTCCTGAAATATTTGAATGTTCAACTATTTTGCTTTAAATACTTTGTTATTTCTGATTGATTACCCCCCTTACCATCCCTACACACACTACACATAGTACATTCTCCAATAACCATGACACCCAAAAAAGGCAACAGGCAGTATCTTCTACCAGTCAAAAACACCCTGTTAAGCAAACAATTGTAGGCTACAAGTTCAGGCCATAATCTCTTTGTTTAATTAAACCACCAAGATGCCCATAAAGGGCCATTGGTCAGTTAACCAAATGATTAGCCATAAAATGTCTTTGATGCAGTCAGGAGATCATGCCATGTGACACTGGCTGACAGTGCTAACTGATAAGAAATGCCAGCTGAGGCTTCCCCTATAGAAGTAAGGTTACTCAAGTCAGACTGCTGGCACCAGATTAGGAGGAAATGTAATATATTACTATTACATTTCAAGCTATTACTATTACATTTTCCATCGGAACTATTTTCTTGCAATTAAACATTTTACATACTTAATCACTTACATATATTCAATTCAACTGATGGGTGTATCGTTGATAGTAAGTACACATTTTATAAAAAAAACTAACAACAAATACTTAGATGAATTTTGGAGGCAAAAGAACTGTTTACTTTAGTGTCAATTGATCATTGTCCACACAAAGTCTCTTGCATACAACAATACTGATATGTGGTAAGATGGGTAAACATACATAATCCCCTCGGACATAATCCCCTCAGGACATAATCCCCTCAGACAATATCCCCTCAGGACATAATCCCCTCAAGACAAAATCCCCTCAGGACATAATCCCCTCACATGAAGAATATATTTTTTTTAATAAAAAAACAAATATAAAAACAAATATTTTAACATACAGTTTAATTCAAAACTATCTTGCCATTTCTGACAAGTCTTACTTGTAGATCTATCACAACTGCAATGTCTATGTGTAAAACACATCAAAAGTTATTTTCATCGAACACAGTGACCAACACCCCTCAGAACCTCAGGAATGGTCTTGATATCCTGGCTCCTGTCTGAACAAAGCATGTGCAGTTTGGCCTGCAGGGTGACTGTGTGCCGTCTTCTGTGCTTGGCTGGCGGGTCGCCACGACGATCACGGAGCAAGGCAGTTGCGACCAGGGCTTGATCTTTGCACAGACTGTCAATGGCTCTCCATATAGTGGGATGGGCGTGACCAACAAGCTTCATGAAGGCATTGTTCCACCCTTCGCAGATGTTGTTGGTTCTAGAGCCTCCAGCCAGGGTGATGTCATGGACGTTCCAGATGGAAGGCTCATAGGTAGGTGGCATCCAGCGTACACGAATAGGTGGAACAGACCCATCTGGACGTGGTGGTGGCTGTATGCGACGATATCTACCAGACACATATGTAGAGTCGAAGTAATCAATAAGTGATTCGAGTCCTTCTGGAGTGTTGTCACGAAGGTAGACGAGGCCTTCTAGGACACCATCAAGTGGTAGAAAGGCCAGACCATCAAGCATGCCACAGAAGTGCTTGACATCCTCCTCCTCACGGTAGCGAGCGACGAGGCCCAGACTCTGTACTTTCCTCCATGTACTCTGCGTCAGATGGTAGAAGCAGCCATGGATCTTGACCTGGGGTCCGAAGATTGCTGTCACAGCCTTCATAGGAGCTAACTCAAAGTCCATGGTGACAGTAGTGGGGTCAGCCTGGAATCCGAGGGTGTCGCACCGATCCAGCACATTCCCTCATGGTAGTACGTAGCTTGGTAGCTGAAACAGCAGTATCATGTGGATCATGTGTGTGAGGGGTGAACTGGTCACAGTCTTCATCTCAAGGTCAGTGGTGATGGCAGCCTTGCACGAGAATGCAACACGGTTGGAACATTCCCATCTGACAGCTGTCTTCCGGGCATGCTTCTTGGTATACATATATCCATTGTGTATGATCTTGAGTCCACCCTTCTGACTCTTGATGACCTCCATAATAGTAGTAGTAATAGTTGTAGTTCTGGTAATGTTTAGATCTATTAATGTTGCTGCGAGATAATACTTGGTAAGACTGATGAGTTCCACTGTTCAGGCGCCTTTTAAAGGACGTGAAATTTACATTTTAAGTTTGGCTTCCTTACAAACAATGGACTAGTGGCTTCCCATGGAAAGTGACAAGTATGTGGCTTCCAATGATACCAAGCAGATTAGCAAATATCGCTTAATTTGTTCCACTGTTCAGGCACCTGTTTTGTTTACAAATTGATCTCTCTCTCATCTCAATAGACTCTGATTGTGAATTGCAATTAAACTAAATTGTCATTTATCAAGTATTACATTCAATTTATTGTACATAAATGAACAACAATAAATTCATTTCAATGAAAATGTATTTAAATTAAAAAGTATTTTAATAATTAAAGCACTTAATTTATTAATGGGAGGAAAAATAATAAATATAAATAAAAAAAAATTTGGTTAAATAAAATCTTAAAATTTTAATATTCTTCATGTGAGGGGATTATGTCCTGAGGGGATTTTGTCTTGAGGGGATTTTGTCCTGAGGGGATATTGTCCGAGGGGATTATGTCCTGAGGGGATTATGTCCTGGATTCGGTAAGATGTCCTATCTGTAGTCTCTCTGTACTCAATCTCTATGTGTTTTATATCACATATTTATATCACATCACATATATCTAAAATCAGAACAAGGTCACTTTACTTTACTTTAAAAGATGGCTGTTGCATTTAACTGACATTAGTTTCTGGAAAACTGCATCGCTCAAACAACATCGATCTGGGTGATAGATCTTGCTGGCAATTAAAATTACAAATAACTCATAAATTTCCCAATTAAATTAACCTCACACAATTCCAGTCGGATGTAGAAGTTTCATATATTCATTGGGATGAAACAGAAAAGCAATGTCACTGTAACATAACACAGTCTGATTATCCCATAGTAGACCCATACTGCTCGACCTCTGCTTGGTGGACAGTTAATTATTAGCTCAAGGATAGGATGTTTTCCACACTTGGTCAATAGTGTGTAAGCTAGCTACCAACTGAGAACAATTCAGAAAAGTTGGTATAAGCTCCTGGATTTTGTTCAAACATCATTACCCAGCATGGAAGGTTGGCAGCTAGGGTTGGGAGATGGCAATGATTGATTGATTGATTCAGATGTGAAAGACAGTCTGTTTAGTGCTGGAAGCCTGGAACCCTTATCATGCATGCTCCAGTGAATGAATGAATAAGCTTGTGTGAAAAGGATAGATGGCTGGTGGACCTGGCTTCAATGACAAATGACAAATTATCCATGCAGCAATCACACTGTCACAATGTCTCCTGCTAATAGTGCTAAAGTTCAATGACTGTCATGATTCAGTTACTAAATAATTTTATCACCACCAAAAAGGTTCCAAATTGGAAATGTTAACAAGTCATGTTATGTCAAAATACAGAATTTTTTGGTCTGATTATTTTCAGTGAAATAGAATTTTGGTGTGATTGAAATGTTCAATTGTAATAACAAAGTAATAGCTCAGTTACTATTACTTTGCTTTCTATTACATTGCATCCTGTTCCATGTATTACTATTACTTGAACAATTGTAATTGTTACTATTACATATTACTATTACCTCTGGCGTGTTATCTGAATACAGACCTATGGTACTTCAGGAGGAGTTGACTGCATGTAGTCTCTTAATGCAGACCTGTGGTCGCTTGGGCAGGTTTGACGGTAAACAATCAAAAATCCACTGGACAAAACCCCACTCAGACAAAACCCCACTGGACAAAACCCCACTCAGTAGATAGCCCACTTGGACAAAACCCCACTTCACTCGTATTCAAAGACAACTAAGTTTTTGTTTTTTTGCTTTTTAATCGTATTCGGTATCCACATATTCAGTGTACACGATATAGAAAACATAACAATAGAACAGTCTCTAGTCTCTACTTCCATCTCACACAATGTCCAACGCCCCTCAGTGTATCTGGAACTGACTTGGTGCCATCACGACGGTCAGGACAGAGAGTGTGTAACTTTGTCTGGAGCTTAAGTATGTGGCGGCGTACACGCTTGGCTGGTATTTCACCATGCTCATCACGTATCATTGCAGTGGCAATCTGGGCTTGATCCTTCCGAATGCTGTCAATGGCTGAGCTCACCCCACCAAGATGATGGGGTGAGCATGTCCTACCAGGAAAAGGCATTGTTCCAACCCTCACAGATGTTGGTTCTGGAGCTACCTTGAAGGGTGATAGTGTGAACATTCCATATGGAAGGTGGATACATAGGTGGCTTGCGACAAATGCGAAGGGGAGGTACAGTGCCATCTGGATGTTGGGGTGGCTGTATCTGATGATAGGTACCGGACACATAGGTGCTATCAAAGTACTGCCGAGGGGATTCTTGTCCATCAGGAATGTTCTCACAGAGGTAGGCCATGCCCTCAGGTACATCATCTTCTTGCAGGAAAGCAAGACTATCCAGCATCCCACAGAACTTAACGTCCTCCTCCTCACGATAGCGCTGTACCAAACCAAGACTGTATATTTTCCTCCATGTGCACTGGTTAAGATGACAGAAACATCCATTGACATGAGGTCCGAAGGTTGATTTGCACGGCATTGATCACTGCCTGCTCGAAGTCAATGGTTACAGTGGTGGGGTCGACATTGATCACTGCCTGCTCGAAGTCAATGGTCACAGTGGTGGGGTCGACATTGATCACTGCCTGCTCGAAGTCAATGGTCACAGTGATGGGGTCGACATTGATCACTGCCTGCTCGAAGTCAATGGTCACAGTGGTGGGGTCGACATTGATCACTGCCTGCTCGAAGTCAATGGTTACAGTGGTGGGGTCGACATTGATCACTGCCTGCTCGAAGTCAATGGTTACAGTGGTGGGGTCGACATTGATCATTGCCTGCTCGAAGTCAATGGTTACAGTGGTGAGGTCGACATTGATCACTGCCTGCTCAAAGTCAGTGGTCACAGTGGTGGGGTCGACATTGAAGCCAAGGTCACTACACCTATCCTGAATAGCTGTGAAAAATTCCTCATGTTTCCTGGTGCTTGTGGGTAGGAAGGCGTAGACACTTGTCACAGCTGATTCTCCAAGTGGTACATGGATCACATACAACTGAATGAATAGGAGTGGTGTAACACCAAAAGTGCCATCCATATACCAGGAGTCAGAACTAGCGAGGTGTCTAAGTCCAAGGTCAGTTCCAAACACTAAGATCCTATCAGAAGAACCGACACCATTGTCATAGATGAGGAAGGGATCTCCATTAACAGTGGTGGTCCACTCGCCATCTAGTGTGAGTTCACTGAGTGATGTTGGGTTCTTGGGCATGTGCTTAGCATGTTCCCATCTGAGCAAGCGCTTGACAGTCACAGGATTGCTGAGCCCAGCATGTCTACAGGTGTATCCGTGGTCTGGTCTGATATGAGTTGAGTGAGTGTATCACGTGATCCAGCAGCACGCTCCTTGAGTGAGGCACATAACTTGGTGACTACTACTGCCTGTTGCTGTGGATCATGGCTATGTGATGTGGAGCTGGTGACAGTTGTCATCTGGAAAGATACAATGAGAAATATAACATTAGTTTAATGGTCAAATGATAAGCAGGTAATTTGATTGTCATTGATTTCATTCATTAGAATTTACATCAGAGTAGATTATTTGAGTTTAGGGAATGTATTGTATCAGTAATTTACATAAGATATTTACCTCAGCATCGGTAGTCACACCTCCCTTACAGCTGAATGCCGTGCGGTTGAAGCACTCCCATCTGACAGTCTTCTTGGCATACTTCCTGGTGTACATGTAGGCCTTATGTACAAGCTTCATACCACCCTTGATCTCCATGTTGTAGGTATATTATCAACTTTGTATTATATCAGAGAGAGAGAGAGAGAGAGTTATCAGAGAATAATTAATGTTCCAGTTTTCTGGTGCCCTTATATGCAGGTCAGCTGTGATGTAACTAGAAATTAAGGGAAGCCATCTACATCTGTATGGCTTCCCTGTCACATGCTGTGATCCCCCTAAAGTGTGTTATTAATGGCTTCATTAAGCAATCAACAGCACTAAAAATTGTACTTCGAACAAAACAATTCCTTTGAAGTGCAATCAGAAATATATTTACTTTAATTCATAAAATTAATTATTATTTTTATAAAAATTCTTATTATTTTTACCATTTCTTAAAAAAATTCACAGTGGGGATATTGTGCAGAATTCTGATTAGTGAGTGTGGTTTTGTCCGAACGGGGTTTGTCTTGTGGGATTTGTCCGAGTGGGGTTTTGTCCTGGATCCGGTTTGACTGTACACAAACGAATCTCACATGTCTGGCAGTTACCAATATGAGCCTGCTTGATGGTTTACCTTAATCCAGGACATTTACTCAATGTAAGCAATGGAGATTTCTTTAAATTCTTTACAGAATATTGTAATACTTATTTAAGTATTTTTTTATTGACTGTTTGGATGATGACATGGTGCTTTGTAGGTTTATAATGTGAGTCTATATAACCTTATATATTAAATTGTATCTAACCTGGAAATGGTATAAGAGTTTTTGCATAGAAATGATGCATGTGTTTGCCTAGATTTGTTAATGTGGTGGTGTTGCACGTGGACATCCAGTTCTCAGACTATCCTTGGGTGTTACAGCTGGTATTATTCTATGATGCATTTGTGTAACATGATTCCTTTGTTGTGCATTGTTCTGTCGAAAATAAAAGCAACTACAATTAAAAGTATGATTGAGGAAAACAATTTGTTATTAAAAAACGAATTTACTTGAGATGGCAGCAGCTGTCCTGTGGATGATGTCCACACATTGTCATTGATGTTCCTGTTTCATAGACATACTGATTGGCAGGTGTACTTTAAGCTGTATTTCATAAGTAATAATTTATTTACTAATACAAATACTGGTTCATAGATGAGTAACAAGTAATGTTTCATAAACTGGTGTGTAAGTGCTTTGTCATATAAACATTGTAATACAATAATACACATTTGCTGTATGTATTTAATGTTTGTTAAGTGCACTGACATATTTTTTAAATGGCCCCAATCCACTTCTGCATCTCACACTCCAAAGATGCCCACAACTTTGTTTTGGTTTAAAATCTCAACAGCAAACAACATGATATACGTCATCCACCTCAAAAGTAGTAACAATTTTATTTTGCTATAATTTTATTAGTAATGTTTGTTATTTTGTTACATTATCAACTTATTTTATTGTGGTGCACCGTATAAACACATTTTGTTGTGTATAATTATTAGTGCCCTGCACGGCTTGGCTTTGGCCCTCTACAAAATTGCGTGGGCCTGGGCCTACATTTTGCGGGCTGGGGCCGGGCCAGGGCTGAAAAATATTAAACACATCAGGCTTGGGCCGGGCCTGGGCCTAGTGTGAGTGGGTCAGGCCTGGTCTGGGCTAGGCCTGGACCTAATAAAATATTAATTCAAACTCCAGATTTTTTATTTTAATATTAATAAAAACTTATTATAAATTGTATCTCAGGTTTAAATTAAAAATTATTTCTTTAGTATTACATTGTTGCAAATTGAGACCTTGCATGGAATTATGAAAGACGCCAGTGGATATATTGGAATGTAGTTTAACCTATTTTCAACAATGGGACTTCCAATGGTATAATTTTAATAATGTGCATTATTTTAATAGAGACATTTCATATAATAGCAATGCGTAGTATTGCATACACAGTACACACATTGCACAGTACATATTACTACTACATAGTACATACAGAATACAGATGTTACAGATGCATATTTTTGGCATGAATGTAGCCTTTTGCATAGATCTAAGAAGTAGCCAGCCCCCAATGTTTATTTTAGACATATTTGCAGAGGCAATCAAGCCATGATTAACCATCAACTTTGACCCTACCAGTGGACATTCTATTTTCTTCCCTCCAAATCTTGCTTCCCTGAATGACCTGCCCACAGGCAACTGCCCACTGCCCAGTGCCCACTCTAGTTGGTAGTTGGTATTTTTCAATTGTGTCTACTGTTTAGTGTCTACAATTTCCTCAGGACTGATTCATTCACACTTGTACTAATTCACACATGTCTGAACCTGATCTGTCTCAGTCTAGTGAATGTAGGCTTGCTGGAAATGCCACTGGGTGTCAGTGCCAGTGGGTGACATTTAATTGAAATATCAATTAATACCAAATTAACTGCCCTTACTGGTAACATTAATTAATTAAATTAAGTTAACTTAGTTGAGTTCATTTAATTAACAATTAAAATTAGGGTTATGGTTTGCATTAGTGTTAAGTTAGGGTTAGATAAACAAATCTCCTACCCTAACCTTAAGCCAATAAATTAAAGCCATATATAAAAATATATTATTATACTTAATAGTAATGACAATAAAAAGTTGATTATTTTTCTTCAGGATATTCGTTCGTTTGAAGCAGTTGGTTGTGCTGAGCTGGGCCGGGTTGAGTCTGGGCCAAACATTAACAGTCTGGGTTTAGCCTCGGCCGGGCTTGACAAATTTTTGTGGGCCTGGATTCTAACTGCTACTTGTGGGCCTGGCTTGGGCTCACATCATAGGCCCAGGGCACTAATAATTATACACCTTATGTCCACACTATATTTAGCAGAAACCAGTAGGTTCACACCAGGCATGAGGTTTCATGTGTGATATTTCTTTCTGGGTATATGCAGTCATAAATTGAATCTTGCATTTTCAGGCATTGAAAGGGTCTTTAAAATAGGAATTTGATGTTGAACAGGACACTTGACATTACACAACTCTATCTGACTGACTCTGGCACCGGACTTTACTTGAAAGTTTATATCGCTTGTTCCAACATTGCAGGTGAAATTAATATAGAACTACTTCATAATAATGAATTTTTTTGCAGGATTGGGTTGTTAGCACCACACCTAATCCTCCTCCTTTATCTGTGCTTGGCACGTGTCAGATATCTCAAAAAGGGTTATTTAAAAAAGGTAGAGTTGACTGGGGCTTAAACCCTTTTTAAAAGAGCTTCAGCCTTCAGTTGATAGGTTTTTTAAAAGTTCTTTAATTACTTGCCCATTTTAATTGCTGCCAGCATTCTATTTAATTAATTTACTGTTTAATATGATATTGATATACATATGCTAAAACAATGATGAAATTTATATTTAGTAATTGTTTAAATTGTAACCTATTCAGCAACAACACTAGCTGTTAATCTCAAGAAGCTGGCATTTGAAAAGCAGCAAAATTAAGCTTGACCAATAATTGATCACCAATTATGTCACATTTATGAAATTCCCAGTTCCATATTCTAACTGCCCATACTGTTATGCACTAACAATGAACACAACGAAGAGAACAGTTTGTGTGACTGATGCATTATATGATGGTTATTTGCAGGCTCTTGTTGGCACAACACTACACATACCAACACTTGCGGGACGGGTCATTTCACTGCCTGTCACAGACATCATCAAGCCCAACAGCACAAGGAAGGTGCAGGGAGAGGGACTTCCCTATCCTAAGCAGCCCTCACAGAGGGGTGACTTGATCATAGAGTTTGAAATTCAGTTTCCTGATAGTTTGTCAGACCAGACAAAACAAATTCTCTCAGATGCACTGCCTAAAACTAACTAATTGTTATGAATGACTTGAATCTAAGTATTATAATTGTTTGCTGCTTAGTAATTTATAATCATATGCAGATGTGTGCAGTAGGGCATATTGTTACACATTTTATTTATTTATTTATTGTACATCTGAACATTGGTTATGGACTGTTCCATTTTTAAATTACAATGGGCAACACAGAACATGAAATATCAAAATGGAAGATATAATTTTCTATCTCATTACATATTGCTTTTTTTGTGAAATTGAGTTACTGGTATGTGGGAATGAGAATTTTGGAATATGCCAGAACTAGTGATTTCCTCTATCGTCTTGCACATTTTAATGGAGCAACCTTGACAACTAACATGACTGTGTAGCATCATATGCAGGGAATCTGGCTGGTACATGAAGTATTATTGTTATTTAAAAAGTGCATATGCCAGGTAATTATGTTTCACTTTCATTGTTACAAAACATTGTCACAAGTTTTTGTTGTTGGTAGACATACGTTGTTTTAAATATTAAATTGGACTGCACTGTAAATCAGTCTATTAATACTATGCTGCTCCCAGAATGAGTGCTAGCACAAGTGGCAACCATGGTAAATATAAAAAACAAATACTCATTATTAAAGATAATTTGCTGATAAAGCTGTGCCAGTCAATGCAGCGTATTGTTACAACTCTGCTGAAGTGCCTTCATGTTAAAATGAAACAGTCATGGTTTTGGGGCTATGCACCTAAGAGATAATAAAATTAATCAAGAATATCACACCAGTGGTTTACTCAGAATGTGTTCTCTGTGTCATTTCTCTGGTTGACTGATGGCTGACATGTTAACCAGCATGACCAATAAGCACATGCACAGTTCTATAAAATCGGGGTAACCGAGACTACAAGGGAGGCCAGCAAACACAGAACCATCGTATAGTCTCAAACAAACATGTTATCTTGCTAGAAAGAGGACTACTTTAGTAAACAAAGGCCAAAATATGTTACATGAATTTAATTTGTATGCAAATAGCATGGCCATATGCTCTTGGCAAGAATAGGAATAAGTATATACAAATATATTTTCATTTAGCGAGCGAATATTTCTAGAATACCACCCTCATGACGTAGGGTTATTTAACAGTATGGCCCATGAAATTTAGATGTGGTGTGTTCAACAAGTTTTCTAGTTAACCACTGGCATGATATTCTTAATTGTAGTTCCAAATAGTTATGTTTTAGTAACTCTTGTAGGTGCATAGGCTGAAAAACATTACTTGTTTCCCTTTAAACTTTTGATTATGTAGGTTGTTATGTTAGAATCATGCTGGTTAGAGTATTGTATATGAAATACTATATGTACATATATTGAGGTGTGTTGTTATTATAAAGGAGTTTTGCTGAGTAATTTAACAATTTATCAGTTTTATATGATAATGTGTTCAAGCTGCTAAATGGCAACTCCCACCAATTCTTACACTTGATATTGCATGTTTTATGATACATTTAAGAACACTGGAATGAAGAAAAATTTAGAAAAATAAAAACAAGCATTGATTGTTGAAATATGGCTCAAAAATATATCATTGGAATTCCTTGATAACAATTGAATTATGATGATAACAATTGAATTATGATGCTCATGGACCAGACATGAGGCGATTAGTCTACTATATTAACTAGTAAAGTTTTTAACTGGCACAAGTAACCTCCAACCAGTAACTGCCATTATCACATTCATGTTTGGGTAGTTTCTCCAAACTGCATCCCTCTCAGGCAAATATGACTTCTCCACAGACTACCGCATGACTTCTTCAACAGCCAATTGTTGGGTTGTCAGGTACATTCAGTTCGTTGGCGTGATTGGCATTGTCGTCTGCTGGGTGGAGAAATTTCAAGCTGTACATGGAGACATGTTCCAGGAAGAAATAAAGAACTGCAAAAATATGCTTAATGCATATTAATTATAAAAACCTTTTTCAGAAATTATCCCAGAAATCTCTGGCTGATTGTATATTTAACAAGATTGCCATCCCAGACAACAAGTTCCAGATGGCAAGTGGACAAGGAAGCCATTGGCTTATAGAGAGTCCAGCAATTTTATCATCTATGTGTAGCCCGCCGTTTTCATATATTTGTCAATTCTATTTTTAAACATATTCACACTACTAGCATTAACACAATCATTTTGCAGTTTGTTCCATTCATTTATCATCCTCTGTGAGAAAGAGTACTTTCTCATGTCCAACCTACACTGTTCCTTAACTAATGCTGCTTTATTAGACTCTCGATAAGCCAATGGCTTCCTTGTCCACTTGCCATGTGGGCCTTTGGCTTGGATGGCAAATCTTGTTAAATCTTTATGTCCTCTGGTTCTACTGCCTTCTTTAAGTTTGAGGAATATATTCCTATCAACATCCTCATAACTGTTCACTATTTTAAACACTTCTATTTGGTCTCCTCTTAGTCACCTGGTCTCTAGTGTTGTCAAACCACATTGCAATAAGCGATTCCTTCTTCTAGTGACAAGTTAAAAAAGCGTATATGATCGAACCCCCTTTTAAAAAACACCGAGGATGGGTCTGGGTAATCGTGAATTCATTCACTAGGAATGGAATCCCATTAAAAAAATCTGAGTGGACCCTTGACCCACCCACCCACATCCAATTTTTTTATTATTTGAACTTTTATATTTACAGTGCCCCTTAGCTTAGGCTTAGTAACAGACCTGACTTCAGGCAATAAATGAAATATTTTATATAATAGTAGGCCTTTCCTTCATAAGTATTCGAGGAAATTTCTGTTGACTGGTGCTACTGGAGAAATATAATATAATATATATACACCTTCGTCGAACGCTCAGACAGGGACTTCAGTTCCTCGTACGAGAATCTGCAGTCGTCTGTTATACCGCTGGGTGATCGATCGCGCCAAGACACATCAGTCTCTGCCAGACAGGGGCACCATGTGTAGGGCAACAGTTGAGTAGTGAGAGGCCATAATTATGCAAGTGACTCACAGCTGGAGAGCCAGGCAGGCACCCCCTGGAAAGGAGTGGCTATATGTTTCACACCACTTTCCTTGGGTTGAACCAGCCCAGACCACCCCCCCACACACACACATATGTATGTATGTATATATATATATACATATATTTCAACTGCCAATTAATGGCATTGAACTGAAAGATACTACAGTGAAGCTGTTTTAAAGATCAATATTGATTCAACTCGATCAAATCAGTTATATTCTTGTCCACAGTGGTTAATTTTTCACTGGTATTCATGTATTCCACTAATAATTGTTATAATTTGGGTTTGCACTAGTTCAGATATAAAGCATGTTATAGTTGCGATCCTCTCTGCTTATCTTGTTGAATTTGGTTAACTAAAGATTTTTTAGTCATAGTTTTCACCCCCAGGTATCTATAAAGGGTCTTTCTGCAAAGGCATACGTCCAACGACATTCCCAAACAGGCTTCACTTTGAATAAATGTTTACCGGTAATTAATTACTTATTCAGAAAGCACAAATTGTTTTATTGCTAGTCAGTCATCATTTGTCATTTAATCTAGAATTCCTGTTTATTTATGCATGAAAATACCTACCCTGGTATACTCAGCTACTATGCACCTAACTAAAATGAGAGCTATTTTTAGAAAAAATTACATCAGCATTGCAATAGAATGAATTTTAGATACAAAAAAGACAATAAATTTATGTCAGTCATTTACAAAAAAACAAGTCTAAAAGGTGCTTTATTTTGTAGTTATCATCCAACATTTTTTTCTAATTTAAGTACTTTTAATCAGCCAGCAAACCTCCCGACTGATTAAACTATGTCACAAAATATACCTGATAGCTTATCGCAAGACGGAATACTAGTAAATTTTGGTCAGGCAGCTTCAAACAGCCTAGATCAGTGGGTGTGTGCATGCAAATGGATAGATCATGACAAATTGCATGAATATCCTTAATGCCTATGTTAGAATAAAACAAACTGGTAGCAGTAATTGGTGATGTCACATAGTTATGAGCAGCCAGAAGGAGTTTGATTCTGTGGTCCAAAGTAACCTATTTACAGTGTACCAGGCTGTAGAATACATACAGCTTCCCTGGTTCATGCGAGCAGACCCCCACTGTCTCCCAGCCACTACACCTATAGCTGTACAAAGCCATATCCCAGAAGGGATTGCTATTTTTAGTTAGCAAACAGTAATGTAAAGCATTTGGTGCAACCTTCGGTGAGCATACTGGGCAGCTTGGCATTCTTTGTAGTTGAGTCATGTCAAGGTGATTAATCATGCATGCACACGCATGCCCGCCCGCCCGCAGGCAGGCAGGCAGGCAGGCAGGCAGGCACACATGTATATAAGAGTGAACAATATTATTGGTTAACACAGCAACTGAAAGTTCCACGTTTCAACAGGTTGATCTGCCAGGGGTACTGATGTAGACAGAGGCCCCTGGTGGCGAGGGTAGATCTGCCAGTGGGTACTGATGTAGACAGAGGCCTCTGGTGGCGAGGGTAGATCTGCCAGGGGCACTGATGTAGTCAGAGGCCCTTGGTGGCGAGGGTAGATCTGCCAGAGGTACTGATGTAGTCAGAGGCCCCTGTGGCGAGGGTAGATCTGCCAGGGGTACTGATGTAGTCAGAGGCCCCTGGTGGCGAGGGTAGATCTGCCAGGGGTACTGATGTAGTCAGAGGCCCCTGGTGGCGAGGGTAGATCTGCCAGGGGTACTGATGTAATCAGAGGCCCCTGGCAGCGAGGATGCCTGGTTGTTACAACTCCATTTCCCCCAGCATATGGGGTCGTATATGTGATATGGTACAGCTCTCCTTCAACTCATTTATATATCTTGCCGATGTACCATCGGTCTCTGACCTTACACAACAGTAATGTAATTTCTGACAGCATCACTTCTGTTTTTTGCCTGGCAAAACTCCCGGATATTGGTTATTATGCTGCCGACTTTCACCAGGTTTTAATTGTCCGCATTTTTCTTCATGGTCCCACCCATGCCGTAGCCTTTCCTGTGGCCAGCTGCAAACTATAGTGGCCTACCAGGTCCACGCAGCTTGAATGCCAAACAGTAGGGGCAATGTTGCAACAAGGCCCACAAAGTGCACATATATAACTATATAGGGTAAGGTGGGGTAAGATGCCTCTATGCTAGAAATTGCTAACCTGCTCCATCTAGCATTAAGGCTCAAAATAAGAATTTTTAGATAGCCAGTTGGAAAAATGTAAATAAAGAAATTATAATATTGTAAATGTGCAGAGGAGGGAGTCATGCCCCACCTTTGGGCCTCTTACCTCACGATAGGAACACATTTTATCAGAGACTAGCTATGTCAAAAATGTCACACACCAAATGTACCTAACAATAGATCATCAGCGCAGGGAATATATATATATATATATATATATATATATATATATATATATATATATATATATATATATATATATATATATATATATATACACACATATATTGTTTTTGGTGATTTTGTTTAACATTGTTTGCTCAGGGGATACACATTGTTTCTCATGTCTTTTTTTTCAATGTTTTTGGTTATTGGTGCTTAATGTTTTGTTGGTCAATGTTGTTCACTATTCTGTTGTGAATAAATAAGGTTGTGATAACAGGTATGGTTATATTTATGTCTGTTATATTGGATTTCTCGACATAGAGTTTAATGTATTCATGAAAAATCCTTTCCCCATTAACTACATCATCTGGAGAAGGCCTACTCCAGTACATTTTCTTTCTGTTCTTTTCTAAGGTATTTTGTTTTATTCTTTGTTCATAAATAATTTAGGAATGCGCATCTTTTTTACTTAAACAATTTGTTTATTTATAATGTCTCGCGACAAGTATCACTATCATACATCCATTGTTAATCAGGGTATAATGCAAATGAAATTACTAATATATAAACCAGACTATTTAATATATGCCATTTGACGAATCCTTCTTGCAGTTCCAGGGAGGGGTAAACACAAACTCTTTAAACAAAGTGTTACATATGCACAACAACGAAATCATCAAACATTTTTCATACACTGTACTATGATAAGTTTTGCAGTTTATTACATGACAATAACAATTGTCTTAGTATATTAAGCACTAATATACAGTTTGTTAATGCATTTTTTTTATTAGAGGCTTACGTTGAGGAATTTAAGCAAGTGAATTTTAACTATAGTGCAATATGCATTCAAGAAAGCTGGCTAAAGGAACATGATGATACTCCTCAAATACAACAAAATTATTATAATTGCATAACAAAAGGGAAAACATGTAACAATAAAGTTGGTTTAATAATGTACCCTCATAAAGAATATAAATATAAAACAGTTAAGATTCTACAGAAACGTGAAAAATGGGAAGCACAATTAATAAATGCAACTGGGATTGACCTATCAAAAGCAATTATAATTGAAAACATTTACAGGCCATAAATTTACTAAAAATAAATGAGAAAGGTTGAATTCTTCATTAACAGCTGGCCATTTGAATGCAACTAATAATATGACAATTCTTGATTTGATATGTAAAACTAGCCAACAAACCACATGAATATTATCAAATAACAAACACATGTTTTGTTGCAATAGTAGTAATGTATTTTAATGAACACAAATGAAAATGATGACAATTTCATCAATGAATCAATGATAAAACATGAATATATAATATAGAAATAGAAGATATTATAAACAGTGCTTGAAGAAAATTTACATACAAAATACATTAACATTTTATTTTCATTATTTATATTTTGGCAATTTTTATATTGATTTGTAAAATTAGCCCACCACCTTTACGTCGGATGACCTCTGACCCCTATTACAGGACTCCATGACCACTCCTTAACCAGTCCTTTCGTCGCTAGGGAGCGCTGATGATGTCCCTCGTGTAGTACTATAGCCGACAGGGGCGCCGATGTCATCTGAGCGATATTATACCTCTTTCTCTATACTCTCAATCTATTTTAGTAGCCACCGAAACGTGGAACCCATCCTTAACCCTTCAGATGCACTAACTAACTACTCACATAGCAAAACCAGTAATGGCCCTAGAATTGAGCCGTATTGAACCTCATTACCATTTCTTAGGACAGCGGCTGTATTACTACGTGAGCGACATCAGCTCTCCCTAGCGACGAAATGAGTGGTCAAGGAGTCCTTGGAGAGGTCAGAAGTCAACCGTGGTGACATAAGAGGTGGACATCATTTATTAAGAGGGGTCAAAGGGTATGCGGGGTGGCACCAACCCTGCTTTAGCCGCGGCCCCGTCAGCGATCTCAACGGCATCCGTACGAGTGGCCGTGTCCTTGTACCACAGCTGACTCGACAATTACGTGGCCTTGGTATTATAGCCGTAACTCAGCAGCGTCTCTATGAAGGCACGATACGGATACGTGTTGGTCGAAGGGGTACGAGCATACCGTTCAGGTAAACAGCCACGTGACTGACGAGCGAATATAGCCAGTTATTCACCGGACCCACGGGATCGGCCAAGTCGAGGTCGCCTCAGTCGGCACGGGTCACCATCGCTTGTACGTGTAGCAACGTGTTGGACAGATAATCGTTTCCCGATCAGGGTATACAGAATTTTATCGGTCCACCCGAGTCGAGAGAGGCCGATGTTCCACCATATGGCTGTCTATGTACGAAAACCCTCGTCGAATATGTCGGCCTCATGTTTCTGTGACGTCTGTCTATTGCGCTGTCTCGCCATTGTAGTGACTCTTTCTTCGCAGGCTCGCGTTTTATACATTTACGAGGTCGCACGTCAGGGGTCAAAAGACCACTCAACAGGTTCTTACCAGCATCTGTGATGCTGCCTTTTTACGCTCTGTCCGGACAAGACGTCATCGGCGATGCACACGCCGGTCTTCAATACTCCCTTTACCAATGCCACAGCTACTATTTTGATGAGTGGCATGGTGCTGCGCAGCAAACCTCCAAACAGACTTCCTAGTCCGTGACCTCACTGGTATTGGGCACCGACAAAATAGGACAGTGCACAACCCGCCTGGTGCGCTTAATAGTCCGTAATTCATTTTCACAACAGTCCGGTCTAATGCCGCCGAAAATGAAGTGTCACCGTCACTCTATCGTACTCGAATGGCACGCGCCGTCGGGTGTCGTCTCTTATATTGATCCCTATCGATTTGAAGTGTTTGTACAACAGGGGCACAATGTGGACGTTAGTGAAACGTACACATACGGTGGTGCCGTTATCTCCGCGAAACGGGAAGCATCGCAACAACAGTACGAGACTGTCGCCAACGATGTGAGACTCCACAACATTCGTGTAGAAGTAGATGGTATGGAACCCTTGAGTCATGTTGTCGGCCTCTTTACGGAAGGAATACGGACCAGTCTCGCTAGGCGACAAAGCCACGCTGGTCGGCGGTGTGAGACCGTATTCCTTTGCACCTAGACTCGGATGGACGTACTTGCGTGTGTCAGCTGCTGGCGGACTGCTGACCACAGACGGATGGAAGCCTGGTGAACTAGGTGCCCGTTGTCACATGCACGTCATTTTTTGAGTGATGGAGATGTAGCTTAATTTTGCTTTTACCTTATCCGTCCCCATTCTCTCCAGCCCCTTGATGACATGGTTCATCAATGTTATAGGACCTATGTAACACCCAACGGCTATCCTCGCACAACAGTCTTAAGCAAGAACCAGGTATCGTCCGCCCTAACGTTGTACCAAGTATGTGGGTACTGTATCTCTGCCCGCCCGCACTCCCACTCGCCAAACAGATCGATACGATGAGGCAAGTCCGTTATGTAATGTGCCAATATATTGTCAGGATACACCGTCATGGAAGCGTTGCTAGGGAGCGTCATATAGAAATCACTTGCCATTGCATCTCAACGTGGGATTGGGCAGCAGGTAACCCAACGAACTACTTAACAGTGTCCACAGATTAGAATTCTCTTGACCGGTTGTCAGGTTGTAAATGCTTATCAAGATGACCGTGATCAAGACAATGACCTGGCACAGAAAGACTATCTCCTCTTTGGGACACACGGTACCGAAAAGAGATGCCAAAGTGTGCCGTCGTTGTTGCTCTGCGCGTCAGTACTGTCTTCTGCTGCTACGTCCTCTCCCTCTACGAAGGTAGTGTTGGAAGCCTCTGTTGACGACTCGTCTGTCATCGTTCGAATGAAGCGACGACAGGCACGCGGTTAGTCTTTATAGTGGACGATGGCCTTGGCATTGATCCAGCTGTTGAATTTGTAAAGGTAGCCGTACCATTTCACCAAAGCCTCCGTTCGTCTGTCCACCTTGCAGCGCTGCAGCACAGATCCCACGCGGTACACTTTATCGGCGTGTACCGACACCTTCTGCAGCTCTGGTTCGTAGAAGGTTCCGTCTAGCACTTCACCGAGATCATCCATCAATTGGTACACGGGCGGTTCGGAGGCCGCACCTCCTTTAATAGGCCTCCTAACCAGCCAACGATGCCAACGCCTCGCGTCGTTCCGGTGGTGGGGTTAGCATTAAATGTTCCGTTTGACTGCACCGACGAGCGAGGGGTGACCAACTGAGTGATCTTCGTGCACTACTAGCAGCAGCAGCAGTTCGAGGAATAGTAGCTAGTAGTATGTGTGCAATTCTCAATCCTTAAAAATTAGGAGATTTTGGGTAAGCTTCTATTTGGTTGAAATTTGAAATGGAACGGTCTGATTGGTCGTGCGCTTATTGCCGCTAGGGGCGCCACGGTATAATCCCCTATTATCGCTCAAATGAGGAGCTTTTGGGTAAGCATTTGATTGGTCGAGAGCAGTTTCACCACCAGGGGGCGCTACAGGGTAATTGAATCGACGGATCTGATTGGTCGAGAGCCGTCACGTGACCTATGACGTCACAGCTCATTTGCATAAATTTGCATAAATTAGCATAAATTACACCCTTTTGTGATGAACCCGTCGCCAGAAAGCGCAATGTGTCATCCCCTATTATCGCCCCTGAGGCACTGTTTTGCGGTAATATTATCACCAGGGGCGCTACGGGTCAAGTGTGTCGACGGCTCTCATTGTTCGAGAGCAGTCACGTGACTTATGACGTCACAGTTCCTCATTTGCATATCACGTGACTTCTCTACGGAGGCCGCCATCTTGTTTTGCTGCCATGTTGTTTTGCGATGATACGGTCACCAGGAGGCGCTGATACAACATCACAGTTCCTCGTTTGCATATCACGTGACCTCTCTATGGAGACTGCCATCTTGTTTTGCTGCAATGTTGTTTTGCGCTGATAAGATTACCAGACGGCGCTGCGGGTCATGTTCAAGATCAAGTATCACCGACCTTTTGTACTTATACGATTACCAGTTAGGGTTAGGGTTAGTAACCCTAATTCTGTCGTCTGTAGTGAACCCTGACCCTAACCCTAAAAGGACATGCAGGTTTCAGGTGAACCTGGGTGATACGGTCACCAAGAGGCGCTCTCCTGGGTGATACGATTGTTGGAGAGGGGTTTCGGGAGGGAACGAAGGGTCTGTTAGCAGCAGCGACGGCAGCAGCATTGGTCATTAACAGGGTCGTAAATAGGGATCGAAGAGGCTAACGAGGAAACGAGAAACGAACACAACACGATGTCGTACGAGTACACACATATTTTATTGAACGACACAAACAGCGGCCGTGGCCTAGTAGTTAAGGTGTTGGACTCTAAATTCGAGGGTTGTGAGTTCAAGACCCACACTGGACACGGTTCGTTTTCGAAGCTTAGGCAATTTCGTTTACCCTACTTTGCCTCAGTCTACTCAGCTGCAAATGAGTACAAACACTGTTTGGAAGGTACCTGCGATGGACTAGTGTCCCGTCCAGGAGAGTCAGTATCACTGCACTCTAAGTTGCTTCGCACTACAGAAACCAGGTTTAAGCACTGGCCATATAAGCCTTCATGGCTTCCTAAGGCGTAATGCCTGGGGGATGACTTTACCTACCTACCTACACAAACAGCATGACGATACAACGAGGGTAGCATGTAATATCGCTAAGACGACTTACGGATGTTTACCATCATGCCAGAGGTCGCGAACTTACGGATGTTTACCACCGCGCCAGAGGTTCGAGGGTGATGACGATGATGATGATGAGACTACTTACGGATGTTTACCATCACGCCAGAGGTCGCGAGCTTACGGATGTTTACCACCGCGCCAGAGGCTCGAGGGTGATTATGTCGATTACGATGATGATGAGACGACTTATGGATGTTTACCATCACGCCAGAGGTCGCGAGCTTACGAGTGTTTACCACCGCGCCAGAGGCTCGATCGATGTGCGATAGTACAGTCTACCTCGCCGCAACTGTTTAACCTAATCAAACACGCGGCAATCGTTAGCTACTAAATCTGTGCCGAACAAATTGATAAAGGTTCTTTTCGGAAAACCGTTGCAACGAAAAAATACATAAGCTATGCAATATTGTCCACAAACGTTAGAAAGAGGACTCTGAAGTATCTTGCTATTATGAGTCCACTCGGAACAATGTTCGGTCATGAGGTGCGGAACGCAGCGCGTCGTGGCGGTAGACCGTACGAGCAGAAGTAATCGCCGCGTCCGTCGGCGTCTAGGTACAGCGCTATCCAATGTTCGCCCGGTTCGTCACCGTCGTCGGTGTTGCACACGAAGGCCGCAGGCAGGAAGCCGTCCGTCGTCGTCGTCGTAGACAGTCCGTCTTTGGGTACGACACCGCGAAATATCGATCTGGTGCGCGGGTCCATCGCCAGTAGTCTGTCAATCTGCAGAGTGTCCATCTCAGTAGTCGTAGATGACGTTGCTGTTCTTGTCGATTTCCAGCACGGACTCGAATTCGGTGTAGGCGACGACGTTCACGGTGGTCGGCAGTGCGTTACGGAAATGCAGTTCTATGCGCAGGTTACCCTTTTGTACCAGATGGAAGAAGGGACTGTTCTGAGTCGGGGGTACGGAAAAGAGATCCAGTTCGCTCTTGATCCCCTCGCACGACTGTCTATGTACGAAAGTCATAGTCGTCGTCGTCGTCGTCGAATATGTCGGCTTCACGTTTCTTGAACGTCTGTCTCTTGCGCTGTCTCGTCGCTGTAAGTGCATCATTTCTTTGCAGACGTGTGTTTTATACGTGTACGAGGTCGCACGCCAGGTATCAAAAGATCACGTAGCATAGTCTTTCCGCTACCCGTGACGCGGCGTTTGGCAGCACGTTTTATGCTCTGTCCAGACAAGACGTCGTCGGCGATGCGCACGCCGGTCTTCAACGCTCCCTTTTCCAAAGCCACTGCACCTCTCTTGATGAGTGGCATGGCGCTGCGCAGCAGACCTCCGAACAGACTACCTAGTCCGTGACCCCGTTGGTACGGGGCACCGGCGAAGTAGGGTAGAGCAGCACCCGCCTGACGCGCGTAATAGTCTTTGTAATTCATCTTCAGAACAGTCCGGTCCTACGCCGTCGAAAATGAAGCGTCACCGTCACTCTACCGTACTCGAATGGTACGCGTCGTCCGTTGTTGTTTTTTTATATCCATCTCGATCGAGTGGAAGTGCGAGTACAACACAGGTACGTAGTGAATGTTAGTGAATCGATCGGATACCGTGGCGCCGTGACTTCAAACAAAGGAGCGAGACTGTCACCGACTATGCGAGACTCCACGACGTCTGTATAGGCGTAGATGGTATTGAACCCTTGATCCATGTGCACCACGTTTTCGGCCTCTTTACGATAGGTGTACGAACCGTCGGGAGATTCTTCGGGTGGCAAAACCACGCTAGTCGACGGCGTGAGACCGATGTCCTTTCCACCTAGTCTCGGGTGAACGTACGTGCGTGTCATGTCTGCTGTTGGCTGTTGACCACCGAAGGTTCGAATCCTAACATTCTTACCAGCGCACTGTGGTACGGTATGATGAACTCGGTGCCTGGTGTCATGTGCAACGTCATTTTTTGAGTGATGGAACTGTAGCTCAATTTTGCCCGTGTCTTATCCGTCCACATACGACTCAGTCCCTTGCTGACATGATTCATCATTGTCACAGGACCTTTGTAATATCCAGCACTTATCCTTGCACTCGGTGTTTGACCCACAGGTTCGTGCTCGTTGAAGAAGAACCAAATGTCGTCCACTCCGATGTTGTACTAAAGTATGTGGGTACTGTATCTCTACCAACCCACACTCCCACTCGCCAGTCAGATCGATACGTTGAGGCAAGTCCGTGATGTAATGAGCCAACGTATTGTCGGGATACATCTTCATGGAAGCGTTGCTACGCAGCGTCAGGTAGAAATCATTCATCATGACGTCTCAAAGTGGGATTGGGCAACAGGTAACCCAACGAACTACTCAACAGGGCCGTCCACAGATTAGAATTCTCGTGACCTGTCGTCAGGTTGTAAATGCTTATCAGGATGACAGTGTACAAGACGACGACCAGACACAGAAAAACTATCTCCTCTCGAGGACACACGGTACCGAACAGATGCCAATGAGTGTTGTCTTTCTCGCTCTGTGCGTCAGTACTGTCCTCTTCTTCTATGACGGCGGTGGTGGCGGCGGCGGTAATGAAGTCCTCTGTTATCGACTGGTCTGTCATCGTCCGAATGAAGTGACGACAGACGCGCGGCTAGACTTTATAGCGAACGAGAGCCTTGGCATCGACCCAGCTGTTGAACTTGGAGGGGTAGCCGTACCATTTCACCAAAGCCTCCGTTCGTCTACCTACTTTGCGGCGCTGCAGTACCGATTCCACGTGGTACACTTTATAGACTGGTACCGACACCTTCTGCAGCTCTGGTTCGTAGAAGGTGCCGTCCAGCACTTCGCCGAGATCGTCGATCAATCGGTACACGGGTGGATCGGAGGGGTGAACCTCGTGTATGGTGAACATCTCTTCGCTCCAATTCGCCATGTAGCCTTTTTGGAACAGTCTCTTGAACTTACTGATGCGCACGCGATTCGACACACGGAACTTGGGTACGCCCTTACCGTCGTGACCGTACAGACGCTGCCAAACCTCTTCTTGATTCTTTGCATTCACCTGTGACGGAGTCATGCCGATGCTGCGGTGGTGGTTGTTGTTTTACGAGTGCACAAAGTCCTGAAGGACGTCGGTGAATCGCCACGTCTGGTGTTTCGTGAAGTATCGCCACATACGCGTCTTCAACGTTCTATTGAATCTTTCGACGATGCTCGCTTTCGTCTCCGCGTTGTGAGTGGAGAAGTGGTGGATGCCGTACTTCTTCAACAGAGCCTGAACGGACCGATTCAGAAATTCGAGTCCTTGATTTGTCTGCAACGTCTTTGGTCAGCCTTCGGTGAACGTGCCTTTCAGCGCCGTCACCAACGATGCTGCGGATTTGTTCTTCAGTGGAACGCACCAAGCCACTTTCGTGAAGACGTCGATCACCGTGAGGAGAAAGGTCATACCGTCTTTGTCGGTTTTCAAATTCGACAGGTCGACGAGATCGGCCTGCCACTGCTGACGTGGACTTCCCAGGACGACGCGTCGTCTCCTGAAATGACGTCTCGCCGGTTTGTGTAGGGTATAGGCGTTCTGTTCCGACAACCATTCTTCGACGATTTTCCTCGGCACGCACGTGACGCGTCGCAAGGCGTCGACACCTCCGTAACTTGACACCCTTTTTGGATCGAAGTAGACTCTCTTCAGTCGTTTATTCCTCGACGCCATTAAAATATAACCGATGCGTTGACAGTGGTGATGACGTTGACTGCGTAGCACGGGTCTTGACGTAAAGCAGAACAGACACTACCACGACCACAACGATGACGAACGACTGAAAGTCTAGTGAAACCATATCTCAAATAGTACGAGATATCGAGCGATAGTGTCGGCGATCAAGTAAAGTCCACCGCAAAGTAGCGCAACGACGACGGAACGGTACGCGTCCTGTGGATCGCTCGACATCGCAGCGAACACTGTGCTATGGACAGGTACTGCACCGCCTTAAAAGTCTTCCCAACTAGTCAATGACTTCGAAGTCTTGTGTCGGTGTCGTCGTTCTGAGGGTGGAGTGGGCATGGAATGCTCCATTCGACTACGTCGACGAGCGAGGGGTGTCCAACTGAGTGATCTCCGTGCACTACTCGCACTAGCACGAGTTCGACGAGACGGAATGGCTGTCGTCGTCCCCTGACGTATGTAGGCTCTCCTGGAGGCATTACCGATCAACTCCATGGGTAGGTTGCTGGTACGGAGTTGTCGTGCGAATGGCTGCCATCCTATCGGATCGGTCTTTCTCTTACGCAACAGATCGTTCACGAGATCCATCACGTTACTTCCGACAATCGGCACACCCTCGTGGATAAGTTTGCCACGTGCAATCCACGCGATATCTCGTTTGAGATGCTCCATCAAACGTCTGGCTTTGACCTGCATGGTCTTGGGAACGGTGTCCACGACGTCGGCCTCTATTCCACTACTAGGAGCTCCTACTGTTCCCTCCACCACAGGTCCCGTTCCTGACCCCGATGGTGCTGCTGCTGACATCGACTCGTTCAACGAGACCACGCGTACCGGTTCCTTGACGTGTTTATCGGACAAGGCGTTGTACCGCTGCAACACCTGATTATATAATGTTACCTTGGTCCTATCGCCGAGGTCCTGTCTATCGAGGATGGTCATCATCTCGTCGTCGAGGGCTTGTACTTTCTTACCTAGGGTATCTGTCGATGGTTGTGGTGGTGGTGGTGCGCGAAGTGTGTCCAACAGTCGCGGATCCATCAAGACCATCTTGCGTGCATGTTCCATCTCTCTCTCTCTCTCTCTCTCTCTCTCTCTCTCTCTCTCTCTCTCTCTCTCTCTCTCTCTCTCTCTCTCTCTCTCTCTCTACTTCTTGAACAGCACAGCAAGGGTAGAAAGACCGAACTTGCCAACATTGCTAGGAAGGCCGTTAATAAGCCTCCGCTCTGTCCAGTAAGATGCGTCTTCTCCTGGCAGCTGGCGTTCGTCTCTGAGACAACTCGCGTAATTTCGTTCTGTATTTACTCAAACGTTGCCTCTGTAAATCGGACAGTGGAATGTTATTTTTTAATATGTTGTAAGCACACTCGGCCAGTGCACACAGCAGATCGGCGTCGGCATTAGCGATGATGGCTCTTCTCAGTTTGGCGCTCTTGTATCTGTTCAGAGCCTTATGCACAAAATGTGTCTCTTCACCAGGTCAGACATGGTACGAATGAAGAGACGATCCACTCACTCGGTCTTTTTATACCTTCGGTAAGTACACGTACTGAACACCGTCGTCTGGAAAGATGGCCATGCGTAGTCGCATGTCTTCGGGTGTGTCCTGTTTGAGATCGACCAATACATAACCGTACGGTTCCGACGTAGCGTCTTTAAAAGCCTCTTGTACGAACTTCGCGCGCCCCGGATACATCTGACGAGCCAAGTGCGACATCTGCGATGCGTCACGAGTATTCTTGAACACCACCATGTATTGAGAATTCAGACTGATGGTACGACTCTCCTTGTTTTTAGGGAACAAGTTCTGTACGAGATGCAGCACGGACGTGTTCCTGTGATGACTTTTTTTAGTGAACAAGGTCGTGACCCGTTCGTCCGTTTCCGCCATGAGATCGTCTATGATGATAAGGTTCCTCGTTGTCGAATCGCACTCGGCAACCCTTCCTCGAACAGCACGTCGATTAAGTCCATCGTTGCGTAGGCCTCTTGCCATTCTCCGTAACACCACGTGATCCGTTCGGGAGGTGGATCGATCATCGTAGCAGCGTGATGCAGCATACGCGTCACGAAAGTACTTTTACCACATCCCGTCGGTCCGGCGACGATGCACGTGAAAGGATGTTTCCACCGTACGTCCATGGTCACTTATGAAAGACGACCAGTGTGCATCGCCTTTTCTACACGTCCTGTTTATATAGTCTATCGCTACTACTACTACTGATGACGCGCTTTCCGACTACAACAATCGTTTTAGATGTAGAATGCATAAACAACACAACAGGTGAAAATGTTCTTTGAAAGTTCGGGATCGTAACTCCAGCGGAATTCGGGAACTCTCATGACAGGAACCAAAGCATCACCTCGAGACACTGATTGGTCAGGACTAACATCACGGATCCATATCTTGTATGTAACAGGCAGTACCTTAACCTGATCAAAGTTATCATACCAGTGAGCACGAAGTTGGTACGGAAACTCCGTAAACGAGATCTTCAAATTAAAGCAAGTCCACCCTCCTGCACCAGCAATGAAATAAGATCCAAGCTATTCATCACGAATATAGCAGTGTGCTCTACGACGAAAGGTTCTAACACGTCTCCTCTTGTAAGAAATTCGCCGTCTATAACGCTTGCGAACACCAAACCTACGACGGTGATTATAACGAGTACGAACACGTCGCCTAGATCTACGTCAATCGGCGTGCATCGTCTTTTTTTTTTAAACGTCCACTGGACCCGTGCTCACTCCGTCCTCGTGCACCACGCGTTTGGCATAGATGTAGGTGAGAGCCGCTCTTTCCTGTACGTATGTCAATACGGACGAGCAATGCACCTGGAACCCGAGGTTCTTTCCACTTCCGCTCCGACGGTTGGCGAGCCCCTCCAGGAACGCGTTCTTGTTGATGGCGTTGTGACGCTTGCTCAGTCCTTTGATGCTGTTTTTGTCGCTGGCTCCGAAACAATAGTACGTCTTGCTGCACAACCCCACGAACCCGTCATCGGACCACTCGACCTTGAACAGACCCGGTGTCCTCTTGTCGTACGCCTTGTGGGCATCGTCGACATACAGTATTTCACGTCGTGATGTCGATCCACGTTGGTGATGGTCTTCCCGTAACCCGAGTTCCCCAGCAACTTCATGGTGTCTGCGATGATGGCCTTGTGCGGGTGGACGTCTCCCTCGCGTCGGGCCGTGGACACGGCGTCTCCGAACCGCCGGATGCACGGGATGGGGGTGTACTCGACGACCTGATAGACGCGCGTCACCTCCAGTCCGTGTTCCAGGTACCATCTCAGGAGCGGCGTGGCGAGCAATATCTTGTCGCCGTGGAAACTGCCCACGAGCATGCGCCGCGGAGTCGTCATGATGTCGTGTTCTTCGGCGTAGCGGCGCATGAAAGGTCCGAGATCATCGCGGATCAGACGGATGTTTTTAAACACCGGCTGCATTTCGGATAAATGCGCGTGTAATGTTATCGGCACCGAAACATCACATTCGATCAATTCGAATATGGTTCGATCACGCACGCCTCTCGGGATTTGTTGCGACGTCATCGTCCACCGCACGTGGCGTCGTCGTGGAAAGGCGGCATCCAGACACTTGTTCACGACCGGATCTCTTCTCGTCTCTTTCCACTCGCATTCCCACAACTCGACGACCTTGACAAAGTGACGTAGGTAGGCGGTGTTCTTTCGGGTCTCGGCGAGCAGTTGGGTCATGGGTTTCCCGTTGACGACGTTCGTTTCTAGACCCAAGCACGGATGACCGTGGAACTGATACGCCGTGTTCGTCTCGCTGCACTACCCGTCCACCGGAAGTTTACCGATCCTCTTCTCTCGACCGTTGACTTGATGTCGTTTGGCGCGTCCCGTTCTTGCAGCTTCCCATGTGAGCCATTCTAAGGCCATCTGTCCGTGCAGCTGCGCCGATTCGGGACGGAACGCATTTTGTTCACGTCGACATCTGTGCCAACTGGTCGGCATATTTTGGGTTAACGCCCATAGATAGAGCGCATTGGCGTCATACCCTAAGATGGAACGGCACAATCGGGCGGTCTCTCCGTAGTCGCTCTGACGGATCTTAGTAACTCCTTTCTCGTGATAGCGGTGAAAAACGAGCGAAGGTCCACCGACCACGTGATCTTTGACGAGATGATGAAGATCTTTATTCTTCTCGTTGAAGAGCGCAAAGTACGTCTTCTCCGGAAGATCGTTGAACAGGTAGAGCAAGGTCAGACCGGGTACGCTGATGCCCTGCTTGAACATGTTGGTAGAAGGCGAACTGGCTGTCGATGGCTTGTAGAAAGGGAACCACGTCTCTGTTGTTGTACCAGACGAGAAAGTCTCGCAAGGTCGTCATGCCGTTATCGCGCCAGGCCTCTTGACAACCGATGTAATCCTCGTCGGAAATACCCTCGTTCTTCAATTGACTGAAGAAGGCTTCTTTTGGTGGAAGTGCGGTATCGTCGAGTCTCTCCAGACAGTCCATGTATTCGTATGGGAAAAACCCTTTTGTTATTTTACAACCGTACGCTTTCAGATATTTGTCGTAGCTGAATCCCGGGGCTATGTAATTGGTCATGTCTAGGATTTTTAGCTGATCCGTCGACAGACACATGAAAGTGTTGTTGCGTTTGGTGACGAAAAACGACCCGACGCCATCGTTCTCTTCTTCTTCTTCTTTCTCTTTGTCGTCCTCTTCCATTTCTTCTTCTTCTACTTCCTCTTTCTATGATAGGAAGTAGGGTTTGACGGCATTGAGATCGTATTTACCCGAATTAAAGACGGTGACTGGTAATTTATGAAGCCAGTCGTGAAGTTGTTTCATCAGCGTTTTGTACGGGTTGCTCGGTTGACGAGATTCCTCGTCGTCAGGTGATTGTGCATTGCGCAATGTTTCGTCCCAATTCGATCGTGCTTTTACCAGTCGAGCTAGCACGTCCTCATAAGATTTTTTTTATGTTTTCGTAGGCGGCGTCACTCATCGATTAAAAGATGTCCATCATGGCGCTCACCAACTTATTGGTGTCTCCATCCGTGACGAGACATTGCACTTGTTCGTGTCCTGGTACGTTGGACGCCACGCTGACGCTCAATGGGACGTGACGCGCCACCCAGTGGACGTTGTCGCTGTCGACAGGAAGTCGTGCGGTGTCGAACCAACACTCGAAATCAAAGGTGGCTCGATACGGATAGATCCTGTTTGTACGTCTCGTAAAGTTTCGTAACGGCAGATTCCAAACAACGGACATCACCACCTCGATGAAGAGCTAAGCATCTAAAGAGGCACAAATTATCTTTATACCTTTTTCCATTGATGGGTTCTCTTTCTAGACTGATGATGGCTTTGTTCTTCTTGATGTATGTCGGCAGGGAATTCATGCTGACGCACCCAATTGGATGGTTTATGATTTTATTAATAAAAAAGTCACATTTGTCACCAATTCGCAAATCCATTGCGAATCGGGTCTCTGCGATATGACCCACTGCAAGATATCATTTTGTTTTATACGTTCAAGAAAAACATCAAACTCATCCCGATTGGTGATGAGACTGGGTTCGTCCAGGTATCGACCGAAGCAATTGCAGGAGGAATGATGGTACCTATAACATCCTGTATTTTTCAAAACAAATCCATAACTCAAGTTGATTTTCAAAGCATTGGTTCGAACATGGTCTTCAGTGGAGTTTCTAGAGTAGTCGTATCTAGACTGCTTAGTCTAAAATTTACCCTGATCTGGAGAGGACTTCTGGATACGCGTGTCCTAATGGAGGACCAATTGTTGCGAACGACCTCAAACAAATCTGTTGACAGAGCGTCGGGGAAGGGAAATCGATTGGGCGGGTCGATGGGATCTTCGCTAATGAACGGGTGGCGAGGTGTAGTATCTTCCCTTTTCGTTCTTTTTGGCAATGGTGGTGAATCGACACATGTCGTTCTTTCATGTCTTTGTAAGTTGTGATGATTTGCAAACACCTTACCACATTTTATTTTATTCATACTGATGGTGGCGAAACGGTGGTGGTGGTTGTGGTGGTGGTGGCATTACACATCGTTCTTTCACGTCTCAGCATATGGTGCTTTTTTCTAAAACACATTGTTGCATTTTGAACATGTGTATTTCATCGTTGCTGGTGATGCGCCGAAATAGGTGTACAAAGATCGGATAACGATTGTGATTCCTATATATTAGTTAGCATTCGTACAAACAAAGATAATATATAATAGATACTTGCAAAACTTGGTGTACCGCTACCGTCACGGCATCTTGACGTGTTGCTGCGTGACTGTGGTGTTCAATCGAAGTGCTCTGTAGAGATCGGAGAACGGTTGTGAAGGCAATTGCAGTAGCGGATCATTTTGTATAGCCTGTCGCTACTGCTAACGGTGCACTTTTTTCTTGTTTTTTTTCCGGTTTGAACCGGTTTTAACCAGATTGAACCGGTTTGAACCGGTTTGAACCGGTTCTGACGAACATCACGTGCACAGCATGCAGAACAATACAAAATAAGGACATGCAGCTGGCGTAAGACATACACAACTCACAGGTGCAGTGGTGTTTATGCATTGTTGACCTTGACCTTTTAAACTTTTGACATCGCGGTGTTTATGGAAAATTCCATGACTTCGTTCGAACGTTCCAGAAAGCGGCGGTGTTTTTTTGTTGATCTTGACCTTCGCGAAACGACATACGTCGAAAAGTTCTCGATATAATGTAATGATGCGATAAGCGTCGTATAGCTTACATGCACGGCTACGTTTTTCCCGCTGGATGCACGAACTTTCGTCCGCTAGGTTTCAGTCTGCTAGCTGGGTGAAAAGGCATGACTTCGTTCGAACGTTCCAGAAAGCGGCGGTGTTTTTTGTTGACCTTGACCTTTTGGCCTCGCGGTGTTCTTGCAGACTCGTGGTGAAATAGGCAATATGTAGGTGTCGACGCGAAACGAGATACGTCGAAAAGTTCTCAATATAATGCAATGATGCGATATGCGTCGTATAGCTTAAATGCACGGCTACGTGTTTCTCGCTGTATGCACGAACTTTCGACCGCTAGGTTTCAATCTGCTAGTAGGGTGAAAATGCGCGATCATGTTTCTTTTCGTGAGCGTGGAAAATTCCATGACGTTGTTCGAACGGAAACCGTTTTGAACCGGTTCAAACCGACCGGTTCTCTGCCCAGACATGTCTCGAAAAGCGCGTCATAATCGTAAACTGAAGACGACTGAATTAGGGTTACTAACCCTAACCCTAACTGGCAATTGCATAAGTACAAAAGGTCGGTGATCTTTGACCTTTCATTAGGGTTACTAACCCTACAGGGTTCGTTGCAGACGATAGAATTAGGGTTACTAACCCTAACCCCAACTGGCAATTGAATAAGTACAAAAGGTCGGTGATCTTCGATCTTTCATTAGGGTTACAAACCCTACAGGGTTCGTATTAGGGTTCACTACAGACGACAGAATTAGGGTTACTAACCCTAACTCTAACTGACAATTGTATCACTGCAAAAGGTCGGTGACTTTTGACCTTCGACCTTGCCCTGCAGCGCCATCTGGTAATCGTATCATCGCAAAACAACATGGCAGCAAAACAAGATGGCGGTCTCCATTGTGAGGTCTCGTGATATGCAAATGAGGAACTGTGACGTTGTAGCAGCGCCTCCTGGTGATCGTATCATCGCAAAACAACATGGCAGCAAAACAAGATGGCGGCCTCCATAGAGGTCACGTGATATGCAAATGAGGAACTGTGACGTCATAAGTCACGTGACTGCTCTCGACCAATGAGAGCCGTCGACACACTTGACCCGTAGCGCCCCTGGTGACAATATTACCGCAAAACAGTGCCTCAGGGGCGATAATAGGGGATGACACGTTGCGCCCTCTGGCGACGGTTTCACCACAAAAGGGTGTAATTTATGCTAAATTATGCAAATTTATGCAAGCCCACCTAGGCCATTTTGTGTGTATGTGTGTGTGTGTGTGTGTGTGTGTGTGTGTGTGTGTGTGTGTGTGTGTGTGTGTGTGTGTGTGTGTGTGTGTGTGTGTGTGTGTGTGTGTGTGTGTGTGTGTGTGTGTGTGTGTGTGTGTGTGTGTGTGTGTGTGTGTGTGTGTGTGTGTGTGTGTGTGTGTGTGTGTGTGTGTGTGTTCCATCTACTTCCTGAGTAGCACCTCCCGGAACAAGGGAAGAAAGATCGAAATTGCCAACGGCGCTAGGAAAGCAGTTGAAGTAAGAAGCGTCTCCTCCTGGCAGCGGGCGCTCGTCTCTGAGACAACGCGTAATTTCGTTCTGTATTTGCTCAAACGCCGCCTTTGTAATTCGGTCAATGGAATGTTCTTTTTAAGTATGTTGTAGGCACCAGTGCCCTGCGCGGGCCTATAATTTGAGCCCAAGCCTGGCTCGCAATTAGCAGTTAGAGTCCAGGCCCGGCCCAGGCCCGCAACAAATTTTCAAGCAAGGCCCAGCCCAGGCCCGCAAACTAGAATTTAGGCCCAGGCCCGGCCCACGCCCGACCCAGACCGTGAATGTTTGGCCCAGGCCCGGTCCGGCCCACATGTTTCAGGCCCATACCCGGCCCATACCCGCGGGCCAAAGACGGGTAAGCCCGCGGCCCGCTAAGTTTAAAGAAGATAAACCTATAATCTTATAAGAAAACACAAATAAACTGTAAAAACAGACTTATTGTTTTATTAAATAAAAATAATTATGAACATTGTATAATGTTTACTACTGAAATACTAATGTTAGTTGTTTAGTAGTGTCTAGCTAGTAGCTAGTACTAGCTACTACTATGTCACCCACTGGCACTGACACCCAGTGGCATGTCCAGCAGGCCTGCAGTCACTAGCCTGAGACAGATCAGGTTAAGACATGTGTGAATGAAGCAGTACTGGGGAAATTGTAGACACTGAGCAGTAGACACTAGTTCACACAACTGAAAATTACCAATTACCAACTGGGGTGGGTAGCGGATACTGGCACAGTTGGCAGTGGTCAGTGGCCAGTGGGCTGGTAATTCAGGCGGGCAATATTTGGAAGGAAGACCTAGACAATAGAATGTCCACTGGTTGGGTCAAAGGGTGATAAGTTGGTGGTTAATCATGGCTTGATTGCTTCTGCAAATATGTCTAAAGTAAACATTTGGGGCTGGCTGCTTCCAGCCAGGTGTACTTAAGTGGCCTGATATGGGGCCATTAGATCTATGCAAAAGGGTGCATTCATGCTAAAAATATGCAGTTTACAGAGTTTACTCCAGTCACAGTGTCTTGGAAAGCCAGTACATGTTTAAAGAATTACAATACAAAGATATGGGCATGCGACTATGCATATATTTTATATGAAATGTCTCTATTAAAAGAATGCACATTATTAAAATGATACCATAGGAAGTCCCATTGTTGAAGAGGCTAAACTGCATTCCAATGTATAAAGCACTAGTGTCATTCATAATTCCATGCAAGGTCTCAATTTGCAACTATAATTATAATACTAAAGAAATAATTTTAAGCATTCATTAACTGGAATTACAATTTATAATAAGTTTTTATTAATAATAAAATTAATAATCTGGGATTTGTATTTTGTATGAATATTTTTTATTATATCCAAGCCCAGCCCAAGCCCGGCCCGGCCCGGCCCGGCCCGCTCACACTAGGCCCAGGCCCGGCCCAAGCCCGATGTGTTTAAATTGTTTTTGCCCAGGCCCGGCCCGAGCCCGCAATATGTAGGCCCAGGCCCGACCCGGCCCGCGAAATTATGTAGAGGCCAGGCCCGGGTCGGGCACTAGTAGGCACACTCGGTGAGAGCGCACAGGAGATCGGCGTCGGCGTTGGCGATGATGGCTCTTTTCAGTGTGGTGCTCTTGTATCTATTCAGCGCCTGTATACACAGAATGTGTCTCTTCACCAGTTCAGACATCGTGCGAATGAAGAGACGTACCGTGCACTCGGTCTTTTTATACCTTTGGCAAGTACACGTACTGAACACTATCGTCTGGAAAAATGGTCGTGTGCAGACGCATACTCTCGGGCATCTGCTGTTTGAGATCGACCAATAGATAACCATACGTTACCAACGTAGCCTCTTTGAACGCCTCTTGCGACATCTGTGAGGCGTCACGAGGTTTCTTGAACACCACCATGTATTGAGAGTTCAGACTGATGGTGCGACTCTCCTTCTTGTTAGGGAACAGGTTCTATACGAGATACAGCACGGACGTGTTCCTGTGATGACTTTTCTTGGTGAACAATGTCTTGACCCGTTCGTCCGTTTCCGCCATCAGATCGTCTATGATGACGAGGTTCCTCGTTTCCGAATCGAACAAGGTCGCATTCGGCAACCCTTCCTCGGACCGCATGTCGGCTAAATTCATGGTAGCGTAAGCGGATTGCCATTCTCCGTAACACCACGTGATTTTCTCGGGCGGTGGATCGATCATCGCCTCAGCATTACGCAGCATACGCACCACGCCACACCCCGTCGGCCCGGCGACGACGCACGTGAAGGGATGTTTCCATCGAGCGTCCATGGTCACTTATGAAGGACGACTAGAGTGCATCGCCACCGTTCACCGGACCCGTGCTCACCCCGTCCTCGTGTACCACGCGTTTGGCATATAACTAGGTGAACACTGTCGAGTGATTCACCCGGAACCCGCGGTTCTTTCCACTTCCGCTCCGGCGGTTGGTGAGCACGTGCAGGTACGCGTCCTTGTCGATCTCGTTTTGACGTTTGCTCTCTCCTTTGTTGTTGTACTTGTCTGTGGCTCCGAAACAATAGTACGCCTTGTTACACAACCCCACGAACCCGTCATCAGACCACTCCACCTTGAATCCTTTTCGCGCCTTACACCACGCCTCGGCAACGGCCCACGGGTGACCGGCGAGTCGACAGTGCACGTACTCGTACTGATGATCGGTGCAACATTCGGACGGGAGCCATTCGGTGCGGTGTCGGAAGTAATGTTGTCGTAATTCTGAAGTCACGAGGGCAACGAAAGAGTCGCCGGTCAAATAGGCCGAATTCGCGTCCATGTCGCAGTACTGGAACAGAGGGCGTTCCAGGTACCTGTTGATAAAAAATCGTACTAGAATTGCAATATGTGCATCTTAGCGTACTGCAGAACGAAGAATCCCACGTCTATGGGCAGGGCGTACGTGACGGTTCTCTTGTTCATCATATATCTCGTACGCATCGTCGACGACGACGGCGAGTTGTCGGAACTGTCTATGATCGATACTGCCGCCTCCGTGCAGTATTTCACGTCACGATGTCGGTTCACGTTGGTGATGGCCTTCCCGTAGGCCGAGTTCCCCAGCAACTCCTTGTGGTCCGCGATGATGGCCTTGTGTAGATGGACGCCTCACCCGCGCCGGTCCGTGGACACTGCAGCGCCGAACCGTCGGAAGCACGAGATCGGACGGTAGACGAGCATCACCTGGAGTCCGTGGTCAAGGTACCATCGAAAGAGGGGCGTGGCGAGCTATATCTTATTGCCTCGATAACTCCACACGAGCATGCGGCGCGGGGTCGCCATGATATCGTGTTCTTAGGCGTATCGGCGCATGAACGGACCGAGGTGGTCGCGCGTCAGACGGATGTTCTTGAACACGGGCTGCATCTCGGCAAAGCGCAATGCGTCTGGTACGTGAACGTCGTACTCGATCATACGCACGGTCCCGGCACGCCGCTGGTCAGAATCTGTTCTGACGTCATCGTCCACCGCGCGTGTCGTCGCCAAGGAAATGTAGCATCTAGACACTTTTTCACGGCCTTGTCTCTTCTCATGTCTCTCCACTTGCATTCACACAACTCGATGATCTTGACAAAGTGACGTAGGTAGGCGGTGTTCTTTCGGGTATCTACGAGCAGTTTGGTCGAGGATTTCCCGTTGACGTCGTTCACCTCTTGTCGTGTGCAAGTGTGACCATGATAGCAACAACCAAGGAACTGATACGACGTCTTCGTTTGATTGCACCACCCATCCACCGGAAGTTTGCCTATTCTCTTCTCTCGACCGTTGATCTGATGCTGTATGGAGTGTCCCATGAGTTCGTCAACCATTCCGTGGCCATCTGTCAATGCAGCTGCGCCGATTCAGCCTGGAACTCGTTCTCTTCCCGTCGCCGCATGTACCATACCATCGGTATTTTGTGCATGAGAGACCACAAGTACAGAGCGTTGGCATCGTACCCGACGATCGACCGACACGGTCGAGCCGACTCCCTGTACTCATTCTGACGTAGCTTGGTGACCTCTTTCTCATGATAGCGGTTAAAAAAACTAACGAAGAACCGCAAATGACGTGATCTTTCACGAGCTGATGAAGATCTTTGTTCTTCCCGTGGAAGAACGTAAAGTAGGTCTTCTCCAGTAGGTCACTGAACAGGTAGAGCAAGGTCAGACCGGGTACGCTGATGCCTTGCTTGATGCCTTGCTCGTGTCCGGGTACGTTCGATGCCACGCTGACGCTCAATTGGACGTAACGTGCTACCCAATGAACCATGTCACTATCCGTCGGAAGTTGTGCCGTATCAAACCAACACACAAAGTCAAAGGTGGCGCGGTACGGGAAGTAGCGCAATGATTCGAAGGCTCGAATGTTCTCGTCGTCCAAACGTTCGAACACTGAAGGCGTCGAGTGGGCCACGCCACCCAGATAGACTCGGCGTACACCCCCTCACACGTGCGCCCGCGTCTTTCCGTAAACTGTCACCGCACTTTCGACACCGATACGAGTGACAATATATGGGGACATCTTGGATGTAGGAAACGTGTGTCTATTGAAGGTTGTTGTACAATGTCTCGGGGTAATGGCACAAAGATCGACGGACGAGTTTGGCAGTGGTCTTTCCACCCTCTTCTTCCGACTCGACGAGTTTTTATACGTACACGTTCGTCTTAACAGTGGTCTCTACGCGTTAAAGGTCATCCAACGTGACCCAGGCAAAGTCTTCCATGGCTACATCATCTATCCGATGTCGATCGCATCCTCGATGAAGGTCGAGACACCGGAAGAGACACAGGTTCTCAGTGTGCCTTTTGGGATGGTTGGGTTCCCTTTCCAGACCGATGACGGCTTTGTTTTTCTTGACGTATGCTGGAAGTGTCATGCCTACACACCCTATTGGATGATCGATGATGCGGTTGACGAAGAAGGTGAAATTGGTCGCGAGTTCGCACACACATGCCGAATCCGGTCTTTGATTGATGGCCAACTGCATTACGTCGATTTCTCAGATATGTTCGAGAAAGGCAGCAAAGTCCTCGCTGTTGGTTATGAGACTGGGTTCGTCCAAGTATCGTCCGCAGCAATTGCAAAATGAATGATAGTACTTGTATCGTCTCGTGTTCTTGTTCCTCAGAACGAACCCATAACTGAGGTTAATCTTGAAAGAGTGGGTCTGTTCCTGGAACATTATCTTCAAAGGAGCGTCTAGAACAGTCGCGTCTAGCATAGTTAAACTCTCATCGTACCTGTACTGGAGGGGACCTCTCGATACGCGTGTTCTGATGGTTTACCAGTGCTTTCGAATGACGTCTAGTAGTTCCGTCGACAGAGTGTCTGAGAATTGAAGTCGAGCGAGTGGTTTGATGGGATCATCTTTGGTAACGAGCTTATGGGGCGTGGCATTGTCTCATTTCAGTCTCTTCCGTAATGGCGTTTCGTTGACGTCAGCACAGGCGATTCGTGCTTGTCTGGTCAGATCCTTACGTGTATCGAAATTCCGTCCACATTTCTTGCACTTGTAGGTGGTGGTGATGTTTTGTATACGACTATGCCACCTACTACTACTACTACTACTACTACTACTACTACTATTACTGCTACTACTACTACTACATACAGTTCTTAGTGTCTCTTTAAATTGTCTCTCCTAAAGGTTACACCGTATCTCTAGCTTACGTATTTCGCTTTCTTCTTTGCGTGATCACTATATGGAGCTACTGGTGGTGCAAACGCTACCGTGTGCTGATAGAGAGATGGTGTCCAGCGACTCTCCACGTGACATTGTAGCTCGTGATGGTAGTAGCACGTACAACTAAAAGAACACGGGCCCTCAGTACACCTATATATCGTGTAGTGCATGCGTGCATGTACGTGGTGATAGTGGATGATAAGGCGTGTTCAGGCAGTGATAGGTTACTCCTATCCACTAGAGGGCGCCACTATGTTTGAGTATTCGTTCCCTACAAGTCTAAGTGACTTTCGTTTTATCTCGATACGATGACTACATATGGAGGTTTGTGGGTTTTTATACCTCGACAGTGACCTCTAGCTTGCAAGCGTTTATTGCTATGCCAGAGGCTAGTACGATTGATTTGACTTGTGGGATCTTACACCGCGCCAGAGGCCACGTGAATGACGATGATGAAATATATAAGTCGCTCTTTTCATAAGGAGAGGATACTATATATATTTCATACAAGTGCTCTATTCAATGTATTTATTCACAGAAGAAATGCATCACACGAAGATATACACACAATTTCTTGTAACTAGGTAATAAATACAAGAAATAGGTTACGTGGTGACGGGGGTTGCGGCGACAACGGACGTGGCCGCGACTGCGGCGATGACGGCGGCGGCGGTGTTGACGACGGTCGTGATGTCGACAGTCTTTACTTACTTCTGGATAAGATATAGGCGTAAGTCATTTGCATGAAGACGTTTCACTCGTCGCTGCGTCTTCTTCTTCGACACCACCGCCTCCGATCGACGGTGGTCATCGTATGCTTCTCTAATCATAGAGAGTCCAGCACATATCTATAGAAAGGAAAAGAAAGGACACTTTTTTTTAGTAACTGTCACATACATCATCGATGCCTACGTTTCGACTGCCTGTCGTCTCTCTCACCTTCCCCCATCATATGGAGCCGCCAGTGCAATTTCCCGCACCTATCAGTCAACAACATAACAGCCCAGCGCATGATGTATTGGATCAAACCGGGAAAAGGCATGCAATACTCGCCTTCCAACATATTCAACATGCGAACCAACTAATCAAACACATAACGGACGCATGCCACATCTAACGCCACGTCGAAGGTCTGCTTGTTCAACATGGTTTCCGTACGATTCCAAATTCTATCTATACCGCTCACCGTTGCTTCCACGTTGTCACTGCTATTGCTGCTGCTGATTATTAATATTACGGTGGGCCCCCGGAGCGTGGACAACGCGGCATAAAGGACTGCGCCTGATATCAGACCGGTGTAGGTGTTGGCATTGAACCCTAGTACTTTTGTCGCTAACTCATCGAACAATACTGTCCACACGTCTGTGCCCTCCCAGTCGGACAGTAGAACGCGCAGAGCGAACCTGTACATGAAAACACGCTGCCACTGATGGATGGACAAAAGTAACCATTACCATCTGCATAAACACCTTTGAGACAATGCTGTCACGATTCATACACGATGTATTTATGTTGCGTTGCACTATTGACAACGGTTAATGGTCTTTTAAAAACATACATGCCGATACCTACCTTGGTTTGAAGGCGCGACAAGTTCATCTGTAGCGACTGGCTGTCGAGGAATTGCTGTGCTGCCATGGCGCTTGTCGTGCAGTGTCGTAAACATGATGTATTTATCTTGCGTTGCACAATTGACAACGGTTAGTGGTCTTTTAAAAACATACGTGCCGGTACCTACCTCGGTTTGAAGGCCCGTACGTAGGGTAAAGTCAATCGAATCAGAGAGGTATGCTGACTCGTGGGCTTATATGGGCCTTCTAGTGTTGTTCCCGCCTTTCGTTATCTTGCCCTGGCCGACCGTTGTAGCGCGCAGCCCTGTCTGGGCACGTGTGGAATGTGCTATACCGTTATATCACGCCGCCCTTTGGACGTTAATCTAATTATCTCGCGGTACTTGTCCGGGCACTTTTCGCGGGCTCTTGTGGTTTCGAATGAACTGTCGCAGTTGCATGAGAATTTAACCAAGCATATTTTGTCCTGGCTGTCCGGTATAAGTGAACAAATTCCAATAACCCTAACGACTTCTGACACATTCCTTTAATGGTAATTGATATGTGTCTAACAGACGCTTGCGTAGTCGTGCATCACGGAATTTAATACTCACCAGTAAATACATAATCGAATGTTTCTGTTTGTTCCATTCCGTGCCTTTTCTCAGATGGTCTTCCTTAGGTATTTCGCCTGCAGTCCAGTCCGTGTGGCTCGAATAGTTTCTGCTGTCTCGTAACCACCATGAAATATCGCTTTTTTGAATAGATAACTGCTTTCTACACTTGTTAAAAAGTGACCCAATGCATTGATGACGCACTGGTAGAAATTCGAGAGGAAATGGCTTGCTCCTATGAAGTGCATTAGTCGGTTCATCCAGATTTTGTGATGTTAAAATGTCTACGAATTATATTATATAAGGCTTTATGCAACACTCGCCGAGTACGCGACACCCTCGACTTTTTTCCGGAAGACAAATGTTTTGCTGTTTCCACCGACAATTCTTTGACACATTTATGGCTTTCATTTTAATTATGATGGATATGCCATTTTTACGTTTGGCTTACGGCGGCACTTTGCATCCTTTTCTAAACATAATGACGGATATGTTTTTGTTCCGCATGCTTACGTCGGCAATATGCATTATTTGTCGAATGCTATATAAGAGGTTCGTTCTCGACATTTTTATAACTGCTTCCATTATACATTGCGCATGAATCTGACTGCTGCTGCTGCTGCTGCCTCGCAATGTCTGTGGATCTCTACACCGATTTGCTGGTCGTCTACAAAGAGATGGGGAACGCCCTGTTTATAATGATGGACCGTTTGTAAGTATATGATACTATAAATATAGTGTGTATCATAATTTGGACGGATGGTAACTCTTAAAGAGTTTACAACATTTATTAACAATGACGATATAGCATACTTTCACTTTAACACAGCATTGCCACTGTTAGCAATATACCATATATCGTATGTATATATGATAATTTGAAAAAACTTCATTTTGAATAAGTTTATTATTCATAATTTATAATATGTTTGTACACTGTTAATATAAAAAAGAAATTAATGTACCACTTACCAACGTCTTTTACTTTAAAGCTAGCTATCCCTCGTTGGCCTCTGTAATGATGGTAAGATGTCCACCCACACCCTTATTTAACCACGGTCGACCTCTGACCTCTTCAATGACTCCTTGCCTAGTCATTTCGTCGCAATGGAGCGCTGGTAACGCTCATGCAGTAATACAGCCACCAGGGGCGCTGATGTCCAGTGATTGATAATACACCTATTTCCCTATACCCTCATACTGGCAACTTCATCGGGGTTTTCCCCAAAATCTATTTTTACTTACCTCTCTACATGGGGCCTCTTTTGCTTATTCAAGCAACTAGCCTACTATTTTTGTGTCATCTAGTTTAAACAAACTGTCTTGTATGATTCTTTCCAGTAGTTTAGCCATTTGGCTGGTGAGTGAGACTGCCATATATTTTTTGCACTTGTTTCGTGAAAATGTTGTGAGTGTATTGATGTTACTTTGCATCCCTCCAATCATATGGTATCTGGTTTGTTTGTGTGGATTTACTAAATATATAGGCTAGATAAATATCGAAATCTAAGCAATTTTACATTTACATTTAATAGGTCTGGACCACTAGCTTTGTCCGGTTTCAGGTTTGTTAACTTGGTCCTTACTTTGGTGGGCAACATATCTAAATTGTACAGTGTACATTTTACGCTGGTATCTAAAGTTGGTAGAGAGTGCAGTAATTCTGGCTCATCTGTAAGAACAGTTATGAAATAATTGTTTAATATATTTGCTTTAATTTGATCATCTGAGTTTTTTCCTTCAAAGTTAAGATCACTAATTGTTGACGATGATTTTGTAAAGTGTCTAGTGTAGTTAACACAGTCATGTTTTTTCTTTTTCTAATTCATAGATTATGTGGTCGGTTGAAAGCCCACTTTTGTTTGCCACTACTTGTTTAGCACGTTGACGTTTTGCCTTTTACACATATTTGTATCTTACCGATGTCAGCTTTCTTTTCTAGTTTACTTTGGTCTGGGAAGATGAAGACTGTTTTTGTATTGTACAATTCTCTTTTGACCTGTCTCACTTTTGCAAATTTTCTCAGTATTTTTCATTCTTTGATTCTTGGTTTTTTAGTGTAACCATGAGATGTCTAATTTTTAGTTCCCCTTCTTTTCTACCAAGTCTCATTGTGCTCGTAATTTCGATCTTGTGACGTTCAATGTCTTTGAACATCTCACTGGCTAGATCCTCTTTTTCGTTGTTTTTTTGGTAGGCCTCTTACCACTATATATTTTTTGACTTTTTATTTTTTTCAGGGATTCGTTCCTGACCATGTCAATGTTTTGGTTTATTTTCGACATGTCCATTACGTTGCCCTCTAAGCTTCCTGCTTCTACTGCTAATTGGTCGACCATAACTTTGAAGGCTTTTGTTTCCATTTGCTTCTCTACTTGCTCAAGCCGGTTTTTGAACTTGTTTAGAAATGCTGCATTTCTGCTCTATTTCTACGTCCGTTGCAATAGCTGATGTTGCAGCCACTTTACATTTGTCATTGTCATAGCCTTCCCTACATAGTTGTATACCTCGTAGGACATCCCAGCACATTGCTGGTATTGTTCAACATCTACCTCTTTCGCATTGGACCATGTGGTCCATGCTTCCGAAAATTCCTTTGCAAATCACACAGCTGGCTGTAAGATCATCGTCTACTGGTTCATATGTTAGGGGGGTAAATCTATTTGTACTGGTCGTTTTCGTGGCAGATGATTTTGCACTGCCTTTTCTTTCCTTTCGGGTTTTATCGGATGTAGTGGAAGAAAAAACCTATGCTCCCGGTTTCACTGCCAGAGTTCAGAGTTCAGTAACTTGTCTTGTGCCGGCGACTTACCGAACCATGCGGTCGTAATAAATACGTTTCAATACATCACATTTGGCGACGAGGATGAAAACTTCATGTCAGGACGTATACTCTGATTATAAGTGGTCATCACTGCACATAGAAGGTTAACAAAAAGGAAGCCAAAGCTACGCTGAGACTGACTGTAATCACAGTTTCCCGCAAAAGTCAATGAAAACTACAACGCGTCAAATCGGCTTCACGAAAAACAATAGGCGCTAGCATTCAAGACATGTCACGGCACGGCAACTTGCCGGAGTTTACGCGGAAGGATTGGTCTTCCTACCAGGACAGGTTAGGGTTTTATTTTGAGGCCAATGACATTGACTACGCCGCCGCAAGTAAGCGTCACGCAATACTTTTAACAGCAGTCGGTACCGAAAATTATACTTTGCTCCGCAGCCTGGCATCGCCACGTACGCCGGCTGACCTGACCACGGGCAACTGAATCAGCTTGAGCCCCTGTAACATATATATATATATATATATATATATATATATATATATATATATATATATATATATATATATATATATATATATATATATATATATATATATATATATCTATATATATATATATATATATATATATATAGGGTATGCAACTAGGAATGACCCCACTCACCTTTCAACATCCGTATCTCGGCGTTGCGATGCGTAATCCGAATACTGTTACCTTACACAAATGTCCCAATGAATAAACTTTCACTATACCTACTTGTCATTAAAAACATATATGGATTTCTTATGAAAAGCGGTACGTTAACGACTGTACGCACAGAAATCTTACCCGCCTGCATACGGTAACGTGACAATGTTACCGGAAGTGAGGTGCATGTTGGGTAGTGATGTGTGCAAAATCCTTTGTTAGGCAAATAATCTACACAACAAAAGGAGCCAATTATTAGTCTGACACATTCTACAGCAGGTGACAGGTGTGCGTCGACAATCCTCTTGCAAAGGGTCAAACACGTGGCGTTTGCCTAACAAAGGATTTTGCACACCTCACTGTCACCTGCTGTAGAATGTGTCAGACTGATAATTGGCTCCTTTTGTTGTGTAGATTATTTGCCTAACAAAGGATTTTGCACACATCACTACCCAACATGCACCTCACTTCCGGTAACATTGTCACGTTACCGTATGCAGGCGGGTAAGATTTATGTGCGTACAGTCGTTAACGTACCGCTTTTCATAAGAAATCCATATATGTTTTTAATGACAAGTAGGTATAGTGAAAGTTTATTCATTGGGACATGTGTGTAAGGTAACAGTATTCGGATTACGCATCGCAACGCCGAGATACGGATGTTGAAAGGTGAGTGGGTAATTCCTAGTTGCATACCCTTATATATATATATATATATATATATATATATATATATATATATATATATATATATATATATATATATATATATATATATATATATATATATATATATATATATATATCAGTTACAGGGGCTCAAGCTGATTCAGTTGCCCGTGGACCTGACGTACGTTGAACTGTGCAAATTGCTACAAACGCATTTTGAACCGAAACCAAACACAATTTTGCAACGGTACAACTTCTGTTCTGCGTACAGGAAGAAGAAACATCAAATAGGTGACTTTGTAGCCGAACAGAAAAATCTGGCCAGAAACTGTGATTTTTGTCAAACCGAAGGCTGGTGCGCAGCTGACTGCTCAGTTGATCCTGGAAGAAAATCTGAGGGACCGGTTAGTTTGTGGTGTAGCAGATTCGGCCATTCAACGACGATTGTTGGGAGAAAAGGCTCTACAAATGGCACTTGCCATGGAATCAGCTGCTGTTAACACTGCTCAGTTAAACGCTGCGGCACACGACAGTACACCCTGAGTAAACAAAGTGACCGCCCGCAAGCAACAACGAGAAAGTGGGAGAAGAAACCACCCGCTCAGAATCGTCAGAAACCATGTTTCAGATGTGGCAATTCGGCGAGTGTCACTACAAGGATGCGCAATGCCGATATTGTCACAAAGATGGACACATCATGAGCAACTGTTTCGCAAAACAGAAAGCTGAAAAAGGGAAAAGAAACCGCACTCATCAGCTGACGGCACCGATACAAGACTGTGTCCCATCTGAAAACACTGGAGCGACATACAACATGTTCAGTATGACGGGACCACGTCCAGATCCGATCGTTAACCAAATACAAGTAGATGGGAAGACGCTTCTGATGGAAGTAGATGCAGGTGCCACTCTCTCGATCATCAGCGAAGAAACGTTGCACAAACACTGGCGAAACTCGGCACGGCCGAACATGAGATCCACAAAGGACACGCTTCGCACATATACAGGACAGTGTGTGAAGATCATGGGTGTCATCAACGTCATGGTAGAAGCTACAACTGGCGACCAACATCAGTTTCCACTCATGGTCGTGCCTGGCAACGGTCCAACCTTACCTTACATCAGTTGAATACATCACACTCAACACGGAAGCAGCAACCTCAATTGCAGGCTGTACTGGACAAGTACGCCATTGGGTTTACAGACTCGCACCAAGCAGTTAAAACAGACGCTGCCAAGATCTACATAGACAATGAGGCAATCCCCAAGTACTACAAGTCGCGACCACTGCCCTATGTAATGAGAGACATGGTGACAAGGAAATTTATCGACTCCTGGCTGAGGATATCATAGAGCCCGTCAAGTACTCGGACTGGGCCGCCCCTGTGGTACCAGTAATGAAGGCAGACAAGAGTGTACGTCTCTGTGGTGACTACAAACTCACCGTGAACCAAGTAGCCAAACTGGACAGATATCCTATTCCCCGAATAGAGGATTTGTATCCACAGCTTGGGAACGGTACCACGCACACGAAGCTCGACATGCGTCACGCGTATGAACATATCCAGCTACATCCTGACATTCGGAAGTACGTCACCATCAACACGCCGCGATGTCTTTTCACATATAAGCGACTACTGGTACTCACATGTGATGCCTCTCCATACGGCATTGGGTCCGTTCTTGCTCACGTCATGGAAGATGATGCAGAGAAACCCATAGCGTATAACTCCAGAAGTCTCTCGCATGCTGAGAAAAACTATGCTCAGATTGACAAACAGGGTCTATCCGTCATAGTGGGACTGAAGAAGTTTCACCAGTACTTGTGGGGTCACAAGTTTACCATCATCACAGATCATAAGCCGCTTCTTGGACTGTTTGAAGAAACGAAAGCCGTTCCAAAGATGCTGTCGCCGCGGATGCAGCGATGGGCCCTAACACTGGCTGCCTACGAATACCAGATTATCCACAGGCCGGGCCAAAGCATCCCACAAGCAGACGCTCTTAGCCGCCTTCCGGTACGTGGCGCTCAGAGGCATGTACCAGTGCCAGCGGACACGATACTGACGATGCAGTATTTGGACATGTCTCCTGTCACTGCAAGTGACATACGACGTGAAACATCGCGTGACCCGGTGTTGTCACAAGTCTTCATCAGGACGAGGGATGGATTTCCAGATCATGACGACAACGAACTCCTGAAGCCGTACACTCAAAAAAAGAGATGACTCAGCATCCATGATGGTTGTCTCATGTGGGGCACACGAGTGAATATTCCAAGTGCCCACCGCCAAGCACTGTTGGAAGAACTGCACAACGCACACTCTGGGATCGTCCGCATGAAAGCCGTAGGCCGCAGTATGATGTGGTGGCCTGGTATCGATCAAGACATTGAGAAAACGGTCAAAATCTGTGACATCTGCATGCGTAACCGGCCCAGACCTACGGAAGCTCCCCTACAACCATGGTCATTCCCCGATAGACCTTGGTCTCGACTGCATATCGACTATGCAGGTCCATTCATGGGCAGAATGATGCTGGTGGTAATTGACATCCATTCGAAGTAGATAGACGCTCACCTTACGTCAGGCTCAACATCAGCTATTACTATCAGCAAACTGTGACAGTCGTTTAGCACTCATGGCATCCCTGATGTCATCGTCAGTGACAACGCCACTGGTTTCGTCAGTGAAGAGTTTCAAGATTTCTGCCGACACAATGGCATCAAGCACATTACGAGTGCTCCACACCACCCTGTCTCTAATGGCCTAGCCGAACGAGCCGTTGAAATTGTTAAAGAAGGAGTAAAGCGCATGCATGGAGGTGACTTGGAAACCAAGCTAGCACGCTTCCTCTTCGATTACCGCATCACACCCCACTGCAAGACGGGCATAGCCCCTGCTGAACTATTAATGCATCGACAGCTAAAATCCCGACTTCACCTGATCAGACCTGACGTAGGTGTAAAGGTCGTAGCTGAACAGACCAAACAGGAGTGTTGATCGCCTGCCCGAAACATTTTCTGTTCTGTTGTCTAGTACAACTAGTAGAACACTAGAGCATCAGTGAAAATCGGCGTTATTCGTCAGGTGGCAGCACTACACGATATTTTCATGGTCAAACCAAGTATTTTGTAGTCTCGATTAGTTTTTTTGTTATCACAAAGTGGTTAAAAGTCACTCTTCAATTCGATTTTCTCACTAAAGTTGGGAGGGATGTCGTGGATGGGAAAATCTATGTTCCCGGTTTCACCGCCAGAGTTCGGAGTTCAATGACTTGTCTTGTGCCGGTGGAATGACTAAACCATGCGGTCGTAATAAATACGGTTCAATACATCACAACTAGTGTCTCGGTTATCCTCAGTGATGTACGCTTGGCTCAACGTATCTGCCACATACGTTTCTGACCCTTGTACTTTACGTTAAAATACTAGTATTTTTGCCCCAGAAGGGGCTGTTTGTAGTAAGCAAACCAAAGACCAAAGTCCAGTGGATATTTCTGCAGGTGTATTCTCGTGCGCTGCAGGCGCTTCGGTGCCAAGTGTATTTCTCGCTTGAAAACACTTTCTAGCGGCTTGTGGTCTTACCCCACGTGTGCTATATCTCGTCCATAGATATAGTCGTTGAACTGCTCACATGCTAACATTATCGCCAACAGTTCTTTCTCGATCGTGCATGAACGCAGCTCCCAGGCCCGTCTGAGACGCGACTGCCTGGATTGTTACGTCTTTACCCACGTCGTGTATCGCACGCGGCGCCTTGGTATGCAACTCGTTCCATGCAAACTCGCTTTCCTTGCGTATCAGTTCATGCAACGGAACTGTGAGGTCGGTCAACCCGTTTCACGAACTAGCCCAAGTACTGCACGGTGCCAATTAGGCGGCGTACTCCTTTGTCTGTAGGCACTGGCATGTCGATTATGGCCGCGACTTTCTTCGGGTCTGGTTTGATGCCATCGTCAGCAGACATCCCATGAAGCTGACTTAGCTTGTAGCGTACCTTCGGGGTTGAGAACTAGGTTTCTCTCACGACATCTCACGAGAACCGCGAGTATGTTGACGTCATGTTCGGCGTCGTCTTTCCCCGAGATGAGAAAATCGTCCGCGATTACCTCAGTGCCCTCCACTCCTTCGAATGCATCTTCCTCTGCCAGACTTCCGGCGCACTGGAAATGCGCATACGCTTCCACCTGTGGCATACGCTTCCACCTGTGAATGACGGTGAATATCTCACGTGCAGTGAGGTTGGGCAAGAAAGGAACCCGACCAAAGCTGTTGATGGGGCAGACAGGTAACAAACAAGAGAAGGCAACTGTCATAAGAAATAGCACTAAAATGTTCAGGAGTTATAGACAAGAAAGTATTGGTGGTGGGGTATTGATGTACATACATGAAGATCTACCAGCTATCCCATGTCAAGACATGATTGACCTGGAAATAGAGGACTCGATGTTGGTTTCAGTCAAGCTGAATGATAAAGATATTATGTTAGCAGGAATTGTATACAGGACACAGATGTCTAGCGATGAGAACAATATAAAAATAATCGACGCAGTGAAACACCTCCAAGAAAAGGGAGGCTATATCCATATCGTGTTGATCGGAGATTATAACTTCCCAGAGATAAAATGGGAGGAGAACACAATAAGTGGAAGTGAACAATCTACAGCAGCCAAGTGTTTTGATGCAACGCAAATGCTTACCTGTATCAACACATCATCAAACCGACCAGGCAGAGATCGGGCCAGCAGCCTTCTCTACTTGACCTGGTGTTTTCAAATGAACAATACATGGTTGACAATGTCACACATCTAGCACCACTGGGATATAGTGACCACGAGTCCCTACGGTGGTCCTACATGTGCTATGCAGACGCACCGGCCAACAAAAGACTGAGCGGATACAGAAACTACCCTAAAGGTGATTATGATGTGATCAACGAATCCCTAAGCAAGATAGACTGGAAGAGTAAGCTCCATGGTAACAGTGTGAACACAAATTGGACTGAACTCAAGAAAGAGATCTCAAAAGCAGTAAGAGAAAACGTTCCTCTCTGGAACGTGAAACGCAAGATGAACAACAAACCTCCGTGGTGGAGTAAACAAATGCTGATAATAGTGAAGAGAAAGTACAACTTGTACAAACGCTACAAAAGTTCTGGACTGGACAGAGACTACGGTGCTTATGTCAAACATAGAAATGAGACAAATGCTAAGATTAGACAAGCACAGAAGAACTACGAAGAAAAACTAATCAACAATTTCAAGAAGGAACCTAAGAAATTCTACGGATAGCTGAGATCAAAACAGAAGGTTAAGGTGACAGTAACACAACTGGAGAAAGAAGACGGCTGTCTAACAGAAAATGACCAAGAGAAAGCAAATGTATTGGGCTACTTTTTCAAATCAGTGTTTGTACACGAAGATAAGTCCACCATCCCAGAATTCCACCAAAGAACTAATGAATGTGTAACTGATATCAAATTTACAGAAGAGACTGTCCGAAAGAAACTACAAAGTATCCAACCAGACAAGGCAGCAGGCCCAGATTGGCTGCATCCAAGGGTCCTAAAAGAGTATAGCAGCAGTCTGGCCAAACCGATGTATTGGATATTCCGCCAGTCGTTAGAAACCGGTCAAATCCCCTCGGACTGGAATCAAGCATTAGTCACACCAATTTTTAAAAAGGTGTCTAAATCGAAAGCTGGAAAATATCGACCGATCAGTCTCACTTCCATATCATGCAAGCTTCTGGAAGCAATCATCAGAGAGAACATGATTGAGTTTCTCAATAAAAACAGCATCATCAATCCGAACCAACATGGATTCCTGGAAGGCAAGTCCTGTCTGACCTTTGAGGATTGGACAACAACACTGGATGATGGATATGGCCTGGACGTCATATACCTGGACTATAAGAAGGCGTTCGACACAGTTCCCTACTGCAGACTGATAAAGAAGCTAGAAGCCTATGGCATCCAAGGTAAAGTGGCTCGGTGGGTGGAAGCCTTTCTGAGTGCTAGGACTCAGAGGCTGGTCCTCAAAAAAAAAGACAACATACAGCAACGTTTCCCAGTAAGAAACACAATTGTTTAATTTAATTTATATTGTTGTAACCTGTCGGGTTGCATCGGTAGGATCGTAAGGTTAGTTCCGTTATTTGTAATTAAAACGTTGATATATTTTTACATTCCTCTTACATACACACGTTCATGAACGAATTACACCTAAACCCACATTCTGGAAACAACTTAACTGGTGTTAAACCTGAATTGTGTGAAGGCACCACATGCGACATAGTCATAGCCATAGCCTGGCCCTAGGGCCGGGGCTCCGGGTATTGATCCGATGCCGATACTCGCGCTAGGCCTAGGATAGTAATAGTAAGAAAATGTGCTAACGTGTCGAATAGAATGTCTGCCACTTCACTGTCTTTCATTTTTAAGACAGTCTTCAGGCGATCCCAACGTCCCTTTTGGTTTAAAGTGTCACTCATGTTGCCAATCTCGCTTTATCCAATTCTTTTTTCCTCGTCGTCGTCGCGGAACGCAACGGTGCACGCACAAACCGCCTGTCACTGTCAGCCATGTGGCCCGAATGTCAACAAACTCTGAGCAAGTCGACGGTGCGCGCGCGTCGATCCCGCGACCACGTGATGCATCTCATTAACGTTCGGCAAAGCAAGCTTCGCCTAGCTCCGCCCCTGTGGTTTCGCGCCATAAACACTATTCGCAACTTTTCGTAACGAAACAGTAAAAATGCAAACATGTATTTGGCTTATTAAACGCATTTTGGCGGGCAGCATCATTTACAAATGTTTATTCTAGTACCAAGAACATTATATTATTAAATTAACAACAAAGACAGTACCTTTAAGTCGGAGTGGGCCCCTGTCATGAGTGGTGTCCCCCAAGGGTCGGTCTTAGGTCCGCTTCTCTTCATATTATACGTAAATGACATCCCAGACCTGGTCCACTGCAACATCAATATGTTTGCCGATGACACAAAGCTATTCACAACTGTCATGAGTCAGGAAGATCATGAACATCTGCAATGCGACATCGCCACCCTGGAAGATTGGACAAAAGACTGGCTGCTAGAGTTCAATGCAAACTAATGCAAGTGGGGAGACCACCACCCAGAAACTACACCATGACAAACAAGTCCGGAGCCAGAGTTGATCTTGAATCCATAAATGATTAAAAGAATGTGGGAGTGTGGATGACTACTGACCTGAAATCATCAACACAATGCCAGAAAGCATCAAAGAAAGCCATGCAAGCTCTTGGCATGGTGAGGAGATCCTTCAAACACATAACTAAATATTCATTTGTGACATTATACAGAGCATATGTTCGACCACACCTCGAATTATGTGTTTAGGCATGGAGCCCGTACATGGTGAAAGACATCGACAGTGTAGAGAAAATGCAACGCAGAGCCACTAAGCTGGTAACCAGCTTAGCGAAGCTCACGTATGAGCAGAGACTAAGACACCTGAGACTACACTCGTTATACCGCTGGAGGCAAAGAGGTGACCTAATTGAAACTTTCAAAATATGAAACGGATTGGAAAACGTAGAAGCTAGTAAATTCTTCGAAATGAGACAGCCTGGACGTACCAGAGGGCACACAATGAAGATTTTCAAACCGAGAGCCAGACTGTTGACTAGGCAGAGATTCTTTTCGATCAGAGTGATCGATCTGTGGAACGGACTCCCGCAAAATGTGGTGGATGCCAAGACAGTCCCTCAGTTCAAAACCAGACTAGATCAGCAATGGAATAGCCTGGGATATGGGTCCCAACAAAGCCACCTATAAGTGTAAGTGTGAACACAGAGCTGAACTGAGCGTTTAGGATCCTGGCTTTGTCCAAGGGGTGTCCTTCAAGATTCCATTTTCTTTAAGAGGTGCGATGCCTACTGAATCTGTTAGTCTGAGTTTTACGAAAGACCACAATTTCTTGTTGCCATTTCTGTTGTGGTCATCCTGGTGTGGTGTGATTACTGATTCAACATATTTCCAATAAGCTGTTCTGGTTACTTTCCTAATAGTGCTTTTCAAGGTCTGTAATTAGTTGTCCGAAGTTTGGATTTCTTTGATCCCTTCTTTGTTTTCTTAAAAAGTCGATCCCTGGCTTTTATTAGTTTCTTCAATTTACTATTTATCCACGGGGGTCTATCCCGGTTTGATGCGTTCATTGTGGGGGATATGTGACTCTACTGCTTCATTCAGGGCTGCCTTAAGTTTGTTCCAAAGTTCATTAGCCGTAAGGGTCTCTCGGTTGGTGTCGATGTGTTCTCGAGTCTTGTTGAGTTCCCTTTCTATACCATCCCAGTTGGCTTTCCTATAGATGAGGTGTTTACGCCGGGTTTGGGATTATTTATTGGGGCTTATATCAAGTTCAGTGAAAACGATATCGTGGTCGGATATTCCTGGTAAGATCTCAGTCCTGTTGACAAGCGTTGGGTTATTCATTACAAGAAGATCTAAGACGCTGTCTTCCCTGGTGGGTTGGTCAATGAACTGGGTCAAGCCATGGTCGGCTAGGATGTCTAGGAACAAGGTATGTTGTGAAGGAGAACAGCAAGCGGGCTTCAGTTGAGTCGACGGCCACTCCAGGCCTGGCAGGTTCATATCACCAGCTAGCCATACATGGCTGCTGTCACGACGCAGTTTAGCTAATGACTGTGCAAGTGACTAGTATTAGGCCTATTATATGCGATAATGTACAAGCTCTTGCTGGATGCGATGTTCAGTTTGATCCAGAGGATCTCGCATTATGTATCTAGGTTTCTCTCTCTCAAACTAACAACATCTGCTCTTACTGCTATGAATATTCCACCCCTCGTCTTATCTCTCTGTCTCTACGATAAACTGTGACATCTGGAAGGAAAACTTCATGATCCTTGATGTCCGGAGCGATCGAGCCAGGACTCTGTGCCAACAACAATATATGTCTTTGTGCTGTACTGGAGGTGTTCCAGTTCCTCTTTTTTTTGTTCACTATTGACTGGCAGTTATTAACATTCAACAGTCGAAGCTAGAGGTTTCTGTTTACATTTTGACGCAGTGTGACATGATTTCATGAGGGAAGACGAGGCTAACGGTGGCACCGGTGATACGCACCCACTGCAGTCCGTGTTATCATACGACTCAGAAAGTTTACTAAAACTGTTGTCAGAGGAACTAGCATATAAGTCACAGAGGGTTGTACTAAAATTTGGCATGGCACATTGGAGGCACTCCCACACGCAATTGCTGGAATTTATACATTCATATATAATGGATCTCATGTTCTGGCAGTCGGTGTGATGCGTACCATTGTTGGCATTCTGAATTGTCACATCTAATTCCCCTTTGCTTTCATGCGACAGCCTTCCCACGAGTTCCACATGGAAACTGGGGTTGGTCTAACCTAGCCGTAAGACCAAACACAGACTAGCAAAGCCTCCAAATTCCTCACCTTACTGTATGGTAATTGTGTTCAATAACAATGGTGTTCCATGAAAAACGTTACCGTTAGCCAAGAACGTGATTATATCCGTTCCTGCCCTTAATAGACCGGTAACATTCTAACTACAAACATATATTTGTTATTTAGCCTTAATTTTTTAGTTTTTAAAATGTTGATAAAAGAAATCACAATTAATGTAGACACACTCACAACAACAACAACAACAACAACAACAACAACAACAACAACAACAACAACAACAACGCATGTATAGAGGGAGCACAGAGATGATATGAATTCTCGTTAATTCTTGCCCGTCTTTTCCGCCTTGTCCGTCCTTGCTTGCCCGCCTTTTAGTTCATCCCTTTTCGTATGCCCTCAACGATCCACCTTTTATTGGTTTGTTACCGTATTAAATCGTAGCAGCATGGCCATGGAGGTAGGTTTCATTCTTCGAAACATTAATGTGAACCCCCTCTGTCATGTTAAAGTCACCGGTTTGTTGCGTTGCATGCATAAATAAAAACTATCCCAATATGAAAGAATTGCGTTTGTAAAGAAAGTCCGCCTGCTTGATTTCAAATGCGCACTTCATCGACATCGGTATCGCGGATGCCCGTTAATCGCGTTATTGGATTTCAGCAACGGCATTCGATACAGTCCCCACAGGAAACTCCTCCACAAACTATCACACTACGGCATAGCAGGGACCACACTCAAGTGGCTAGAACAATTCTTCATCGGACGCTTAATGACAGTCGTGTCTGATGGCGAATATATGTATATATATATATATATATGTATATATATATATATATATATATATATATATATTATATATATATAATATACATATATACGATCTACCAGCGTCTGTTAAATCCCAAGTACGCCTGTTTGCCGATGACTGCTTACTATACAGAAGTATCGAGACATTCAGTTATCACACTACTCTCCAAAACGACCTAAACCAAAGCAACTAGAGAAGTGGGCAAAGGACTGGGGGATGAGTTTCAACATAAACAAATGTAATATACTCAGTATAAAAAACAAAACTGACTTCTACAGTTTAAATAATGGCATCCTGGAACGCATAAACAGCAACCCATACCTTGGCCTCACCATTTTCTTAGGCATAACATACACCACTGCCCAATCAACAGGGAAAAGACAGCATACATTGCCCTTGTGCGCTCTGTCCTGGAATATGGATCTATTGTGTGGGATCCGTACCGCCAGGGCGACATAAATCGACTTGAACGAATTCAACGCTGCACCTCCCGTTTCATCCTTGGCGACTATCGTTCAAGGCTTGAGGGGTATGTGTCCACTATGCTTACAGACCTTGGACTAAACAGTCTACAAAGCTGACGACGATACCAGCGCCTCAAATTGTTCAGAATAGTCAATAGCTCTGTGACGGCCATACCTCCTGATTAATATTTTCGTTCCCAGAGACCAAACAAAAGACGAGTGAAGCCTAACCTTTACAGATTGTATGACTGTTAACATCGTTGAAAGACATCAAAACAATAACTCCAGAGACTTTGTAGTGGCTGCAGCCCATAAAGACCAATTCAGAAATTCCTATTTTGTAAAGACAATAGTTCAATGGAACACACTCAATGAGCCTCAAGTGTGAGCTAGAACAATAAACGAATTCAGCCGCCTCTCCTGCAGCCTATCTAGCCAGTTAAATTCCATGCGCACTCATCCCGATATAGACTAGCCAAAATTGGCTTCTTACGAATGAACGAGATTGCACTAAATAATTTATGCCGCTAAACGACATTCTTACCGCATTTTATCATGCCAATGCATTCTTTCAATCATTCCACATCATTCTACATACAAAAAAAATTTTTTTCAATATTATACTTTTGCGGCCCAAATATCGCATCGGATTGCATCCTTGGTGAGCGATAATGCAAGCCGCTGTCGCTCAATGCTGAAGATGTGGCGGGACGGTACATGGACCGAAACCCCCTGAAATAGTGGTTGTGTGTAAAAACCATTGTTGGAGTCATTATGGAGTGTTCATTATCATAATCATTGCGTAAAAAATAAATGTTTCATTGGTAAAGGTGCATTAGTCTGGCCGAAATTATTAATGCTATTAAACAACAGTTTTACCTAATTTTTTCGATGCAGATCGTGTTCTTTTCACCACTCCCAATCATTTCAGGTACAAAACGGATATATATTTGTAAAAAATATGTGTTTGCACACTTAGTGCCCAAAACAACGCTATACTGGCAATAGCCGGTATTGTTAATATGGCGATCATCCGAAATGTGCTGTAACAATATCACGGTGGCATCAGAACCGGAAAGGCAATTTCACTGACAAATATCTCGTACCACAGTATAAGAAGACAAAAATAGAAGAAAAAGTGCAATTTAATCTTAAGAAAAACAATTTAATTTCAGACAGCCCCAAAAAATCGAACCACCCGCTTCCTAAAGAGGCGATATCTAGGGGAAACATGTGCGACCTGTTTTTAGCGTAGCAAAAAAGCACCGACATGCCATCACACGAATTTGCTACCCTTAAACTAAAAATTTAACTGACAAATATATTGACGAAAAATATAAGAGAATGTAAAAAAACAAAAACATCAATCATATATCATAGTTATAACTAAAAGTTCACAGATTGTGCAAATATCTTAAAATTTTACTCATAAACAAGTAATTTGCTTGCCCAAATTCAGTAATAACTAATTCTTCAGGGGACAGTCAGGGCAAAAACATGACATTGTCGTTTTGGAAACTGCTGCCATGGTGACTTTTGAGGACCAAATTTATTGAGACATTTTCGTAAAATTTATATCTACAAGAGAAATATTAAAACCTAGACATCGTTCACATCCAATGTAGCAACTGTTTTGTGAAAGTGTGGTTGGCTCTGAAAAGAGCCGTTTTGTGACTTCTGGTTGACTCTGAAATGAGCCTTTTCCGGACTGCTGGACAAAGTTCACTACTAGTATACATTTGTTCATGGGTATTGGTTGTGGATGCACACATGTTCCTGTGTTGCTGCATCCATGGGAACTCTTCCAGGTACGTGATGAACAGAGGTTGCGCTGTGCTGAACTGCCTCCAGAGTTTCCTCTTTGCTTTCATCCACATATTTTCCACATTCTGAGTATGCATCTCAGGGTGTTGAGGATCCACGAAGTTCTACTCATGGATAACCACATCGTGGAGATAGATGCCGCCATTGAGTTGGTCCAGGTTATGGTATGCTGGCCACCCATCCGACATGATTTGGGTGCCCGGTAGTAGCCACTGCTGGATGATGAGCTGGATGGTGACAGCCCTCCTGTCCGGCACCACCTGCATCCTGCAGAGGCTGCTCTCTCCACTGCGCCAAAAACCCATTCACCAACGTTCACCCTGCCTCGGTGATACTTCCGATGGTAGAAATAGCTCATCGATTTCTACAACAATGGGGCTTCCATTGTTATTGAAACCACCAAGTGGCAGCGGGTGGTTCCTGATGTCTATAGCGCACACATCACGCACAAAATTGTACCAGTCGATGACCGTGTGATTCGAGATATTCAAGTGCCACATCACGTCCTGCATGGCGATCTCTGTCGCCCAGCTGAACAACAGCCACATAAGTTTCCCAAGTGGAAGGTTTCTCTTAAAGAAAGAGTGGAGCCGAATGTTCCGTCTCTCCCCGCAAAGTCGACACTCATCGGAACCCGTCGACGATATCTTTCGAGAGTGCAAGCGAGTCCCGCAATGAGTACACCAGTGGGGGTTGCGCAGCAGTCGTTGGCGAGCCAGCCACGCCACCTGAAGCTTGATGTTGTCCTGGAGTGGATCCAACTCCTCCACTGACATCGTTTGAACTGTCAGAATTGTATTTGGCAGCACAATGTGTGCCACGTTCACTGGTCGACCGGCCATCTTGGAAATGACGAATCTGTGTATCTCGCTCTCTGTCTCGTGTTTGTAGGTTGTGCGGATCGCAATCGAAGAATATACCTGAAATTATGACGCCAACGGAATTTATACTCGTTGCTTCGTGCGCTACACAGCTCTTGTCGAATTAGCGTGGTCACATGTTCTCATTCCCACGTACCGTTCTGTGGTCTTTTCGCAAGCACGTGTGCATGCCGAATGTTATAGCGCGTTCCCGTGTGTGCCACACGTTCCAAGCCTGGCCCATACCTGCGGGCCAAAGACGGGTAAGCCCACAGCCTGCAGGCCCGCAGCCCACAAAATTTTGAAAAGTTAAACCTATTATAATAAAAACGAAACAAATAAACTAATGCATACATATTGTTTTATTAACTAACATTAAAAAACATTAATATTGATATTTCAATTCCATGTCACCCACTGGCACTGTCATGGAGTAGCATTTCCAGGTTCAGACATGTGTGGATTAGTACAAGTGTGAATGAATCAGTACTGGGGAAACTGTAGACACTAAACAGTAGACATTATAGTTAACACAATTGAAAACTACCAACTAGGGTGGGCAGTGGGCAGGTCATTCAGGCAATATTTGGAGGGAAGACCTAGACAATAGAATGTCCACTGGTAGGGTCAAAGGGTGATAAGTTGATGGTTAATCATGGCTTGATTGCCACTGCAAGTATATCTAAAGTAAACATTTGGAGCTGGCTACTTCCAGCCAAGTGAACTTATGGGGCCATTAAATCTATGCAGAAGGCTGCATTCATGCCAAAAATATGCATCTGTATGTACTATGTAGTAGTAATATGTATTGGTTTTGTATTAATATTTTTATTAGGCCTGGCCCAAGCCTGATGGGTTTAATATTTTTTTGGCCCATGCCCGCAAAATTTAGGCCCAGCCCCAGGTCTGGGCTGGCCCGAGAAACACGGGCCGGGCTTGAGCCCAAAGCCCAGGGCACTAGTATTTGGCTTCAAATGACCATTGATCAAATTCGTTTTAGCAGTCACTGGCTGTTGCAGTGTCTCCTGCTATGTAAACTCCAGGGTGAAACTCGTTAAGGGCCATGATTTATAGGGGGCAATCAAGAAACCAGGGGAATCTACTATTTCCTCATAGATGGTAACAACAGAATGAAATAAACCGACAGCAAATTGTAATTATTTTTCATTTCAAGGGTTCATTATCATTACATGAATTTAAAATCGATCATTTTCAATATCATTATGTAATGAACTCCATCGATGACTCCAACCTTAGCAAAAACATAATATTTATAAAGTAATATAGGCGTGTGTACTTTGAATGAATGCATTGCCACTGGCACTGGCACTGGCATAGAAAAGAATGAGGTAAAAATTTTGTTTTGAGGCATAAATAATTTAGACCAATCTAGTTCATGATTACAGTTTGTGGTGGATTTTATCAAGATAGATGTAATGTATATATACTGAGTTCTAGTCTATGATAATAAAATTATGGACTTATGACTGGGATTATACCCATCATTTCGTTAAACTGGTTGGAGTGTTTTGTTTATTGTAAGTCAGTGACTAATATCAAGATGTATCTTTAATGTAATGATAATGTTAGATGGAGAACTTGTGCAAATATGAGCTCAATTTATTAAAGTTTTATTATAATAAATATTTTTTGTGGTCACCTACTTCTGCTCCTCTGGCTATGCCTATGGCATGCTGTCTAGGGTCAAAATAGCAGGGTTCTACATTTTTGAAGTAGAAATAAAAAGTAGGAGGCTAATCAACTTGAATGTCAAAGACAGCACAAATTACAGAAGTATTGGTGCAGCTAACTTGCTGAGCCTCCTTCCCCCCACCTATGAAATACAGTCGCGCCTCGTTATAACGCGGTAGTCGGGGTCCACGACTCCGGACCGCATTGTAAGCGAGACACGTTAGGTGTTCTCATATCTGCCACCAGGGAGCTACTAAACAACAGCTACCGCCGCCCGCTGCACCAAGTTCATGAACCCTGTCGTAGCGCCGTGTGCTTACAGCATTGTCTTATGCAGTTTATGGAACTTATTAAACGAGTATACTAGCATCAACGTGTATTATTTTTAAATGTCACACCCTCTTGACTCTTGAACTAAATAAAACACATGTACGTATACCGTTATGGACTAGATCTACTACGATGATGATGTACTGGACCGCCAGGCCTACGAATCGAAAATAATAACCTGGACCTGAGCGGCCGAAAACGTATATGATTTTACAAACGTAGTATGCAAGCTGATAAAACACAGAAAAAGACAATAGGTAGAATTAATAATTGTTTCACTTCGTCTTTCAACCGATCTCGACCGAAGCATAAATTTATTACGCACCACTTAACATCGATTCATCATTTCATATGTGGATGACGAATTCGTATTTTTGCCACCGGTAGAGCCTTGGGTTAGGAATTTGGTGTGTTGGTTTCGCGTCGCGAAAACGATTAAATTTACGATGTAATGGAAGCATGTAATTTCACCCAAGTGTTATGTTGGTACCGCATATTAAATGCATTTAAAATGGTTGATCTAATTCTTACGCGAGGCATATTTGTGAATCTCGATTGCAATTTACAAACCGTCAAAGAGAAGCCAGCGACAGCGATTGATGTCGGCGGCAGCGCAAAACAAACAACACGTTGATACTCGTTCATTGACAATCGTTCACCTAATGTTTCTTGAGAATTGTCAAAGCAATTCTAAGTAGGTTTAAGCGGGCCCATTTGACATTTTCCCCTAGCGGCAGAAATTCGGGGTCCACGACCGACCGCGTTATATCCGCGTAATAACGGGGCGCGTTATAACGAGGCGCGACTGTATTGAATAAACTTGTAAACAGGTGCACGCTTGCAAAGTATTTTACATGTTTCACTATCAGAAAAAGAGGATCATACATGAAACTAGGAAATGATTGGGCGCTACTTGAAAACAATAAGATAAAACCACAATCGAAATTAACAGTGGTCCTGTGGCCTGAATCTACCAAAAACACTGCTGAAACACCAAAACCCTCCTATGCGGTAGTTTCCTGGACAAATGAAGACAGTAATTAAAACAATTATATGTTTTTACTACCCAAAACGTTGATTTCTTTGTCTGATTGCTGTAGTAAATATTTGTGTTTAATTTATTTTAACATGCCTGTCAAAGAAGCTGATACAAAAAGATTGATGTTGAGTTGTGAAATACTTGCAAATGGTCACCCTTTACACGCTGACAATGTAGAGTTAACATAGTCCTCGTCATTGTTCCATCTAACTGGCTGATTTCCATATTTGACATTTGGGTTGACCATTGTGGGCGTAGCGTTCTCCATTTAAAAATTAGTAGTCGGAAACATTGAGCACACAGAAATTGCCAGCTTCATTCCCACATTGTATCACTTCACGTATGTTTCACCTAGATAACCGATGCTAAGATGGCGTTAATCACTAGTTGTTTTGAAGTTCGTTGGCATTATTTATTTATTTGCACTGATCATTCAAAAACATAATGACGGCAGTTTAATTGTATTCGACCAGTGTGATATTTAAGCTTTGCTGCATTTGTTGTCTGAGTCAGCGCTGTTTTTCTTTGCAGCCATGAACACGCTGGCCATGTCAGCTGCCTGCAACATGCATATGACAAAGTTAGATAGAATAAATATTACGTTTTTCGTCCTAGTTTGATGTTACAAAGGTATCTTCTGTTTGCTAAAACTGATTCAGACCACCAGAAATGTGACAAGACGACCAGAACAGTTTCACATGTGTATTCCGTGACATACCATCTGCACATCTGCTCCAAATAATTGATTGATAAATTTATCGTTTAATAGTGTCTGAAATCTACGAATACACAACATCACATGATGCTGTTTTCATCACAAAATGTCATAATTTTATATTTATGCATGGTACTTATTGTCAAGTAGCTTTGGTGATATACACAGAGTTGTTTGATTTTAATCATTGATTTTAATCATTGATTTAAATCACTCCAAGAAAATCAATGATTTATGATTTTTTGAATCGCTAATTTATATGAATTTAACAGAAATAATTATTTACAAGCATCGAGATCAACAAAGTTTTGTGTATGTTTGAGCTGTTCCCTTTTTGAATGTATTGAAGCCACACAAACTTGTCTTCCAGTGGAAGTATCTTTTCAAGTCAGAAGCCCTGAGTTAAAGTCCACTTAGAGCTTGTGCTAGTTGTTATCAATTCAGTATGTTGACTCAAGTGAGACAGTCTGGGCTACAGACTAATACTGTACAAGTTTGCAGTCTGGTTAGAGACCCTTGTACCCTGTTCACACTACAAATAGGTTTCGAGCCGGATTATTTAATGCGCATTAACCAAGCCGGTTCAGATACCCTGTTGCGTTCACGCTGCGACAGCCTGAAACAGAGTAGTTCTCGTCAAATAATGCGGTTCTTTTGATTAATGACCATAATGGGCGGGATATTAATTAGGTCAAATGATGCTAACAGCTACCGCTAGGGCGCAGCATCATTTTAATCCAAGATAGATGATCTTTGATCACTTGGTATTCCCGCTTTAGTGCCTTTATCTTGATGCGGCATTGGGACGCTGTCCAGTTGTACCCATCTGCTGCCAAAATTTCGACGATCCGGTCGAAAATGTGGCTGTTTCAGGTTGAGCCATCTAACTGATGTTGGACCTCCTCTTCTCCCCACACATCAATGAAGGTGGGGGGGGGGGGTGAGGCCTTGTGGACATTGTTTAATGGGTGGATTCATACCAAATTGGATCTGGCACTATATCAAATAAAATATATTATTATACATGTATTTAAAAATGACAGTTTTGTTGCTGTTGTAAATCAAACTATGTTATAATTATAAAACTCTATAAGCAAAAATCATGTACGCTCTGTTCAGACAAGTACCCGAATTGATTTGAAAGAGTTTATAAATATAAACATATATATAAATGTATATATAAAAACAGATTTCTTTAAAAAAAATCTGATTTAAAAAATCATGATTTTTTCAACCCTGGATATACATATAATAATGATTACATACACAAAATATGAAGAATAGGCAGCCTGCTTGTCTAGGTACTGTCATGATAAATTTGGTCTGGGGTACGTGACCATTCTTGGCAGCTACAATTCAGGGTTGGAGTTTAACCCATCCTGGTGGGTTAAACCCAGGTTAAACCTGTTACTAGTTTAACCCGGGTTAAACCTGGGTTAAACTGGGATTTACTTTGAGAACTAAAGATAATAGTACTAGGGGACAACATGACATGTGGATTGATGACGGTTTAACATGGTGTCACTGTGCCATATTATTGATGCAATAAAAGATGAAAATTGCTCTTTAAATAAGTCTGTCAATGTGTCTACCTATCGCTGTATGATAATCATGCTATTGGTATGTTCTGTTATTGATTGAAACAACTTTTCTGCACACTGAATGCGTAGAAGCTACACAGATTTCCCTTCAGTTGGCAGTATTTTTTCCTGCCAGAAACCCAAAGTTAATATCCACCTTATGCAAACAACTTGTACTAGTTACCAGTTCAGACCATAATCCTTTTATTTGTTTAAACCAGGCCAGGAAGTCCATAATAAAAGGGACTTTTACCAGTTGGTCATAGCCATAAAATGCCTTTGTCGTCCTCACAATGGATAGTGCCATGAATTGCTAGCTGAATCTTCTGAAGAAGTGTAGTGATTCAAGTCAGACAATCAGTATAGTCTAGTGTTAGCTTGCAGATTAAAGGCTAGAGGGAATACTGAACCTTGGAGACAGGCAGGTGGTAATCCAACAAGCAGCACTTGCCTTCACTGCCAACAGCTGGATTCACCCTCTAGCCCCTACAATTATCAGAGCCATGCACAGAGCCACCACCAATTCATGGTCAAGTCAATTAGCTCAACTCACCAACTAAGAGTAAGACTAGCTTTATTCTTTTATATTGTGATAAAATATGCCTGAAAAATAGTTTAACCCTGTTTAGCCCAACCCAGGTTTAACCCGGGGGTCGGGTTAAACTTGCCAACGTTGCCACAGTTGGTCCCCCTTGAAGAAATCTAATCCATGGTTTATAGAGTTTAATTTGTTTCATACTACTTAATTCTGGTCCGTGGCACCATGGCCTGTTTGAAACTATGACATGCTAGCTCGTTTGTGCAAATGTGTTATCTGATTTTTATATTTCATTGAATGTTTGTGTCTGGGTCTAGCCAAAAATGGCAAAAAGTTGCTTTGCCTCTGTATACTATAACAAGGAATTAAGGGTGTACAGTTTTGCAAGTTACTTGATATAATGATTATGTACAGTCAGTTCTTTTGGTGATTTAAACAAGTATGCCCATTTTCATATAAACTGATTGGGCATAATTGCATGATTATTCACACAATGCAGATTTGAACAATGTACTAATCAATTGAGAAAGGAGTTTTAAGTGAATCATAGTTGTTATCTAATCTTGAGTGCCGAATAAGCATCCCCATATGCGTATTTATTTGAGGAAAAATGCCACCCTATACGCACCTTATTTGGCACTATTCTATTATTAAATTTAAACATTTGTTTCAGCCTATATTCTGAGATAGCTAGCGCTAATCAGTCATCCACAGAGCGGTTGACAGCTCGCACTAATATTGCTTGTTCCCAATTGGAACTACATGTGGATCCCTCTGACGGCTAAGTTTTCATCCTTTCAAACCACAGTCGTGAATTTAGCGGGATCCCGTGCTTCTGAGGATCCTAGATTTTGATCCCGAAGTGTTAGACCGTTAGATTTCCAAGATTAGATTTGGATGAATATGTCATAATCCTTAGTTCTTGGGAGCTCAACATGGTATATTATTAGTTAAGACGCCATTATCACCATGTTAACCGACCGTAAATGACTGGCGTGCGCAGTGCCTCAAAACGGTTATAACCGGCTGGCGGTGGTTCTCCTGAAACGGGCTTGCGTGTTCAATTAAATAAAACTGTAATGTCCATTTAAAAACGGAAAATTTCACGGTTTTTCGCAGGTATAAAATGCGGTTATTATATCAGCGGTGACACGAATATGCATAAAGTTTGTGCATATTCGGCAGAAAAAAAACCAAATACCTGGCGATCCGTGTAGTTTTCTAGGGATGCCTTGGCTTCTCGTCGAGTAAAAATTGCTTCAGCGCTAAAAAAGACAAATATACTAGTGACTTTTTCGCACTGTACTATTATTTATTTTTAACAATTTGCCCCCACTATACTTATTTGGCCTATACGGTTATTTGGCACCCGAGAGTAGTAACTAGTCACTACATTCCATGGTTACTGGCGGTAAATAGCCAAGTATTTTGTAGATATGTGGTGCTTCTTTAAAAAAATGGACTCAATGTTGTGGTAATGAATGTAGGTTGCACAATTGAATTTTATTCCATACAAACTAAATTACTCCATAGCAGCTAAAAATTCTCGAATGAAAAATTTAACATGTACTTGAACTTCAAATGTGTTTTTCTCAGTTTGAACGTTTCTACCCCATGTATGTTCATTGCAGCATAAGTTCGGCTATGAGTGAGCTGTGTCATTATATTGTGCATCATATGAAAGCTTAATATCTGCTCTTTCCAATTATATAGATAACTCGATATTTTCAACTTTGCATATGTGACTCATTTTGACACATTTGATCAACTATGCTCTGGGACAGGTGATTCTCAAGCAACAAATGTGAGATATTTGTGTAGAAATGGTTATTGATTAAAAAGGAATTTATGTGTGAATGTCATTGCTTAACCATCAGGAAACGTAAATATAACTCTTAATAATATAATTTGTTGCTAAATGTTTATTAAATTAAAAAAAGACTGCATTGTGGACACTACAAAATGTTATGGACACTACAGAATATGAAATTGCTGTTTTTATTGGGGTAGGAATTGGAAGGGACACTATAGGATTTTCCGGACACTTTTTCCAGCTGACCTACCAATTCTGAACAAAGTGTTAGGGGCAAGGATAGGATAGGATTAATTGGTGGGTCTGATGTCTTGGCCTGGTTAGCATTGCTTCTACAAACTTCCTAATCTGAAATTAAATCTGGAATGTGTATCCAAATCCAACAAAAAAATGTAATGTAGAGATATCTTGGTAAGTTCGCACATTGTTTAATTAATTGTGTAATTTAATGTTGTAACCTGCAAAAGAAAGCTAACATGCACGCACGCACGCACGCACACACACACGTATATATATGTATGTATATAATATATATAATATATATATATTATATTTCATAACATATGTCAATTAGCCACTAGAAAACACCAACCATGAATGGTAATAAGTAATGAAAATTAGCCTTTTTTCATTTGCAAATGCATAACGTTGAAAATAATGTAATTTTTGGTACTTTATGCCTTTCATGGCTCCCCCTGAATTTAAACATGCTTATTTTTTATTTATTTTCATTGACATGGTAAAATAACATAATGTTTGGGGGAAAATCATAAACGAGACAGGTTTTGAAAAAAATTATATATGTAACTTGTGCATAACTACTAAACCAAAAATGACACGCTGATCTTGACTTAGCTGAGTGCAAATATTATCAAATTTAGTAACCAGCATGAGAAAAGAAGTTAAATTTCAACTTATTCCTTTTGTCTCTTATTCATTGCCTTGCATGCTAAATCACTTTACTCATGTCCCTGTAATTTTGAAATGATGTTCAAATTGTATATTGTTTTTTAAATGGTTGTAGATGATGCTGAATCATGTTCGACTTCATGTTACTGTCGTTACAAAAGTAATTCATGTTAGAGATGTTCAGCACGCCAAACTTGTAACCTGTATGTATAGAAGACGTGATCTACATGTACATGTCCCAATTGTTACAAGTTAAAAGGTTCAGCAAATTGGTACTGGTACTGCCATTACCAGTTTTCGCCATTTTTAACAGCATGGATTTCCTACTTTTGTCACATTACTTGCCAGGACATGCATCTTTTCAATGAAAATAAATTGGTGACCAGCCAACATCTATCTTCTGATTAAATAATGACATCTAGCAATGGCCATGTTGTATTAAATGTTGTCTGTTGTTTTAGGTGGAAATTGTACACACACGGTCCAGCAAGAGTCTTGGAAAGTTGACACAGGTGGCAAAACGTTGCAAAATAAGTGGCATAACGAATCAAAACGAAATAGAAGTGACAGCGAAAAGATGTGTTAGGAACGAGCATAGTTTAAACACAAAGCTCGATGGCTCCCCAAAATGAACCGTGGCACCTCTGGTGGATAACTCGTGTTCGATCCTGAACAGCAAATATTCAACAAGTTGTCATGTCAGCAAATAATGTATCGTGCCAACACTAATACTTACTGATATGTAACAAAAGCAACTAGCAAACATCGGTCGATCTGATGTATGAATAGTTTTGCCACAATCGAGCACGCTAAATGACTTATGGTGGTACAGGAAGTTTCTCCAAGTCCCATGATGCTTCAGTGCCCATATTCCCTATTAAGGTCACCTCACTATTACGGTCACTTTGACGCAGTCCCGTGGGTGACCATAATACTGAGGTTCCACTGTATCTGTAATTGTTTATACAACATGAAAGTTAAAATATTCTAGTACTTTCAATTAATTGAGAGGGGTATTTGACTATAGGGTGGGTCCCTTTCCAATAGGGAAAAACCTGTGGTTAAGTAAGCCAGGGGTCGATATTCTATATAATTAATTAAATTTTGACCCCTTGGTCACTTTACCCCCGGGTCAAAATACCATTTTAAAGTGGCATTGAGAAGCCAGCATTGAGTTTTTGTCACATTACGTCCAGTTTCGTGTAGAATATTGACACAAAGAAAATGGACGTGGCAGGTTCATTATGGACTTTGGAAAAGTCCATATGGAAAAACTACTATTTATCTATCCACTTTTGGATGTGCTCTTTATCGAATGCCCTTATTGACCATTGAAAGTACTATTTTGGCCTGCGGAGAAAATTAAGTTTTGATCAAAAGAATCCATGGATATTGTTGAGTAACTGGTGTTGTGCATAATAGGCAGGATGGGTGGAAAATTTAAAGGGCTGGGAGTTATTTTTTTATTAATGCCCTGATATAGTGTAGTGTGTTGTTTTTGTACTTGTAATAGACATTGACCCTCAATTCTAATCTTTTTATTGGAATTAACCCTCAATTCCGAAATAGGAATTGATCTTCAATTCCAATTCCGAAGTTGGAATTGGAATTGATTTTCGAAAGTAAGTTGGAATTGGTATTAGAATTGATTTTGTTGGAATTATTGACTTGATACTGTTAATCTTTACCCCATAAATTTACTATTAAAAATCATGAAAATCATATTTGTCTGCTATTAATATGTCACCCTGAATCTGGTAACAGCCACGAAGCTGTCAACATTATAGCATATACACTGTCTACTCTATTATTGAAACATTGTCAACAAGAACAATATAATCAAGCATTTGCATCAAAAACAAATACTAAGTTACTATAACAGACAGTAAAACCAAAGTCAGACCATTCAGGCCTTATCTCGTATTCTTTCTCAGTGGACAAGGTTTATTTCCCCATGGAGAATACATGTTGGTGATTATGATATTGAAAAAAAAGTATAGAATAATAAATTGAAACATGCTGTCAAGTAGGTGAACAACTTCAATTATGTTTCAGCTTTCCAAGAACTCCACTATTCTGGATGTGAAGAAGCAGTATCTGGCAATCAGTGAGTTCACAACTATTTGTAGATTTATGTGTCCAGTCGGCAGTCTCTAGAGTTCCACAGACACTTCCACTGATTTAATCTTGTTGAAGCTACCCTACATTTGTTGACCATACAATTTTATATATTTTTTTGAAAAAAAATTTCAGTTACATAGTTGATTCAGTTGTTAATAATTAGAACTGCCCACTTACATAATTACCCTATGTGCTATCAATTACAGTTGATTATTCTGATTTGGAATACACTATGAAATAGCCATTTCTTCTAAACGTATGCATAGTAGTGTGGCTCCGCATAAACAATTTCGTCTACCATTGATTGGTTCATGTTTCCATCTTTCTGATCAATAAATTGATCACAATCATGTGTAATTGATTATCTATTATATATATTATTTCAGTTGTATTCATTCTGAATTTCATTCCCTGTCTTTATATGACTTGTCTGTCCAACATTAGGACAAGACAATGAGTACGAACATGATAGAAAGAGAGAAGACTTCAGATTGGCTATTCTGTCCCCTTCTCTCAGTCATTGACCAATGAAAACCTTTGTATCATTATAATTCTATTGATAATAGCTTCAACGAAGTTGGGCGTGGAAAAGAAGGACTGAGATCACTTTCTTGAATCCAATTGCCAGTTTGCAAGTTCACAGGGAACAAATGTAATAAAGAATAAGAAAGAATTGGACATGAGTCTGCTTGATGCAGCACCACTGCCAATCAACTAGATCCAGCGAGCAAGCGAACCATGTATGTCTACGTACATACATCGAATTGGTGAAATGCAGATAAAGCAAAATTTGTTTTGTTTCTCTTTCATTGATATATATTGTTACAGAAATACAAATAGAAAAAGTGATATTTATCAATCAAATATATTGATTAACTTCGATGATTGATCATTGATCGATCATCGATCGGATAGATAGACCAATGATCGATCATGAAAATGTTACCAATTTCCAACACTAATACATTGTAAAGTTAAGATTTTGCCATCTTCTGATTGCTGATAAATTCAAAAAGCATTATCTATTTCTTGCAGAACCAAAGTTGTATGCAGAAAGACAGGCCTTCCGAACAGAGCCAAGTAAGTGTCACGTGATGCTTGTCATTCAGGTCTGTAGTTGACACTGGTAAAATGTAATAGTATGGGTACTATTGAAAAGTTTAGCATTGTCCCAGTAACTTTTGCTTTAACATAAAAAAAATTGTCACTCGTTACATTATATAAAAAATTTAACAAATTGCACCTATAATTTTTTTTAGATGTAGATTATTTCTTTTACATGCAACCTGACATCAATGATATCCTTGTGAGATTAAAATATAAATATTAAAGAAAAACGTTGTGATCTAGGTGACTAATTAATTGTGTGTCGGAGATCTATAAGACATATCAATCCAAATTACACTTATTATTGACTAGACTTGTGCTTTATAAAATGCATATCCCATATTTGACCTTGACAATAAAATGTCAAGGAATCTGTACACCAAGTGTTTCTATAGACAAGAAGGTAACTGTTTAACACTAGTTTGATGAGTAACTGAAAAGTGGAGACAACTGTTTAACACCAGATGGCGACACTTCAGTTGTTGCACACTAGTGGAATTACAATAATTGTGGATCATGCGGATTAAAAAAGGGGGTGTATGCTAATTAGGGCACTTACGCTTAGGTTGAATTTGGTAACTTGACAGGCATGCAGGTAAGGAAGTGAATACCACATGACATATAGCCACCCTATTGGTTGTAGAATCTAAATTTGGCATGTGGTTGATAAATATTCATTTGTCTGATTCATGAGTAAACATAGTGACATATACATTAAATATTTTACTGCCTTGTGAGCTTGTGTAAATGAACGTAATTGAAACTGAATTGATGTAGTTGTGTTAAAGCTGTTCAGTAGAATTCGTAGTGGACCTTTAAAGGCATCTTGGCTGACAATGTGATCTGTGTAGATAGTCTGTCTTATATTGGTAAATAATGCTAAGTATGATTGGTGAACATCAGGAGGGAAAATACTGAAGGATGAAGACACTCTGGAACAAGTGGGGATCTCAAACGGAGACAAACTCTACTTTAAGGACCTAGGACCTCAAGTTAGCTGGACAACAGTAAGTCCCTCTTGCACAAACACAACCTTTCTGATTTACACAGGAAGAAACCAATTTGTAATAGTGACTTGCCTTTCCCATTTCCACATGTACATAATGCTTTGCACTAACCCAACATTTGCACAAGCACAATAGAAGTATTTTATATATTATTATTGTTATATTATAATAGTTATGTGTATTATGTCTGGAACCATCACATTCTAACATCATAGGTCTCTTTTCTCCCAACATGCTTTGCATTTTTTCTTTATACCAGCAAAGCTGTTTTAAATCTGCATGGAAATTAGTATAAGTTGACAGAGAAATAAGAAATATATTTGCAGAAAGATAATTTAATCACAGAGAAGTTGAAGGAACGCTGTTGGGTTAAAGCCTGTAATCTTTCGAGGCTGATCAAGGCCATTATGTCGACTTTGTCTTCAATCATAGTAGGGGTTGATTGGCCACATGTATTCGGACACTTAAAAATAATTAAATTATCAGTTGTGTGAAAATACGTGAGAAGTTTTTAAACAATATTGTTTTATTGTATTACACACCCAAATATTATACAAAGCAACACTGCAATCGACACAACTAATAAAATGCTTTCACGAAACCTAGCTCAAGGACATCGGTGAATGAGCTCAGCTGATTTAGGTGGTGACACCTGCTGAGTGGGTTGTGATAGGCTTGAAACGGCATATCCGGGTTATCAACATCATAAATAGAACATTAGTTATGTTGCAATAGATTGTGCCGATATACAGTATCAATATAGTTTGTCACTGAAACATTATTGGCTAATTACCAGGTTGTGGCCATCTGTTATCTCACAGTATTTAGTTTTTAACCATAATTTATTTTGTTTGGAAAATACATCATTAAGATGACAAATACGATTGGACTTCAGAAAATGCTCGAGAAAAAGGTGGGAGAAACATTGCTGCTGGTCAGAGATACGAATTGGGGTCTGATTATATAGGAACACAAAAAAATATATTTACACAGGTGTACCATATGTTTTTTGAAAACTGATAATTTATTATTTTTATTTATCTAAATACATTTGGCCAATGTCATGTTTGTCTAGGGATTTGTATCTAACTCAACCACTCGTAGAAAATACCAGAAGCCCTTTATTATGTAAAACAACAAAACATACAGCTGCAACTGGTGCATCTCGAACCCGTTGTAACACTTTAGTTGGGTTCCTTGTCTACAATTTTCACTCCCTCCCAATCTATGATGTTGTTTTCAGTAATTGTATGGTCTGTAAGGGCGGATTTATTGATGGTAGACATCAATCTTTTTTTTCCGCTCCTTGTGTATTTCACATTTTTCGTCTACGTCTATGTCCTTTCTATGTTCCTCCAGTCGTGTTTTAAGTAGTCTTCCTGTCTCCCCAATGTTCTTGCATGGTATTTGGTACACCAGTTCGCCCTGTTTTTCTAGCTCTACTTGGGATGTACTCTCTCTGAGACCCCTCTGCGTATGGGATGACTACCTGGGTCCTGTCATTTGTTTTTTGTTCTTTTTCTTCTTACTGCTATCTGTCACCTTTTTCAAGGCTCAAGAATAGCCACATACTCTTAGAGCTCCTCTCAAGTGTTCCACCTCTTCCTTCTTGTCCTCCTCCTCTGAAGTTATCGTCTCACACCTGTTCGTTAGGGTTCTGATAACTCCTAACTTCTGATGTTTGGGGTGGTGGGATGCAAAGTTAAGGTATTGGTCACTGTAGACTTCACACTGCCATCTTCCTTTCTGGTGAACTTCGCATACAAGAAGGGCATGCTGTTCTCCTCGTCTTCCTGCTTGGAAATGATGCTACTTGTGGGGTCTAGAGTGTTCATGTATTGTTGTAATTGTTTTGCCTTTCCTGTGTAAACCAGGCAAATTACATTGTCTATATATCGTTTCCAGTTTCTAGTTGGCAATCTACCTGTGCTGTGGCTATTATTTTCTGCTCCAGGTCCTCCATATACAGGTTGACAACAATGGGGGATACCGGACTGCCCATGGCTACTCTAAAGTTCTGCTAGTAAATTTCTCCTCCAAATCTCAAGTATGTCGTCTCCATGGCAAATTTCAACAACTCCATGATGTCATCTACGTTTAGGTTTGTTCTCTTCTTTATTGTCTTGTCATTCTCTAATCTTTTTGATGATGTTGCACGCTTCTTTGATCGGGGTCTTCATGAACGGCGACACAACATATGACACAAATAATTCTCCTTCTTCCACTCTCAGCTTTGTCAGCTTCTTTCACCAGTTCTTGTGAGTTTTCTGTGTGGTGTGTTTTTCCAACAAGTGGTTGTATGTTGGCCAATTCCCTGGATACTCTGTATGCTATTCTCTGTGTGTAGTCGACAGTTGGTCTGAATTTCATACATCCGTGGTACTTTTTTTAGCATAGGATACAAGTACCAGTACTGATCTTTGGTGATCTTCCCCTCCTTTTCCAAGGAATTTACCATTCTGATGAGTTCTGCCTTATACTTCTTGGTTGGATCCTTCTTTAACTTCTCATATGTCGCTTCGTCACTTAGCATTTCTTAAATTTTTTCCTGGTATTCTTTCGTTTCCATGATGACTGTGGCCTTTCCCTTGTCTGCAGGGAGTATGGTGATGGACTTCTCTTTCTGCAGCTCTTAAAGCTGTTCTTTCCAGTCTGGTTAGGTTCTGTTTTGGAGCTTTTGCTGACTTCAGAACTCCTGTGATGTCTGCATGTTTCGTCTTTTTGTTCTTGTGGTAGGCTCCATGTCGCTTGTTCGGCCGCTACGACAAACTCCTCGGTCGGTACTTTCTCTGGCGTTACTGTGTAATTTAGCCCCTTTGCTAATATCTTATTCTGGTCCCCGGACAGTTTGTATTTAGACAGGTTTATCACCCACCTTTTCAGCTGGGTTCCGGTAAGGTCAGCTTTGTTTGTTCTGTCTCTCTTCGCTTCCAAGATCTGAATTTTTTTATGGCGCCATTTTGTTTTCTTGTACATACTCTTGCTAATATGCGTGACGTGGCACACAACGTTTTGTTGTTCTTCCCTTGACAACGAAGTAAACAACTTCGTTTCTAGGGCGAGTTTTAAACGCGTCCAATTTGTGATAAGTGATAAGTTGACGAAAGCCTCTACCAGTTAAATTAAACACACTTTGGATATGCACAGGGTTGGCATGTAACGAAGTAAAAGTAGAATTTTGGCTAAATACTTTTACTTGTAACGAAATAGTTTTATCTAAAGTAACGTGACTTTTTACTCCGTTACTTTTATTTACGCAATATATTTTCGTTGCCGGTGGCACTCCACCATCAACAACATTTAAAAAACTGTTCATAGTCGCCAGGCCAAAATCTAATAATATTCAATCGCTTGCCAGTTCGCGATCATATTTGCATGCATACCTCTCTTCGGGAAATCGACGCAACCACTGTTTTATATCTACGTCAGTGAACGAAGTCTGCCAAATATTGGCATAGGTCAGGTCAAGGCTGTTGACATGAAATGTCACTTTGAGCACACAACACTTGAATGCCATCTCAAACCACGATACAAATGTCTCCGTTGACCATATAAACTATTAATCAGTAAGTTTCCAGTATGTATAATAATTATAAAAATTTGCAATTTCGACAATGTATTGATAATCCCCATACACTGACACAATTTTTATATTCGTGAGCAAACTCGCATCGTGGATCGAGAACGAGAACCGATTTTCGCCTATTGGAATCGTCAGCAACGGCCTTACCGGCTTACATCAGCATTAAACAGCATTTTACTTTCACGAATAAAATTAATATTGAGATGTTTAATAAATTCTTAATAATGATTACTCTGCAGAACTAAACAGTAAAGAATTGATACTCTGCCATTTGGCAGCATCTTTCCTCAGCAATGGCTTATTCAAGCTGACCCATAAATAATATCAAGGACAAGGACAGGGACAGGGGCCCTGACAGGTCACTTTTAATTTTAAATACAAGGGAAAAAGTTAATTATACCTCTTTATAAAGCAATAGTTAGACCTCATTTAGAATACTGTATACAACCATGGAGACCATATCATAAGAAGGATATAGATACGCTTGAACGCATACAAAGGAGAGCAACTAAAATGATTCCAGAACTGAGATATCTTAGTTATGAAGAACGCCTGAAGGAATGTGGTTTAACAACTCTAGAGACAAGGCGGTTAAGAGGAGATCATATTTTAAGTTTTTAAGATATTGAATGGGTATGAAAATATTGATAGAAAAATGTTTTTCTCACTCAAGAAGGATAGCAGAACTAGAGGACATGAGGTAAAATTAGTAAAGGATCAATGTAGATTGGACATCAGGAAGCACTCGTTCTCACAGAGGACAATAAATGAATGGAACAAATTGTCTACATACTGTGTAACTGCTAGCAGCGTGAATATGTTTAAAAACAAGGTTGACAGATATCTCAGGAGGGGGGGTTATAAGTAGATGAACATTGTTGGACTCTTGATAAGCCAATGGCTTCCTTGTCCACTTGCCATCTGGGCCTTTGGCTTGGATAGCAAATCTTGTTAAAATCTTGTTAAATCTTAAAAAATATCTGGCAGCATACCCCTATTATGCTTGAACATTAGGATACAACATAAGTATTTATTTAGCTCATAAATATTAATTATTTGATAATAGATAAATAAGGGCTGCATATGATCAGTAAATCCTACATTACTAATTATACGCAAAACGCTTTTTTGGAGTATATAAATTTTAGATAGGAGCGAAGTCACTAAAAATGGAACACTTATTTTCTGTACTTATGAGCTTTGCTGTTCGGTTGTTTAGATTAATATCCCACTTTCAATTATTGTTAGGGATAAAAAAATTATCTTTCAGCAAAGACAACTTTGGCAGGTTTCATCAAGATTTGTCTCTTGTACAGCTATTTAAGGTCCTTGATGTAAACTTTCGACGATGGCATTTCATGTGTATAAAAAATTACACAGCTGGATGCCTCGTTTTATTTTGTTGTTGAATATATAACCCAAGGTATATTTAGGTGAAAAAATTAACTGTCTACTCCCACCCATTGCCGAGTTATTGAGGTGGGAACCTGGCGTTGTTTTTCAAGAGATGGCAGTTTTGGGCAGTAGCTGTATCACGATCTGTCGTGATACAGATACAGTGGCTAAATTAACATTAAACTTTTTTTTGCCTTACAACCCATCTTTAATCCATCCTTAATTGATTTCCAAAAAATAAATTGAGCAAACATTAGAAGTCATACAGAGTTTTTAGTGGAAAACTGTGAAAAAAATTCTGTCCCCTTATGTTGCGTTTGTCACACCCTATTTTCCCAGAAAATTAAGACGGAGAAAAATATGAAAAAAATATGTTGTACACAGCTTGAACCATTTGCAATTCACAGATACAAAATCATTTATCAACGAGTTGGTGTTATGAAGTTGCAAAGGGGTTATTAATTCTGTCCCTCAAAATGTTGCGTCTGTCACTCTGACAGATGCGACATAAGCACCAGAATGATCAATTTGCTCTATTAAATAAATTTTATTTGTAGTTATATGATAAATGGCATATGTCCAGATGTCTTGGTATGAAAAATATTCTAATTTAGAATAATAGGTATTAGGCCAGGACACTTTCAAATGGTAAGATTGGATTGTTGCAGATGAGACACTTTATGACCACAATGATGTCACCTGTGAGTAAACTAAGCTGTTATAAACCATCTTTTTCTTGGTTGAAATTACATTAAAAACAAAGCAAAACTGTGAAAGATGATACAGCAAATTACCTATCAAATGATATATATATTTAGTGAGCCTGGAAATAACTGTTAATGATAACAAAATTAGTAGACCTTCCTGGAAAAGTTGAAATGAAAGTTGATACAGCAAATTTCCTATCAAATGAAGAAAAATTTATCATAATCATAGTCACATTTTAAAAATTTATTTGTTATTTTTTCTAGCTCATTACAAATGAGGAGACTGTGTTCCGGTGGCCAAGAAAGGATGACACTGATATCTGTCCATTTGCTATTTTCTTTGCCCGCTAGACCTCACCGGAGTGGATCCCCTAGTAATTCCAGCTCTTAAGATGATCAAGTTAGCATTTGAAAGTATAAAATTAGATCCTGGAAAATCACCACAAACATGACAGGTCCTAACATTGTAATAGATTAAGCTTTAAAGCTTTATGTAAATCACATGTCTGGTAATACCAATTTACCTGTAGTTAGATTTCCAGGTATTACTATGTTAAAGTAATTTTCTTCATAATATATTGTGAAAAAGAAACTGATTTTAATCATATAAACCAACAACCCAACCAAGTATAGAAACATTTTGAAAATGAAGATTAATTTTATTTACCTTGTCGTTTATGTCACGTTTGTCACAATTAATGTCGCATCTGTCACACAGGTTTTTGTCCTATAGTATGGAATCTATGAAAAGAGATTGAGAGGTGTGAGGTGTAAGGTGTGAGGTATACTGAGTGAGGTGTGAGGTGTAGGACATAACCAGACAGTTAGTTTATTTCTCTGTCAACAAAAATTATGTTGGGTAGGACTTTTCCAAATGGATTTTAAAAAATGGACAATTTTGCACTGTCAGCACTATCATTCCATAGTTTCGATGGAAAACTGAACATTTATATTTTTGTCTGATCACTTTCATCATAATACACCTCTACAATAAAAAAGAATTATCATTGTGGAAACTTTTGCAGGACATAGGTTTATAGGTGTGACAGACTCGACAAAAAATGTGAATGGTCTATTTCATCATCCTACATAATAAAAACAAGGCATTAAGTTATCTTCTACTTATTATCTTGGTTCACTTTCAACCCCATCAATAATGTTTTATCTAATTTGTTGGTCACCTTTTTTATAATACCAATATTCTTGGAAATTTTACTTGATACATATTGAATTTGGTCGCTCCAGTTCAATTTGTTATTTATAAGTAGACCCAAAAACTTTATCTTGTTTACAGTGTCAATATTGTTATTCCTCTCTCTTATACTGTACGTATTACTAAAGGTCATTGTGTGTGTTTTCTATATATTAAAAGACAGTTTATTCATTTTAAGCCATAGAAATAGTTTTTTTTTCAGTTCAGTTAATTTTCCGTTTCATGAATGTTGCCTTGAATAAAGATGCTTGTGTCGACTGCAAACATGATGGTAAATGTTTTGTCAGATAAAGTAGCTAAATCATTTATGTATACTATTTTATTAATTAATCATTTATGTATAATATTATATTTATATATAAGGAAGAGTATAAGTCCCAGAATTGAACCCTGTGGGACACCACATATTATATTTTTACGGGCAGATTTTGTTCCATAAAATTTTACTAGTTGTTCTCTGCTACTTCAATAGTTATGAATCCATTGGAGTATGTTTCCTTTGATTCCATAATGTGATAATTTTCTTAATAAGATATGATTAATAGTGTCAAATTCTTTGGCAAAATCCCAAAATAACCCAATTACAGGTTTTTTTATCAATTGCCTATCTAATTTTATCAATTAGCACTGATATAGCCATATCAGTGGAACATTCTTTCCTAAATACAAATTGAGAATTAGACAGGATGTTGTTTCATTATATAATTTATTAATCTATTGCATATTAATCTATCAAAAATTTTGAAAATACAGGCAAGACAGAAATAGGTCTATAGTTGTTAATTAATGATGTATCATCATTTTAAAAAAACTATATCAACTATTTTTAGTTGATCAGGAACGTATCCTTGATCAAATGATAAGTTGATAATGTAGCATAATGGTTCAAGTATATTGGAGAAGGCCTGTTTGATAATAATAGGTTTTATGCCATCCCATCCAGGGCTAGAGTTTTTAAAATTCTGAATGATTCTCTTTATCTCATCTGGTGTAGCTGGCGACAAAAAGATTGAATTTCTATAGATTCCTTGAAGGTAATCATCAGGACTCCCTGATACAGGTGGTAGCCAGCTCTGGACCTATCCTTTTAAAATATTTGTTAAATTTATCAGCTATATGCTTTTTTATTTACTATCAGTTAGTAATTAGTCATTAGATAAGATTTCTTCATTCCTATAATACTTTTTAAAATTCTCCAGGTTTTTTGCAAATTACTCTTGTGCTTGTGAAGCACATGTCGTTAGTGGTATCTTTCTGCTATAGTAATAAGATAATTTATTTCTATATCTTATTATATTCCATGCACTTGATAATTTGCACCAAGTATATCATTGATATATATATATATATATATATATATATATATATATATATATATTATTTTTTATTATATATATATATATATATAATATATATATATTATTATTATCTGTGGCAGCAGTTGGTGTTATTCTCGTAGGTTTACTGATTAGGGGTATAAATGCATGTTGAAACATTGCATCTATGTGATCTTGGGTTTCCGTATGACTACCATAATTAAGTAAATTAATATTAAAATCACCTATTATGTAATACTGTTTATTTTCAACTTGAAGAGTTTGTATAATATTGATAACATGTTCTATAAAAGTAGTAATGCTTGTATTAGGTGGTCGATAGACAACACTAACTATTGCTTTCTTGTTACATGTCTTTAACTGAGTCTTGACTTCAATAAAAACACATTCCAAATATTCAGTTATGATACTCATTTCTGATAATTCAATATAATCATGGGATCTATGAACATACAAAGATACCCCACCTCCCTTCTTGGAAGGTCTAGTCAAATGTATACTTTTGTACCCTGGCAATTCATATGGGTCAATATTGTCATTATTTAACCAGGTTTCACTTAAACCAATGAATGAGAACCTGTTATCAATCACCAATAAGAAATCACTAAATTTGCCAATGTTCTTTGGTAAGTTTCTAATATTTAAATGCATGAGAGAGAACTCTTCCTCACTGAGATTATTTCTTTTTATGACATCATTAATGTCGTTCTCAAGATAATATTTAGTATTTGCAAAGTTATCTGTTGTAAGCAAATGACAATCTGGATCTATATTCCGCATTGCAGCGTTACAATTTCCATAATCATGTTCATCACCTGCATATGTTAAAGCCGTGTTAGATAACTGGCTCATAGGACTGATATGCAGTACATACATACACATTATTACGGTACACAATAGTGCTTCTATAAATACATATAACATTTACAGGGATGTGTATAAAACAGCATTGTGTGACAGCTATCAGACTGAATTGTGAGTTAGTTAGAATACATCTATATATATATCGATTAAATATAACATGCAATTAACCTGATGCACCCTGAACACCGAAATTTCGGTGTTGGGATGTAGTGTTCATATTGATCGCCATGTGGCGCCACATTCATTCGCTTTGGTTATGCTGTTGGTGCCCGGATGAAAACAACACATGTGCGGACGTTTTGAGCCGTTTCTCGAATCGATCCGTCAATTATTAGTATTTTTGCGAATTTTTTTAAAGTGACCGCTATCTCGTCAACGTTTTACGATTCATGGTTATGACGACTATGAGCGGGCAATGCATCTTTTGGGTTTTATATGCGATAATTCGGATGTAAATGACATTAGTAGCGGACAAGACAACGACATCGATGTGTCAATGATGTGTTATTACTGTATTCATAGTCTTTTGACGTAACATTTGACTCACATTTGCAGAATTACTGCATTTATATTCCTTGAATTTTTCTTTTCCATAAGTTATTATACTACAATACGTGGTGTGCTCTGATATATATGTCAGTAGATTACATGTACGCTACGAAACTTTCATTATTATGCATTTTGTGAACAGTTTTGTGTGCTTTATATGTGTATACGCGATCAACCAAAATCATAGTACTTGCATGCTAATTGTAATATTTCACAGGTAAATGCAGATATTATTATAATTTCTGTTGCTGGTCATAGAGGACATGTAGGCCTACCTTGCAGTACCAAACTTGCCTCATTTTGTGCTTTATTGTGTCCATGAGTGACGAAATAAAACTAGATTTCGTATTTAATTTTTCACTTTGCGATTGTTTACATATGCTAATTATATGCTAATTAGCCTCAGTTAATCATAACATTGATAGTGTTACTACCATTGGTAAGATAAATATTCTGTGATTCAGAATATGTATATATTGTAAGGGTTTTGATGAAAACTTTACATGTTACAGTGCATTTCATAATCCCATGGGTTGAAACAAAATCAACTCCCCCAGAAATTCAGGGCTTATCAGGTTAAATAAATGAATGTGTCAATGAATGAGGCCATGAATGTTATTGGCGCAGTTTGCAGTCCTTATGTGAAAAAGCAGTGTGGTAGGCTGACAGACAGACGACAAATGTCAACTGTCCACAGTGTCTACAGTCAATGTTCTTTCAAATCGCCCTCCTGACTGATGGTTTTAATTCTGCCATTCAAGTTCTTGATGACGATTCTCCCATCGTAGGACAACAGTCAAGAATTTTGTGTTGACACTTCATTGTCTGGCATAAACACTGGAGTCTTGCTCCCTTTTGGGTAAAGTCTCTTCCGAAATGAAGACGTTCGGTCGTTTGGCACAAAGTAGTTTTCTTGCTTTTAGGAAGTCGTCTTTTGACTTGTAGTCCTTGAACTGCTCTATTATTTGTCGTGAATGTTGCTTGTTTGTTGTGGATGATCGGGGCCCAATCCTGTGTGTTCTGTTGATATTGGCAGTCGTTGGCCTCAGGCTCATGTTGTCGGTTTCTTCTCTATGTGAGTCAGGTTGGCAAACAAATCCTGAGCTGTGGGTGTGGGATATTTGTCATCTTCAATGGTGACATTCACGAGCTTGTAATCCGCACTTACATGCACTGACATCTTGCCGTTTTTAATCTTAGGCACATTCACTGTCCGCTCGCCCATTCACTGTTGTGGACCCTGTATGTCATGCCAGCTGATTCAAGTCTATCAATCTCATTCTCCATGAGTTCCCAAAGAGCATAAGGAACAGGACTCACCTTTTGGTAGGGTGGATTCTGCTCTGGTTTTAGCCTCAGAGTTTCTGTATGCCCCTGAATAGTTGATAATTTCTGAACAGGTGTGCATACTTGCCCATCGGTTTGTGAATGTCAGACGTGGCTCCGGACATCACACTGAAGATACTCTTGGAATCAGATCACCTGTGTATGACTTGAGGGTGGTGCTTGATGTTTGTAGAGGGCATTTTGACAGGACCCTTCTGTAAGTGATTTCTGGGATAACGGAGACTGCAGCCCCAGTGTCCAATTGCATAGGGGCTATTTCTCTGCCCAAGGTTATATTCACCTTGATGCCTTTGCACTCGGATACACCATACATATTAACATCGACTGAATAAACACCAGACAACCCAATGTGTGGTTCTCTGTTGGCTCGTTGCCTTCACTCACATGGGCCATTTTGTTTTTAACTTGACTTTGCTGTTTTGTTCTGCACATTCGAACAATGTGACCTGTCTTCTTGCACCAATGACATTGTTCGTTGAGGTATTTGCATTTCTGTTCACGATGATGGCCACCTCAGCGGTAGGACTTCATACTGTTGAAAGCATTACCACCTTGATTGGCAACTGCACCTTTGCTGTTAACTTTTCTCTTACTAAAGTTCTGCACCCGGTTGACACTTTCAGCCTGGTTAGCACTGGCAGTAGCATGAGAAATCCCATTTTCTCCCTATGATGAGGCATTGAATTCGACTGAGCATTTGGCTGCAGCATTCTTCAGCCACTGCCTCTTTGTATGCATTGTCAAAAGTTAGTGTATTGTCTTTCAGCATTAGTTTTGTCTGGACAGAAGGTAGGTTTAGTCATTTCACAAAAAACATCTCGCAGTATTTCTGTTTGTACAGCTGATTGATATTCGCAATCACCACATAGCTCCCGCATCACCAAAGCATATTGTGGGACCGATTGTGATGGCTTTCTGTTTCTGTTCATGAATTTATTCCTTTTACCGACAATGGTTAGTTGCTGTTTGTATACATCCTGGGCCGCAGCCACTACTTCCTCATAACTTTTGTCACCCAGACTTTCCTGTTTATGTTGGCTTTTTATTTTGTGAAAGCCTGTGTCAACTGGCACAGCATTTGTTGTTGCAAAGAATTTGAAATGTTCAGTGTAGTTTTCGAATAATTCCCTTGTTTGTATTCATCAAACCATGTTTTTTCATGCTCAGACCCATCTCGTTGCCAATATTGTCATGTTTGTATAAGGATTTGTAACTAACTCAACCACTCGTGGAAAATACCGGAAGCCCTTTATTATGTAAAATAATAATTTTTTATTGTCATGTTTGTGTAGGGATTGTAACTAACTCAACCACTATACATGATAGCCAGTATGGTACATTATCTACTTTTCTAATTGCTTACTGAAGGAAATGTTCCCTGTTCACGATTATGCTTTGTGATTTTGTTGCACCTCTGAGCTCAGGTTTAACAAGATTTGCCATCCAAGCCAAAGGCCCAGATGGCAAGTGGACAAGGAAGCCATTGGCTTATCGAGAGTCCAACAATGTTCATCTACTTATAACCCGCCCTCCTGAGATATGTGTCAACCTTGTTTTTAAACATATTCACGCTGCAAGCAGTTACACAATCTGCAGACAATTTGTTCCATTCATTTATTGTCCTCTGTGAGAACGAGTGCTTCCTGATGTCCAATCTACATTGATCCTTTATTAATTTTACCTCATGTCCTCTAGTTCTGCTATCCTTCTTGAGTGAAAAAAACATTTCTATCAATATTTACATACCCATTCAATATCTTAAAAACTTCAATCTGATCTCCTCTTAACCCACTTGTCTCTAGAGTTGTTAAACCACATTCCTTCAGGCGTTCTTCATAAATAAGGTCTCTCAGTTCTGGAATCATTTTAGTTGCTCTCCTTTGTATGCGTTCAAGCATATTTATATCCTTCTTACGATATGGTCTCCATGCTTGTATACAGTATTCTAAATGAGGTCTAACTATTGCTTTATAAAGAGGTATAATGAACTTTTTTCCCTTGTATGTTATGTTTCTTCTAATCAATCCAAGAATTTGATTACCCTTTGAAGCTGCAATACCACACTGCTCTGAAACTTTCATATCAGCGCTTATTGTAACTCCTAAGTCCTTTTCTTTTACAGTAGTACCCAGAACAGTATCTCCCATTTTATAGTTTACATCCAAGTTCCCATGTCCTGTATGTAGGCATTTACATTTCCCAAAATTGAAAAACATCTGCCATTTCTCAGACCATTTCACTAATCTGTCTAGATCGTTTTGTAAATGTTGTTTATCACCATCAGTATTAACCTTTCTAAAAAATTTTGTGTCATCTGCAAATTTCAGTACGTTACTTGTTATACTGTCGTCCAAGTCATTGATATATATTAAGAATAATATAGGTCCTAATACTGATCCTTGAGGTACCCCACTCAAAACCGATTTCCAATTTGAAACTTCTCCATCTACTACAACTCGTCTTCTGCCAGTCAGCCATTGTTCTATCCAGTCAGTTATGCTATCCCCGACACTATGGGCTTTTAATTTAAGTAGTAATCTTTGATGTGGCACTTTGTCAAAAGCTTTCTGAAAATCTAAGTAGATAATATCTACTGGCGATCCCACGTCTATCCACTTAGTGATTTCTTCCAAAAAACATAACATATTTGTTAAGCATGACCTCGCTTTAAGGAATCCATGTTGAGATGAATTTAATAATTTATGCTTAACGAGGAAGTCCACCATATGGTCTTTAATTAACCTTTCTAATAATTTACAAATCACTGACGTTAAACTCACTGGTCTGTAATTTTCTTATTTATTTCTCGAACCCTTTTTAAATAATGGTAAGATGTTTGCTTCTTTCCATTCAAACGGAACAACTCCCTCTTTTAATGACAAGTTGAATACTCTTGCAAGTGGTATACTGATTTGTTCTACTGTTTCCGTTAGTCATTTTGGAGGAATCCCATCCACTCCCGGTGATTTATTATCCTTCATTGCCTTTATTTTCTTAGCTACCATTTGTGGAGTTACAACTAACGGTCCTAAATAATCAGATTTAGCCCCCTGAAATTTAGCATCAGCAACTGGTAATGAACTAATATCTTCTTTGGTAAAACTGAACTGAAGTAACCATTTAGGTCTTCCGCCATTAAAAAAGGTTCCTGAGGGTATAGGTGCCGTAAAAGTTAATAATTATAATTCAGTCACATAGTGTAGGCCCTTGTGTAATTTAATTCAGAATGTTTGTTAAAAGCAACCTTTCACTTGATTTTGGATCTTTTCGTTATAAGTATATAATTTTTCTAAGCAGCATTAGTTTACAAAAATTCAAGATGGCCACCACCATATAAATTGCACAATTTTCCAACATAATGTTATTTCAAATGATTCTTGGCATGTTAGTAATGGTGCCTGGAACCCTTGGCATCAACAGTACCCATTTATATATTAGATATTTATTGTTTAGATATATGTGAGCGGTAGAAGATGGCCGCCATATTGAATTTCAAAATGGCGGTTGCTCAGAAAAGAGAGAATTATCTACTGTTGACTGCTCAATCTTCACTGTTCCTTTGCCAGTGATACTGTGTATTCTCTAAGTATTATTTAAATTACAAAGGTTTTAAAAATACGCACTGGCTATTTACCGAGCAGCTCTGGAAATAACTGCCCATAATTCGTTATTTCCCGAGCAAACCGGAAGCTGATTTAACCAATCAAAACGCAGGATGGAATACTTCCTATTCCCTTGCCAATTCAGAGCTGGTGCATTCATTAGAGATCATGCCTCAGTTAGACTTCCTGGTGTGTTACAGACAAATGTAAGACACAGTAATTTTAGATATGTGTAATTTTAAAAAAATCGTAGCAGATATAACAGCTGCTCTGAAAATAAGCCTCTGATTGGCCCTTATTTTCAGAGCATGCTCTGAAAATAAGCATCTGATTGGCCCTTATTTTCAGAGCATGCTCTGAAAATAAGCCTCTGATCGGCCCTTATTTTCAGAGCATGCTCTGAAAAAAAAGCTGTGCATCTATGAGTTTATCTAGTTATTTCTCCACATTATTTCATCTACAAAGCAATTATTTCCTTAAAAATACAAATATAAATGTAGCAGATATAACATAGCTGCTCTGAAAATAAGCCTCTGATCGGCCCTTATTTTCAGAGCATGCTCTGAAAATAAGCATCTGATCGGCCCTTATTTTCAGAGCATGCAAAAATATGGTGGCAAATTCAAGATGGCCACAAGATTGAACATGACATTTTTCCAGGTATACTTGGCTTTAAGCCATATGACGATATTCTGTTTATAGCGAGAGATACTTAAACGATGTTATGGATTAGGAAGGCTACGACAGCGATTTTTTATTTTAAAATGGCAGCCGTAAAACACTAAGTAGTTGGTATGTCAAACCCAAATGCATGCATAATAGTACATTTTGAAAAGAAATTGCAGACACTGCATGTTTTACACTGAATATTTATTCTAAATAAACAAGCACCATACACATTACATTGCTGTAATAACAGGGCTATTAATAGTTCTAATTGAATGGTGAACTCCTTTGTACTTTAAGTGTTCATTGACATTGTGTTGGCTGACACTTCAACCTCAAACATCATCATCACCGGTTGACCCGATTTTCTCATCAGTGCCAGCTGTGTTGACCCAGCTAAATCTTTTTAAGCTTCAGTGCAAGCTGTGTTACTGCAGCTAAATCTATTTACTCATCAGTGCCAGCTGTGTTACTGCAGCTAAATCTATTTACTCATCAGTGCAAGCTGTGTTACTGCAGCTAAATCTATTTACTCATCAGTGCCAGCTGTGTTGACGCAGCTAAATCTATTTACTCATCAGTGTGTGTTACTGCAGCTAAATTACAATTACACAGCAGTGCTACTGTAATAAAAGTGATTGTGTTAAGACGATCTCTAACATGGCAATTGTAATTATACAATGCATACACAGATTGGAGGTTTTTTGTGCCCTAAAATTGTATTTAGTTGTTTCATAGATACATCAATGTTGCTACCACGAAAAGTTGTCCAACCTGTACAATATATTGAAAGTTATTAAAACAATGATAGAAGTACTTTTTTTCAAACTTAACTTAATGATGATAGCATCATTACAGCAATTAAAGTATTATTAGTTAAAGAACAACATAGATTGAGCATAACAGTACAGTCTACAGTAGGTGATTTTATTGTGACTACCATTTTGAAATTCAAGATGGCTGCTTTCTACTAATGCCCACATTATGTATGAATAATAGATATTAATAGAAATAGGTATTTTCAATGCTACAGGCTCCAGGCACTATTCTAGACATGTAACAAATTATTAAAAAATAATATGATGGAAAATCAAGTCATTTGTACGCTGGCGGCCATCTTGAATTTGGTAAATATATCCTGTTAAAAAAAATTGCCACCCTATTTTTTTAGAACTATACTAGATCAAGTGAAAGTTTTGCTTTTAACAAAGATTCTGCACGAAAACATTTTCTATGACACAGTGGCCTACACTAACAATTCAGTGTCATATGACATGTGAGACATTTAGAATTAGACTTTAAGAAGCATTAATTTTGTCAACTTAGCATTTTATTAAAGTTTTACAGTAGTGCTCCCACAAATTGTTCTACGTTTTTTATTTTACTAAACATTCTAATCGTCCCCATTTGCATCTACATACCTTATTATACACCTTTGGCATATCTGGCTTATTTATACTTATACAGACATACATGTTCAAGAAAATTGCTGTTTGACTAAAACGTGAGTAACTGTTTGCAGGTATTTCTTGTGGAGTATGCTGGACCCCTTGTTATCTACTTGCTCTTTTACTTACGCCCTTCCATCATCTATGGAGCAGGAGCTAGCAGTCATGTACGGCAAGATGTGATCAAGTAAGAATTTCATAACATGTTTTGTATTAATGCTGTATTCTTACTGTGTCTATCTTTAATATGACTTCTTGAAGTATACACGTTTTGGGCGTGCTTGTATCCAATTATAATTATTGCAGTTTACAATTGGAATAGACGGCGAACAAATTAAACAGGTAAAGAGTTTTCAGTATCTGGGAGCAATGTTTGCAACAACTGACAATGGAACATCGGACATTCCGCAAAAGCTGGCAATGCAAGCATTAAATAAGAAAGTTTTGAATAAAGGGATGAAACTGAAGGTATTGCGAACCTGTGTGATCCTGGTAACTACATGTGGTTGCGAAGCAAAGGTACTATACAAATTGGATATACCGAATAGTTCCAAATAGATTCGAATAGAAGCACATTACCTAAGATTATCTAAAGGTGCACACTACTTTGTTATCGATGGTTGGCGTCAGCTTTCAATATTTCACTATTTGAGTCGAAAGGCCAGACAAAATACAGCGATACTGAATTTTAATGTTAAAACAGGAGAAAAGTAAGGCTGTATTTTATCACTGTACCTTTTCAATCTGTGGATAATGAAACATGAAAAATGGTCCCCTGGTTTCTATATTACAGTGAGATCGGATTGGATTTAGAAAGCCATAGACAAAATATAAAGCTTCTTGCTCTCGTTAGTAATGAGTTGCATTTTCCCTTTAGGAGACCTCATTATGTATTGAATGTGTTATTAAAGTCATATTCAAATTTTGCAGTCATCTATTTTATGTTGACGTGTCATCCGTTCCATGTTCTTTCCAAATCGCCATAATATTTTGTCAATAAGTTTGTTACAATTTTTCTAAATATGTGATCTGTTTGTGACATTACTGAACTTGTAGACATTTGCTTTGCCACTGATGTTCATATAATACATAACACAACTCTACCAATGCATGATATAAAGCTACTGTGAAATCAAGAATGGTGTATGATCTGACCATAAATAGTGTGTGTTTGTGTGTGTGTTACAGTATTGCCTGTTGCTGCTGGACCTTCCACTATGCTAAGCGACTGCTGGAAACCATCTTTATTCATCGTTTCTCCCATGCAACAATGCCTGTCCGCAACATTGTCAAGGTCAGTGCGAACATCACTCTTAGTAAACAATGTTTGTGCTTTTATGCTAGCAGGAAACAAACCTACAAGAAAAAGTTACAGAAAATGGTCGCTGCATGTTGGATTGGAAATAAATTGAAGCAGAGTGGTATCACTGTGCATAGTTTATAACAGAAGAACAGACCAACATACCTGGCCAATCAACATTACAGGCTCATAATACTGTGGAATATGGAGGTTGACCAATAGATGGCGCTGTCCCTAGTACATAGCTCACTGGGAGCGCGCACATGGCCACTTTGTCTTGCATCACGAGCAGAGAAGATGACTTATTTTAACTTTGCTGTTCACATCTACGATTTTTGTGAGGCTTGACCAAAACGGAGGCAGAGGAACACATCATCATGCGGAAACAGCCCAATAACCCATCCATTGCTGGTTTTGATGTGGCATAGTGTTATCATTGTGCGTGGTTTATGACAGAACAACTGACCGATGCATCTTGGGATCATGATCAAGTAGCTGGCCCAGAACTGCAGTCCGTTCACGTGAAATATCCAGGTTTCCCATCCAGTTCTTAGGGTGTAACAGCAGGCCCCAGAGAGATCTGGCCAGACTGTCCCATTTTATTGCCAAGATGAATAGATGAATAATAAATATGAAGCTTTTATTACATGAGTCGTTGTGTTGTTCTATCAAAAAATCCATCATATAAAACATAACGGGAACGCCACATGACTTTTTCTTTTGGCCATTTTGTCAGGTCATTCACTCATCCATTGGCCACAAACGTGCATTCAGCCAAGCCTTCCAGTGGTAGTTTAGCACCATATTTTCCCTTCAACTTTTTCTGGATCGTCATAGAAGTTTAGAATTTGTTTTCATGCACACAGTTTATTTTGAAACCTTGCATTTCAATTTCTCATGGCTGAAGTCTTATAAAAATTAAATAGATCAATATGTATTTTTTATTTTAACTCCCCAATAAGCCATCATGATAGAACAAAACAGAAAAATCAAGAATTGTCTTTTTCAAGAACATTTTCAAGATTAGTCAGTAACCTGGTAGCAACAAGCTGTGTTATTGACACTCTGAATGTCCAGTTTTGTATTTTCCCAGCATAATTTTATTAGTTCCCTTTTTTGGAAAGATGACATTTAAAGCGTTGTGAAAGATGGCATTAGGGCAAAGGAGAATTTAGTTATGGGCATGCAAAAAAGTTTGATTGGCCATTTCAACAAAATATTTTCAAATTGTTAAATATATGTATTTATGCAATAATCAACACAAGTCCGATGCAGTAGAGAATTTAAACGGGCCAAATAAATGACTTTTTTATTGCAAAGTGGATTGCTTACCATGCAGCCACTTTGGGAAGAACATTAACAGGAATGTGAGCTCCTCAAAGCAAACCAGACAGGAACTGAACACATGTACAGCCCCGTCCAGCAAGTTTCTCAGAGCCCACATTCCTACAAGCGTGACGATAACATATATACATCAAGAAGTCGTCATGAACATGTAATGCAAAGAATGCAAACATTGCACCACCAATACACCAAATTAATTATAAACAGGTGGGGCCATTTCGCTAGCCTATATAAACATAAGCCAAGAATACCGATGAAGAAACATGAAGCCTGTCTGCGCAGAAAACCCCATGAACACCAAATACTAGGGGACAAACCCCCGTATTCATCTAATATAAAGCCAAAAGTGGGGAAAGCGGTTTCGACATATTTCAACTTCCTATTTCATCAACGATGTACAATTGCATTTAAACTAAGCATTGAAAATAAGGAAGAAAGGTGGGGAGGAGGGCGGATTTTGAGAGACAAATTTTAGACACAACTTCGCAATGCAGAGACTGGAGCAGGAGTGAAAGGTTCAAACGACTGGCTCCGGTTTGAACTGGTTTCCGCTAAGTCGTGATTGGCTGGCTAGCGCGGAGTAATACAATTTATTTGGCCAAATAGTTCCGGTGTAGCCTCAGACACCCAGGGCAAGTTTAGCAACGACCTGCCTTGGTTATTTCATAAAACTTGTTATGCACCTAGTAAGTTGCATAAATTCATTTATGCAATAACCAACACAAGTCTGATGTAGTGGAGAATTGAAACGGGCCAAATAAATGACGTTTTTATTGCAAAGTGGACTGCTTATCACGCAGCCACTTTGGGAAGAACATTAACAGGAATGTGAGCTCCTCAAAGCAAACCAGACAGGAACTGAATGCATGTACAGCCCCGTCAGGCAAGTTTCTCAGAGCCCACATTCCTACAAGCATGACGATAACATATATACATCAAGAAGTCATCATGAACATGTAATGCAAAGAATACAGACATTCCACCACCAATACACCAATTTAATTACAAAGAGGTAGGGCCATTTCGCCACAAGGTCACCCACAAACCTGTGACCACCACCCACCCCCACCCCCCCACCCCCCCGATGACCTAACCTGTTAAGCAATTCTGATATACTTTCTAACAGCAACTGAACTCCACCTACTGAAAGACTCGAAGATCGCGCAAGCGCTGGAGACCCCCCATCGGAAGGACAGCATCCATGAAAAACTTACCCTTCCACTGGAAACCCAGAAGTGGTTGGTCCAGTAGTGAGACTGGAATAATCCTAAAAGCCGATTTTATGTCCACTTTAGCCATAAAGACCTGATTACTGGGTTGCTGTTTGATTAGCCTAATAGCATCCTGTATTGGATAGTGGAAATTTCCTTGGGAATGAAATCATTTACAGAGGAACCCTCTGGATAGGATAAGTGATATATCGTTCGGAATTCATCAGGAGTCTTTTTTGGGGACTACCGCATTAAATGGACCTAAGATTCTGCCTAGCGCAACTCCTTTGCTAGGCATACTATCTCCTGAAAACGGCTGGTCGCGAACTGGCAGTCGACGAATGGGCCACAGGGTTGCCGGAGGCTGATGTCGGTTGGGCAGGATTGGGTTGGGTTTGTTGCCTATAGAACCATGCCGCTGAGTGCGGGCAACCACAGCATGTACACGTGTGTGTAGTGACAGGTGGCTGCGTTACAGACCTCCCCCCGATCGAATGCGAAGCAGGTTTTGGGGGATGGCCACTAAGCCTTACCCCAGCTGGCCTTACCCGTGCTACGAGAGGGAGTCCCACTGGGTGTGACAGCTGGGCGACTCTCGGATGCATTCATCCACAGGTACCAGCAATCTGATTCCCACCCCCAGTTGTTAGCCTGATGAAGTGACCGGAATGCCTCGTCATACGACCGCCAGTCTGCACCCTTCTCATATAACGAACGAACCGTCTGGATGTACATGAGCTTGTTTTGTGATTCTGACATGTGTTGCGGCTTAAGTAGAAAGACAGACATGTAAATTTCGAAACCCTGCAGCCATTGGTCAAATGGCACAGTGCGGCTCCTTGCCCTAAGGGCGACACAGAACATGGGGGTCTCGTTGTCACTGCCTGTGGTGAGGAGTAATGGAACAATGAGGAAATACTAACATATTCCCCGGACCAAATCTGGGCTTCGAGCTTGTCAGACATGTGGGAATGACAGGATAGGGCCAAAGTTGCAAACGAGGCTGCTAGATCCTGGGATGCCCTGAGGAGAGTGTGGACTTCATTACGTGTATGGATACCTGAAGATATGGCCTCTGGCCACGGGGCCGACCTTGGTCTTGGAACGGGGCTTGGTGGAGCGCCAGCCGCAGACGATGCCACTTGACTTGATGTATGGCCACCCTGCAGCCATAGACAAAGGTTAGCCAAGGGCGGAGCGATGGGCTCCCCCCTGGCAGACGATGCCATTGCCACAGGGACCGCTATTGGAGGCGGCGCAGGTAGGGCGTTGGTCGCAGGCAGTTGTTGCAAACCACGCACCATTGCGTGGACTTCCTGCAACATCTTGTCAGAAGCTTCAAGCCGGCGCTCCATACTCCATCGTGCCACTCCGACCCGCTGCTGCGCCCGCTACCGGACGAATGACCTGCTGGAGGGCCGGCTCATCAAAGAGCTGCACAACGTGGCACTCTGCTGGGGGTGGGCCCATTGCCGATCGTGCAACGGCAGCGCGGCTAGCTGCCGCCGCCCACAACCTTGTTGCCACCGAGCTGTGGCGCAGAGGTTGTCCACGACGAACATTCTTAGATGGAGCCATCCTGCAACACATTGTGGAAGAGCCAATACTGAGTGGACAGCTAAATGCTTGGAAACTGCCACCACACTACTCGTGAAAAGCATTTTATTGGGAGGGGGTGGGGGTCACCACCCATAATAACCCATCAATATAAGACTGTAACCAAGTAATTAGGGGGTCACCGCCCACGATAGATCACCACAAAATGGAATCACAGTTAGTTAGATAAATCGACATAAAATGGAATCAGTTAGTTAAGGGGTCACCGCCCACGATAGTAGATCAACGCAAAATTGTAAAGCATAGTTAGTTAGGGGGTCACCGCCCACGATAGTACATCAATGCAATAATTGCAAACACAGTTAAGTAGGGGACACTGCCCACGATAGTAGATAAATGCAAAATTATAGTCACAGTTAGTTAGGGGACACTGCCCACGATAGTAGATCAATGCAAAATTATAATCACAGTTAGTTAGGGGACACCGCACACGATATTAGATAAATGCAAAATTATAATCACAGTTAGTTAGGGGACACCGCCCACGATATGGGATCAATGCAGTAATTGCAAACACGGTTAATTAAGGGGTCACCTCCCACGAAAGTACCTCAACGCAAAATTGCCAGAAGTTGGAGGCACCTCCCATGATAGAAAATAAAGTGTCATCGCAGTGAAACGTGTCACTGTTAATAATAGCAACACTAAATGGAATCATAGGGGGTCACCACCCACGATAGATCATAAAAAAAATGGAATTACAGTTAGTTGAGGGGTCACCGCCCACGATAGATCAACACAAAATGGGATCACAGTTAGTTAAGGGGTCACTGCCCAAGATAGTAGATCAATGCAAAATTGTAAAGCATAGTTAGGGGGTCACCGCCCATGATAGTACATCAATGCAAGAATTGCAAACGCAGTTAAGTAGGGGGATACCGACCACGATAGTAGATCAAAGCAATATTATAATCACAGTTAGTTAGGGGACACTTTTACATATACATATGTTAAATATATGTATATTATACATATACATATGTTAAATAGAAGTATTTCTTATTCATTTGTTTTAAAATCTAGAAATTGGCAGTATGGACAATTAGCTCATACCATGGACATATATTTACTGGACTGCCAGCTTTGCGCGTACCACACGTTGCGCCTCTGGTGGAGTTTGTGTTAGCTGCTTGGGCTCGACAGTTTGTATTGTTTACTTCCGGTCTCACTTCGCAACATGGAGCTTGACTTTGATGCGATTCTTGCGGTAAGTTAAATGTTGATTTTGTTGTACAGTTTACATTTTAAGTGAAAGCACCTCTAGGCATGGACTATATCTTTCTTTCAAGAAAATAATGTGCTAATTTATTAAATGATATGCGTTTGAGGCGGCTGGATTTTTAGCATAGGACATCTCGGGCTCAGCTAGCATTTGAGTATATGCTAATATGCTATAGTAGCTTAGGAATTTAATTACTCATTCCTTAAGATATGACAATTTAGCTTCTGTGTGTGCAGGAACATTTTTCTCAAATGAATGATCAACTTGATGTGAAGGTCTCAAGAGCAAAGGAAATAAACTATCCTCATGTGTCCAAGGTGAGTGTAAATACAATATTGAATAATAACAGTAGAATTAATAATTGTGTTTTTTTTACCAATGCCATGGCAATGGCATTTTAGCCACACTTGTGTGTGAAATGATCATGCACGTTTTAATGCAATATTATTAATAGCTATAGCTGTTCGCACTTGCTCTAATCTCTTAGAACATATTGAAGAATTAAGGGGGATGGGTATCCCAAGAATTGGATTGCATGTTCTGTATTAACGGTTGTTTGTGTCAGGACAGCAGGGAGTAGAGTCGAGAGACAGGAGTTATGGCAACATTTTTCTCTGCCTCTGTGTAATATGATTTTATCTGCTTCTGGGTAATCTGAACATGCATGTCTACCTTTTGTAAAATAACTTATTCATTCTGTCCATAGGCCACATCAAGTGCAGCTATAAATCTGATGGCAGAACATAGGATATCGTACGGTAAAAGGCAGTCCCTCAAGCCAGATGTCATCCCAACAACATTTTCTGCGTCGAATGTTCGACATACACCCAAGACCAAGAGCAAGAAGCGACAAACAACAGCCATCTCCAAGACAAAGAGAGCAGGTAGGCCTAACTATCTGACTGATTGATATCACTTTGACACTGATGTGATTAATATACAATGTTGCACTTCATTAAATCGTGTGTGTGTGTGTGTGTGTGTGTGTGTGCGTAGTAACGCGATCAAGGGGAAACGTATATGGCTTATTTCAGTGAAAGCGTAGCAAAACACTGCCGGTCTTTGGCCATCACACAAAATTGCTACCCTTAGGTGAACGACTTTAAAAAACCACCAACCCTATTCTCATGCCTGATGGATACTACTTTTAATATTTGCGTGTTTGCGTGTGTATGTTCTAACAACTATCATCACATGGTACATAATCTCTTCATTAATAAAGTAATGTAAGATTTAACTAAAAAATATAATTATGTATAAGATTTAACTAAAAATATATAATTATGTATAAGATTTAACTAAAAATATATAATTATGTAATGTTTTATTGCAAAGCGTATTATATATTTAATTGCACAAATACTGTTGAGTAATGTTGAACATTGAATACTTAATTCCTGATGTTGAATACCTTATTTGTTTAAGCTTCCAAAGCTGCAGTCACACTCGAGAAGCTGGTGAGGGACAAGACCCTGTGCAAAGACATCAGGAAGCTGTCCACCCAGTACCAGACCTCCAGCATTGAGCCTTCAACGGCTTCCATAGCTTTGTTATCCACTTGGCTTTTTTGTATCATGGCATGCGTGCATGGTAATAATGCAAATTCCAGACCACAATTTGTGTGTGGGGGGTCACTAATGAGTGTTTTGTCTGTATACCCATGTGTGAGCATGTTTGTTAGTTAAAGGAACTGTATCATGACAAATCACAACTTCAAACACATATTGCTAAATAAAAGTTGGGGTTAAAAATAAACTGTTTTGTGTAATTGCTAAGTAGAGGCTTCTTGATTCAACACGTTTTATCACTGCGAGAAACATGTCATAGAAGACTTCTTTCATTTGATGTCCTGTCACACTATGAAGTGGGTCATTTGATTTGATGGTGTCATGTTGAAGGCTTTTCTGTTCTTGTCTTTGGTACCGAGCATTGTGAGTCTTTTCTACATGCGAACAATTGCTGCACATATTGTGACCGTCTTGGGTGGTGGGGAGCAGAAGCTGCCATAAGTTTGACATAATGCAGGACGTGGAAAAACATGACATTGGCTGGTAGGTTTATAATTTATCGAAAATACTGTTATGAACCAGTACCATTTGGCAGACTGGCAAAATTCTGCACAACATCTGCAGTTATTCCAGCACACACTGACTTTTCATGCAAGTCAAGAAGAAAGGTATTTAACCTCATGTGTTCAAGGTCAGTGGAAAGGTGTGGAGCAGGTACCCCAAACACATGGGCTGAAGCTGCCATACCAGTGTCACTTGCAGCTTGACAACACTGTCCAAAACAACTGCAAGTTTAATAGTTTTTGCAGAGTTTCTGTGATGCACCATGGAAGCCGAACCTTGCCAAGATCCTTGCGAATGTCTTCAAAGCTGAAGTATGCTACATGATCAAATCTGGCAGTGGCTCTCTGTATGACTGAAACATAAAAACGACAAAATTACTGTCTTAAGATTGGTTTATGAAAAAAATACCTTCCTTAGGAATTAATTAGTAGACTAGGTAGTGTGGCGCTGTAACAACTGGTTGTCCTCAGAGGAAGTGCCTGATTTTCCCAAGGGAAAACCACAGATTAGACAAATATACCAAATTAAAAAAAAAGGACAAGAAAAGATAAATAGTCAAAGCAGAAAGAAGTAAAAGTAAACACATTTGATTAAGACAGGATAACTTCAATATGCAAACAGTAATTGAGCAACACTTACAGGCTCCTATCGGGTTGTTTCTGGTGTTTCTACAGACTTTGAAGGCATCCATAGGGTTGGCAAACTTCCAGGTATCAATGTTCTGCGAGTTCCGCTTGGACCTGTAAAAAAAAGATAAAGTTCCTTTTTTGTGTTATTTATTATTGTGTTGTTTTTGTGTTATTTATTATTGTGTTGTTGCCATTGTCATTTTGTATTATTTTTGGTATTTAATATTTCAATTTATTCAGCACTGTGTATTAACAGCTGAGCTCATACCCTCCTCCACCCCACCCCCGAAACTGTGCCTGTGAAGAATCGTGATTATGAAAATAATTTCATATAGTTATCTGCAGCTAGAGTAAGCGAAGACAGACACTTTTTGATATTATTATGCATATAAAACAGACATACATGTTGGGCCTACTTAGTCTTAGCTTAGCCTTTAGTCATTACAGAACTTTACACACACACAGTGACACAGTTACTCACTGATTCAGGCTCTAACCAGTATATATGTAAATCTGCAACATCAATGAGCAGTTATTAACCAATTAATTACAATACCAAGAAACTTACCATGTTTGAAACAATCATCTGTGAAATGCCTGGAGCAGATCTTGGCATTGTCAGCATCGAAGCTGCTGTCCACTCTTATTGATGCCAATGATGGCATGCAGCAAACTAGGCAAAGTCAATCGCCCTACAATTTTTTTCTATCTGGCTGTTGCTGTAGTAGGAGACGAAGAGTGGGGCGGACAATTTTGCCTAGCAGCAAACGGGCTCTCCATTCGGTTCCCTTCGGTAGACAATCCTCTGCATTTTGCACTTGTGCAAGTGCAATCGACTATGACATGCAGCAGTTCCTGCCGACGCTTTTTGACATTTTGATTTGTACAACTCGAACGCCATTTACATTCAACCGGCGACGCCGGAAGTAAACAACTCAATGTGTCCGCGGCATGCGCAAAATCGAACTCGTTCGCGCATAATGCGGAGCTGGCAGTCCAGTAAATATATGTCCATGGCTCATACTGTGTAATTAGTATGTGCAACATCCAACTGATTTAGTCGGAACGCCTTACATATATGTGTATATACACAAACACACATTGCACACATGCATGTACAGACTTACATATAAAGACCTTTGTTTCAGAATTCTGTGTACTACTGGGGCTTTGCTGCATTCGTTGCTTACTTTGTCAATCATCCGCTGTACACCAAGCCAGGTAGGGATCCACAGAACTCATGGTCATGGATGTAGAGTTGTAACTGAAGTGGCCATAAATCTGATTTATAAATAAATCCCACTTTGGCTCAGTGCTGTTTGAGGTAGGCAAAACTTCATTTAAAATGAGTTGTTCTGTTCCTCGTTTATTTTTTTATTTATTAATATAATTTTCTTCATACTAGAATAAATATGTTCAGTGTATACAGCCCACCAAAATATGCTTAATAAGCCTGAAACATTTGTTTGTATTTTGTCGGAAACTGTAAAAATTTGTGACCGCGCAAAATCTGGTGTTTGCTGACTACAAAGGAGGCGTGGCTTAATCCTTGGACCGCGTTAAAAACAAGCAGACAATGTTGCTCTAAAGCCTATTTGTCAAACACATGAAATCATTGTATTAGTTCACTACAAACGATATTATGGTATTATTTAATATCAACATAATGAACCCAAGTGAGTCACTTGGGGCAGGAAGAAAGGACACAAACTTGGGGGGACACCCATTGAGTCACATGGGGCCAGGATGAAAGGACACAAACTTGAGACACCCAGTGAGTCACTTGGGGCCAGGACGAAAGGACACAAACTTGAGGAGACACCCAATGAGTCACTTGGGGCCAGGATGAAAGGATACTAATTTGAGGGGACACCCAGTGAGTCACTTGGGGTCAGGAAAAAAGGACACAAACGTGAGGAACACCCAGTGAGTCACTTGGGGCCAGGATGAAAGGACACAAACTTGAGGAGACATCCAGTGTGTCACTTGGGGCCAGGATGAAAGGATACGAGCTTGAGAGGACACCCAGTGAGTCACTTGACGCATTATGAAAGGATACGAACTTGAGGATACAACCAGTAAATCACTTGGGGTTAGGATGAAAGGACACAAACTCGAGGGGACACCCAGTGAGTCACTTGAGGCCAGGAAAAAACAGACACAGAAACTCAAGAGGACACCTAGTGAGTCACTTGGGGCCAGGAAGAAAGGACACAAACTTGAGCAGACACCTAGCGAGTCACTTGGAGCTAGGAAGAAAGGACACAAACTTGAGGGGACACCCAGTGAGTAACTTGGGGCATTATGAAAAGATACAAACTTGAGGAGACAACCATTGAGTCACTGGGGGCCAAGATGAAAGGACACAAATTTTAGGGGTTCTCACAAATGCCACAGTATTGCCAATGGAAATTTATCTTGCTATACAATACAATAGAAACATTTATAAAGTGCATAGGGTTATAGCCTCAGGAACTAAATGAATGATTCCACCAACAATCTGTAATCAATAGTCCCTACCTGAAATGACATGTTTAATCACCAAATTACAAATACGTTGAATGTCAACAGGATGATCCATAAGTAGTGTTGAGGTTTATGTTTCTTTTATATTTTGGAAGCTGTGACAATACAAATTGTCATCATTGTGTAGAACAAGTTAGTTAAGATTACATGTCATGGTATATCAAAATCCATGAGTGACTGACACAATGTGAATAAAACGACCAATTAGATACCGAAAATATTTCTGCAGTTATTTTGCTATACGCTGAAACAATACTGCATCTATGTTAATTTGTGCTCAATCGCATTTGAAATTATTCAAAAGTCAGATCAGTTGATTTTTGTGTTCTGAAGCTAGCATTGCGATTTCTGTTTAATATCAGTAAGTGTTATTGTTGGTATGCTGTATTCCATGCTGGCACAATAATTTGATAAATATTTGCGTTCTTGTCGTTGTCATTGTTTTGACTCTCTAATTTAATCCATTAGGCCCCAGCATTTGATAAAAACATTTTCCCAGGATTTCTGGCAAATTTCGAGCGATTTTACCTCCTTGTGTTCGAAATCAGTAGAAAAAACTATTCAATATTGACAATTACAAGTTGTGTTTATTTTGAAGAGTAGTAATTTCTCCACATGCCTGTATACATAGAAATAGGATATATTAATAAAATGTTGACATTTGATCACAATTTGCAAAGACAAAATAGTAAATTTGTTAAAACTTTGAAAGTAATTCTACCTTGCGACTGAAATTTGACAATGATACCATGCTATAACCCCATGCAACCCAACAAAGAAAATGTATATGTGTTAGCTTTGCACCACTGAAAAAAATTATCAAATTTTTATGCTTATTTTTCAGGTTACATCATATTTTGTCATGAAAAATATAGAAATAAAAATTTTCGAGATGGCATGAACAAAACCGACGAAAATCAAGATTTCCAAAGGGGCAACCCATGCACATATGCCACATAACAAAATGTATCCGCTAGGGTGTGGCAAAATTTTTTATTGTTTAGTTCAGTAGTTAATCGCCAGGATTTTTTTTTAATAGTGGGTCCTGTATGCAGCCGGCGGCGGCCGTTCCAAGACTGGACAGAACGGCCGGCCGCGGCCATTGCAGGCTCTAGTGGGGTAAAGTTAAAAATTACGTGTCGTATATCTGTCAACTATTGCTCAAGATTGATTGTTATATTAGTGTTCAGGGATGGGTTCAAGTGTTCGAGTACTTGTGTACTTAAGTACAGCAAGTACTGTACTTGGACTTGTACTTGCCATTTTGCTGAATGCAGTACTTGTACTTGACCATCAAAGTTCTTGGCAAGTACTTTTCCAAGTACTTTTTTTTTTTGTAAAATATTTGGCTCCATTGTACTCATACTCGATGTACTCAGATTTGACAAGTACATTATGAGTACATCCGAGTACTTTTCTTTATTTGTAGTTAACAAAATTAAACTTTCCTGAAGTATGTTGAATGTTCAACTATTTTTTTTAAATACTTTGTTATTTCTGATTGATTACCATCCTTACACATAGTATACCCCCCATTCTCCAATAACCATGACTATAATACCCAAAAAGGGCAACAGGCAGCATCTTTTCCCAGTCAGAAACACCCTGTTAAGCAAACAGTTGTAGGCTACCAGTTCAGGCCTTAATCCGTTTGTTTAATTAAGCCTTTGATGCAGTCAGGAGACCATGCCACTTCGCACTGGCTGACAGTGCTAACTGCTAAGAACTGCCAACTGAGTGTTCCTCTGTAAGTAAGGTGACTCCAGTTAAACTGCCTCTTACACCAGTATAATCTGGTGCCAGCAGCCTGGCTAAAAAGTACAAAGGTGATTTTGAGCCTGTTGGCGTGCGCTACCCCTCTCAAAAACCAGTAGTCTAAGATCAGACAATATAAATTGCAAACTTCTAATATAAACAGATTGCAAATTGCAACACTGCCTTTGTGCACCAAAAGAAGACAAACTGAACTGAAGTATAAGCATGTAAATTGGTCTCATGTGGTCTTTATTATTCAAAACAAGGACAAACATTATTCAAATTGCCACACATCCCCTTTGTTGCAATTTGGACAAATCTTCTCACCTCTACCCCTTCAAATGATGTAAAAAACATAACCATTGGGGGGGTAATGTTTAGTCAGTGGTAGACTAACTACAGATATATTGGTTTAATGGGTATTATATCAAAGCATGTGGTTTATGAATTGTTAACTGCAGTTAAGAAGGGACTCCAAGCTAAAACTGATTTTTAGAGTCATACCATGTATGTATGTTTGTAAAATGGAGGGTTTGTAAAACATAACCATTTGTTTGTAGGGGAGGACATTCGTTTGTCTTCAAGTATAAATGATATAAATATTGCAGTAAACCATAATTATATTGTATGGGTCTATGGAGAACTTCCCTACTGCACAAAGTCTGTACAACTATTGGAAATATTTTCCTAAAAGAAAAAATGCAACAAAATCTGCAACAGTGATTAATTTAAGATAATCCTGATAAATTAATTGATTAAACCATATCCACTGTCCAGACATGTGGTCCAGAGTCCTGAGACTTATATAGGTAACATCTGAGGACTCCAAATCTGGAGGACTCCTAACTGACCTTTGATTGCAATTGCTAACAATGACTCAAGTGCTTCATAACAATGAACTCAATGTAGGATCAACTATGACACATGCAGCATGTCTTATGAGACATGCTAGTCTGGGTCTGATAGAGCAGGGACTGAGGGAGCAGAGATAAGAGAAATGCTAAACAAAGAAATGTAGCCAGTGTGTTATCAGGTAACAAATCCTCCTGTTGGTTGTTTAGTTTTACTTGCTTAATATGGAGACAACCAGTTCATGTTCATTCGGTGCAATGGCAAATAGATGATAGGATGCCAATGAAATGAATGGCAATGAAGTTAATGTTATTATTGATGAAATAAAGATTTTTTTACAGTTTTCCGCGTAAAAAATCTGATCAACTGCCATTGCATATTCACTTGTTGCTGAGTTATATAAATTATATTAATACTTTTTAGTTTAAAATATGTTATTATTTAATATTTATAAAATATGTACTCGTACTTGTGAGAATGTACTCGTACTCATACTCAGCTTTTAGCAATGTACTTGTACTCGTATTCATCCATCATCAATGTACTCGTACTCGTATCTTGGATGATCCCTTTTGCTTAATTCAAACTGACATTTAATTCCAAATTGGTGGCTTCCATTTCAGTTGTCTCCCAAAAAACAGGATAAAAGCAGTGATGGGGGCACTATTCCGCAGAACAACCATATACTATTGTACGTGTTGTAATTATTCTACTGTTAATACTTTACCATGGAGATCATCAGGAACCAGAAGGGTGGCTCGAAGATTTGTCACCACGGCCACATGTATATGAAGTTAGCCACTAGGAAGAACAAGATCTGGTGGAAGTGTTCCAAGAAAGTCAGTCGGGGTATGCATAAGTTTTTTCACATACGTTTACCAGGCATTGGCAATTTAAATAATTTCTGATATAATCATTACAATAACTACACGAATATTTCTCCACATAATACATATGTGACCCATCTTAACAAAATGAGTCACATGTCCCAATTTGAACATGTAGAATTATTAGTATCGTTGAAAAGAGCAGCATCTCAGCTTTCACACGATGCATCAAACATCCAGATATCTTGATTCTAGCCGAAGCTATTTCGCTAAACATGTATGTGGTAGAAATCTTCAAACTGAGAAATCAGCCGTTAAAGTTTAGTATGTTTATTACCAAAGCTACCTTAGTTACCGTGCATATATCTGGCAGATATTTGGACCACTTGAAGATAAAGGCATGACATTCTACTAATATAATAACATGATCTTTGTCAGAAAAAAATATGGACACAATTAATTGCCTTGTAATTGCCGCCATTGTTAAGGAATGTCAAAACGTTTTCTTTTGTAAAGCAAAGTTGGGGCAGTAAGAACTTACTTGATTTTTGTGATTTAAAAAAATAATAATTTATTCAGCTTAAGGGGAGACTTGGCAAGTGGATTTAAAAAAAAAAATTATTATTTTAGTAAAAATGTGTCCACCATATTTTGAAAGCATTGCATTCATAACGTTCACTTCAGTGACAATTACATACCTCTAAATCACTTTAATTTGTGGGTAAAGCATGCATCTTCCAAGAAATAATCCCATTTTCTCAAAAACGCCTCATATCTCTGGAAGTAATAATGCTAGCAAAGTAAGGTTTTTAGTGTTATATGCAGCTTATTTTTCTTTACACAACTGGTAGAACACATTATCAATGGAACCAAAAGCTGCATCAATATTTGTCACAAAAAATATTTGTTTCTGGAAGTTATCACAAATGTATTAAATGAACTACTTTTTGGAAAAAATTTTCTACCAGATGTGTAACAGATTGTATACTGAAAATAATTATAATAATATTTGTTCAATCTGATACTCTTCATAGCAAAAAATGTGCAAGAGGTTCTTGTCAACGTCAATGTCAGTTAATGGCATATTTAGTACAAGACAACAACAACAACAACAATTACATAAACAGCTACACCTCAAAACAGTTAACCATCTCTGGGACAGCGGCCACGTCCTCTCTTTCATGACGTGGGCAAGGGTGCAGATGACGGGGATGGCTAACGGGCTTGACGACCTCGCATCCTGCCCCCCTTCCCCGCAAAACGACTATAGTGTCTCGCTTACTGTCCTGCTGGTTGGACTGCCCAGCAATGGGGATAATCTCGAGCACAGTCGGACCCATCTTGTGGGCTTGACGACCTCGCCCTCTGACCCGCAAAACGGCTATAGCGTCCCACTCGCTGTCCTGCTGGTCTTCCTCTAGTAAATACTTGTCTAACAAAGTGTTGATCTGGTCGTGATAACTTCGGGCAGGATAGCAACAAACCAGCTACATTGAACGCCATTTCTACTAGCTCTGTGGGTCAGGTGTGTGATGTGGTGGAACTGCATAGTGCGCATGCATCCATAGACATTATTGAAATGACTTCGTCGCTGCACCAATAAAATCATTTTCCTGGATCACGTGGTAGCAACAAGCTGGGTTTGTTTACACAGCTGGACAAACAGTGCCTGCCCCTCACGACCTCCTATTCAACACATTAGTAATATATGTTAATTCGAAGACTATATATGGAAAGATGAAATGCAAAGCTTTGCAACGATGCAACATTTGTGAGGGACCATCCAAAAATTACGGACACAAAAAGCGATTAATTACTGGCATTTTTGGCTTTTTGTTACGAAAGTCAAGCAGAACACATCGAACAGCTCTTCAAAGATAACACTAAAATGCATTAAACATAACTAAATGTACAGTAGAAATTGTGGATATTAAAATGAATACTAAGGAACCATTTTCAGGGAAAATCTCAAAATTGTTGGATTAGCCGGTGTTTGATAAAAACGGGATTTGCGAAGTTTATTGTTTACCGACATGTGACTCATTTTGTTAAGGTGGGTCACATATCACTAATTATTGTATTCTTCTGTCTTTCCAGGCTGTCTAGCGACTCTGAGCACTACCTTGGAACTGAATGATCCTGAACCTAACCGGCCCCATAACCATCCTCCAGATGTCACTGAGATATCCTATACCAAGTGCCGCAAATGCCATGCATGACCAAACTGCAAACTCACTGGATAAGCCAGGACAAATCTTCGCTCAGTTGAGATCCAGCAACTTGGACTAGTGAATCACTACAGTGATGATGAGGACTTTCGTATGTTCTGTGGTAAGCTGGACGGATTCGCTTTCCTACCCTCCGACGAAGTTCCAGAAGGTATGGCCCACCTGAAGGACAAAGCTCCTCCAGAAGGTATGGCCCACCTGAAGGACACAGCTCCTCCAGAAGGTATGACCCACCTGACGGACACAGCTCCTCCAGAAGGTATGACCCACCTGAAGGACACAGCTCCTCCAGAAGCGGCCGATCTCGTAGCCTACTTCGACAAGACATACGAGTGGGAGTTTCAGCATGATGGGCCCCCAAGATGGCAACCACACCAACCTCTGAGTTCGCCGCACATCACCACTATATCCACCCGCTGTATGGAAAGTTCACGATGCCACATTGACTGATTCACACCGAACGAACAATGTGTGTGAAGGGTGGAGCAATAAGTTCTTCAGCATGGTTGGCCACCATCATCCCTCCATCTGGAAGGTGATCATGTGGTTTCAGCGAGAAGAATCAACTGTGCAGACCATCCTTCAGCAGGATGCCATTGGTAACCCCCCAGGAAGCGTGTCAACAAGGGGTTGGCTCGTCTCCAGAAGAGACTGAAAACCTTGTGTGAGGACCATGTTCAGGGGACCAAGTCCATTCCTGAATTCCTGGATGGTGTAGGACATAACATCCGTATCAGTAAGCACCATTGAGAAAAAACTGTCATTTCATGAACTGTGATCCCTTATATGTGTGATCTGTGAACTCGGATAATTTTTTTTATATTTATTTGTGTGATAGTGTGATTTAATAAATAATTATACATATTTTTCATGTGAATTATTGGTGTATTTTCAGTGAAATAGAATCTGAAAAACCTGTTTCTTTCTTTCCGTTTCTTTTTTCCTGTTTTCTTGTTTCTTTCCTATATTTGGGTCTGAGAGAGCAGGGACTGAGAGAGCAGGGACTGAGAGAGCAGGTTCTGAGAGAGAGCAGGATCTGAGAGAGCAGGGACTGAGAGAGCAGGGACTGAGAGAGCAGGTTCTGAGAGAGAGCAGGATCTGAGAGAGCAGGGACTGAGAGAGCAGGGTCTGAGAGAGCAGGGTCTGAGAGAGCAGGGACTGAGAGAGCAGGGTCTGAGAGAGCAGGGACTGAGAGAGCAGGGACTGAGAGAGCAGGGACTGAGAGAGCAGAAATAAGAGAAATGCTAAACAAAGAAATGTAGCTAGTGTGTTGTCAGGTCACAAATTGTCCTGTTGGTTGCTTTGTTTTACTTGAAGTGAATGTTATTGTTGATGAAATAAAGAGTTTTTTTATAGTTTTCCTCATAAAAAAATCTGATCAACTGCCATTGCATAGGGTAAATGTGCCGGTTATCGGACAGTTAGTGGGATTAACGGACATATCAGTTTAAATTGGGCATTAAATGTATCTCTATATAGGTTTGGTTGCATCCTCAGGAAGCACGATAACATCCGCTACGGTTATGTTGTGTTACGCCATCTGGCGATTAGAAATGTACAATCCAGAATGAAATGTCCGGAAATACGTTTTTTTCCGAGTTACCGGACGCCGATTTCAGTGATCAGACGATATGTGTCCGATAACTGACATGGGCCAAAGTGACGCTGTTTAGTTGATTAAATAAGTTGCGCGTAACAGTCCAGTGGAGTGAGGGAGACGGGAGGGAAGGTGTCAGGATGGAAGGCGACGGGAGCGCAAGTTAGCCAGGAGATAATATATATATACAAAATCTATATTGGTAATATAATATATATCTATATATAATGATAGTGATAGGCTATGCATGCGCAATGACAATCAGACATACATTGGCCAACAATAGTCATATTTAAAAAGGACAAATGGTTTATTTCCAAATATAAACGTTCACAAATAATATCAACATTATCTGGTCGTGTGTAGGCCTAAGCATAATTATAACTGATATACTCTAGCTGATGCCTACACACTCGTGAATCAGACTCACTGGTGGATACGTCAAGTGAACTGTTCTTGTCTAAGGTAAAGCAGCTGGTGCAGTGGTACTCAAAATCTTCGTCATCACTACCATCGTACCCCGCAAAATACGTAAGATGTGCTTTCCCGACACAAGAAACGTGAACTTTGTCGCGACAGCGTGAACACTGTAGCCCAATCTTGCCAGGACCCGTTGCCCCGACACTTTCTTCACATACGGTGCACGGATTTCTCTTGGCACTTTTTCTGTTGTGTTCAATCTCATTTGTTGACATGTTTCACTTGTGTTTGTTTATCTTTGTCTGCACTCTTTGCTGTTTTTCTTCGTTTTTCTTTTTCTGCCTATCATTCCTCTCTTGCATTCTCTTCATTTTGAGTTCTTCATTTAATTTTCGCTTCTTCTCACGCTCTTCCTTTTTTGCTTGTTTCTCTTTCTCGTTTTCTTTTTTGCATCTTCCCTTTCCTTGTACATTTGCCGCCATTTCTCGGATGTCACTGCACTTGGGTATTTTTCTGCAGTTCTCTTCTTTCTGCGGGGGGTTACGAGGGTAAAATGTGTGCGTCGATAACGCTTGCCTGGCACCTAGGTGTGCGGTTGATGTAGAGGTGGACGGTGGTATCAAACTTAGTTCTCCTTGCTCCTGATCATCTGCTTCGACGACAAGATTGTATAACTCATCCAAGAGACTAGAATCATGCATGTCGCATGCATCGTGCGCTGCTTGTTCTTCCACTCCTGCTCCTTGAATCTCGTCTCTTCGGCCATTATTCGCCTCCATTGTTCCTCTGTCTTTGGGACCCTGTAGTTTTTCTATCTCATCTCTTCGTCCGTTGTCCTCTTCTCGTGTAACTCTTTTTCTTCGGGCTCTTGTCCTCCGTTTTCTCTCTCGTCTCTTCGTCCGTTCTCCTCTTCTCGTGTTATTATTTTTTCTTCAGGCTCTTGTCCTCCGTCTTCTCTCTCGTCTCTTCGTCCGTTGTCCTCTTCTCGTGTTACTCTTCTTTCTTCGGGCTCTTGTCCTCCGTTTTCTCTCTCGTCTCTTCATCCGTTCTCCTCTTCTCGTGTAACTCTTCTTTCTTCGGGCTCTTGTCCTCCGTTTTCTCTCTCGTTTCTTCGTCCGTTCTCCTCTTCTCGTGTAACTCTTCTTTCTTCGGGCTCTTGTCCTCCGTTTTCTCTCTCGTCTCTTTGTCCGTTCTCCTGTTCTCGTGTAACTCTTCTTTCTTCGGGCTCTTGTCCTCCGTCTTCTCTCTCGTCTCTTTGTCCGTTGTCCTCTTCTTCTGCTCTCACTCTCACTCTGGGCACTTGGCTTGCGTTCTTTGTAGCATTGGTGATGGCGACATTGATTAACGCCCAAAAACGTGGAAACAAATCCGCTTTCTCTGCGCTGCTCACTTCACCGTGCGATAGTGTGTTGTCTAGATCAATAATTTCCTGATCGAGCGTGACTGTCATTCCAGCAGGTGTGTGAGTTGAGATAGGAGCCAGCACGTCTACCATGCATTTTGAGTAGTCGACCGCATCTGGGTTCCACGGGAAGAGCCCGCATGCCCAGAAGCCGTTCCGGATGGTAGACTCCTTCGCCGCCACTCCTATTGTCTTGTCGATTAGTGTCGCAAAGTTGACCCTCGTCACGACGGTGTTTGGGTGTTCCCTTTGGAACTCTCTCACGGTCAGTTTCCACGCGGAGAGAGCAGGGTCTGAGAGGGGGGTCGAGGACGTTGACTATGTATTCGAAAAATGTGTCCGATTTCATCCATCCGCTATCGGATAAGCCGATCGCCCACGGTTTGATAGGGATAAACAATCATCCCGGGCAGCACCTTGCCGTCAGCGGAGAAGGTCGCCAGCACCATCAAGGTGTCCTTCTCGTTGCCACGTTTGAGGTCGTTCCTCCAACATTCCTCCAACCTCTTGGGTCGAGCACTTTCCCAGACTTGGGGCAAAGAGAAAAACTCGTCTCATCGGTATTTAACTCATTCGCTACTGCATCACCAGTGCAGAGAAACTGCTGCCATCCCCAGTCTATTTTTAGCCTGAATACCCTGCATCCCCAGAAGCTGCTGCAATTAGAACAGATCATTTAGGGTAGTTGAATAAATTGCACTGTCACTTCCATAATAGTAGTTGTACAAGACAATGTTGTGTATATGAATTACAGTAAACTGAATACAGATTTTAACCATCTAAATTTTATTAATTTACATGCAATAGTTATTTTTCTACCAAGGTTGCAAACCACAAGAAAATCTGAAAAATTATTCTTTAGTATCATGCAAACTTCGCCCTGCTACTAAATAATTATCTTTTGCCATTAGCATATACAACCCAATGAAGCAAATATAACTATATTTGTGAGCTGCCCAGTAATTCAAAAATCATCAAAATCTGTTGGTTACTTTTACTGTTATGGCAGTTTATATAGACACGCACAACAACAACAAAATCTGAAAAATGTCGTTTGGGTATAATAACAATCGAAAATGTCCAGAAGATAATATAATACTAGTAATGCAATTGTATGGTGTACTCTAGTGTTTCTATTTAATTCCCTGTAATAAAGTGTTTTGTAATCTCATTGTTCAATGTCATTTATTACATTAACGCCCAGCACGAAGAGCAAGGTGGTAATCCTTGTAGCAGTCACCGATGCAGAGATTGACATCACAAACGCTACAACCAGTTCGTGGTTCAGAGCGCTTGCCTTTCTTGCTGCATTCTCTACAACGGCCAGCTTTGCGTTTTTCTGGCCAGTGATCTGCATCATCTGCCACAGCAAGTTCTTGTTGTGCCTTTCGCTTACGCTTGCTCTGGAAACTGCCGATCATCTGTTTGGCCAGTGCCTTGCGAAATTCCAGGTTGATGTGTTTCTTTTCTTTCCCGCTTGATGTCTGCATCTGATGGTTTGGTGATGAATTCAACAAAATCAAGCTGTTTGCAACACAGGTGTCGAATACAAACCAGAACAAATACTTCCACCACTTGATGGATTTTCGACACGAGGAATATTGGGTTCTGTTTTGGTCTGCCATGTCAACACCGTTCATGTAGAGATTGTACTGTGGCAGTGCAGAAGGACACTGAATCTCCACAATTGTGCCATCTTTTTGCTTGCGCAACACTGCAGCATCGACTGTCGGATCAGCATTTGTCGACAACAGAAAAACAGCTTTGTTGTCCATCCAGCCGCTTGCAACCAAGTTCCCGTCCTGTCGCACTTCAGTGTGTCCTTTTGGTTTCTTGCTGAAGGCCTTTTTGTTCAGGTCCTTTGGCCAGCATTTCCGATTCGTACGGACTGTGCCACATGCGTACAGTCCTTTCTCAAGAAGTTTCTTGAAGAGACGCACACTAGAAAAATAGTTGTCACAGTAAATGTGGAAATATTTTCCAGTAATGCTGTCGCAAAGTTTCAGCACGACGCTTTCTCCCAGCCCGACTTCAACGCGATTACCTTCCTTGCCCGTGTAAACATTGAAGTCGCAGACGTAGCCATTATGCGAATCAGCACGAACCCACACCTTTATGCCATATTTGTGTGGCTTCGCAGGAATGTATTGGCGAAAGCCAAGACGCCTACGAAGCAACCATTGCCTCATCAATTGCATTTTCACGATGAGGGCGGTATTGCAGCATGATGTTTTCCTGCACAACGTCCATGACAGATCGGATGTGGTGCAGTTTATCATGACCCGGCAGTCCTCGTCCTGGGTTTTGTGTTGAATCAGTGGCATGAAAATACTGCAGAATCTTTTCAAACCGAGTGCGGATCATGAACCTACTCACTGGAAAATTTCCAAAAAGTTCATCGGAACTCCAGTACTCCTTGTAGGTAGGTAACTGCACGACCGACATGTAGACGTGGATGCCAAGGAAACAGCGAATTTCCATCGGCGATGTCGGTTTGTCTGCCCACTGCTTGTCAACTTTCCCTGATTTTTGCTGACATTGGTCGGCATAGCGATTGGTTTCTCTAGCTAATTGTTCATACAATATCGCAGGAAAAAGTAACTCAAAGAAGTCAAGTTCGGTTTTGTCTGCCGATAATGTCAACGTAGGGCCTACTGGTTCTTCGAAATCACATACAGTGATGGGTGCTTTGTTTGCATTCCACGTCGGGGGTGTGTCATGTTGATCATTGCGTTCTTCGACTTCGTCACTATTACATAAATCGTCGGTTTTCACTGATGAAACACTGATGTCAGACAGGTTATCTACTGCCGTATGCGATGTAACATCAAAATCAGCAGCGTTAAATCCATGAAATTCTGAATCAGACTCGTCTGAAGACATCGCTAATAAAACTGCCAAACTTGTTGACAAGATGGCGGTTTACCGCGGTTCCCTAACTTCCAATCAAATATTCTCTTACAACTCAAATAGTGACCTATATCATGTATTATACTAAATTAAAGCTTACAACGTATTCTATTGGTCAGCATATCAAACAGGAACCAATAGGCAACCGTTTTACAAAACGATCAGCCAATTGCTAGCGACGTGTTTTCACGGCGCTCGGGAAGTACAGCCACGCGCATGCTGCCGTGTTTACAAGTCAGCGGGGCTGTGACACATGTGAATTGGCGACGTGTTTTCGCGTCAGCGGTAGCGAATGAGTTAAGACACGTCTTGGGTCAGCCATGATATCGGCGAAAGCACTACCTTCATTATTCGACAGGTAGTCTTTCGTTTTTTCAAACCACTTCCGAATCGATTCCTCTGTCACAGTCCAGTCACGCCCTCTGGTTCGCGAACCACAATCTCGGGGTGTCGGCACATGAAACTTCTGTACCAGGTTTCGCCTGGTCGGTTGTTATTGAATGGCGTCTTCCACTGGTCATCTTCAACAATCTTTCTCGCCGAATCCAATAGCTCGCCCTTCTTCAGCGAGTGTCCCGTCTTCGCCAGGTGCACCAGCCAACGCACCAGGTCGTCCTGAAAAAAGGAATGGTAATTAATTAAAAGAAAATTAAATACACATGTCAACATATACTGTTATAATTCGTAGGACATGCAGCCTAAGGATCTTTAAAAATTACACAACGCTTGGGCATATACCTCTCCTACTAACATTACAATCCCTAGTTTTTTGCCTATGTTTACATATAGGCTAAAGCCTATATTTTATTGACTAGCATATTATGACCAATGTAGGCTACATGTATAGCCTATTTTATATATAGGCCTAATATACATGTATGAATGTATGTATGCATGCATGTATGTATATTATATACATAAATTAATCATTATTATTATTATTGCATAGTGGGGAAATGTAATGCAGGCCAACGATATGCTACAGAATATAACTACGCTACAACCGCAGCATTATAATATGCTGGATTAGTGGTTAGGCCTAGGTCTCTAGATTTATAAGTGAAACTATATTGAGCAAAAACATGCACCTGCGAAGTTAGGACTGTGTCTGGACCACATTTGCGCTGCTCGGGCGTCTTGCCGAGCAACTTGTCGCTTAGTGTGGACCTTGGCACTGAAAATTGTTCCGCCGCTCTACGCACCCCCATGCGCTGGGTACGACAGGCAACCAGGGCTGCCGCCATTTGTTCCTTTGCGTACTTGTATTTTGACATGATCTGTAGACATAGTGCAAGCCTAGAATACGTCGTAGTTTATGTAATAATCGGGAGAATAACACAGCCGGTTTATTTTATAATGTTTTAAACTGCAGCCCTAAAATACATATGGGATATAGGCGCCTTGAACGGAGCTGTCCGAAAACTGGTTGGTTATCAGACACCCCTGTCCGTCGTGTCCGGTTTCTGGTTACGGAATATCAAAAAGCCCGACAAACGATGCAGCACTTGCGTCACTTATTACGCTTTACGTTGAGTGTATATGCAGTGCAAAAAAAAGGTGCCATTTCAGTTATCGGACACATTGTCCGGAAACTAAATTCGAACTTAATACCTGTGCCAGTAATCGGACACTGCCTATATGATATGTGGGATGGTCATTGACACAGGTAAATGCATCCAGTGTGTTCTCTATGTATTCATAATGTCACTCTATTTACATGGAAAGGCTAATCAACCACTAATAAGAAATATTGCAGCCAGACACTTGCAGGCCTACTTACCGATTTCAAACTGTAGCGCGCGTTTAGACAGGTGCGTTCGGCATTCTTCAAGTGACGTCGCCCAGACACCAATATTATTCGCCAGGTGGCGTAACTAAAGTGTAGAATTAAAGAAGATATGCTTAGCTTGACACTAGTTGGCGCCACTGACTCATATCGTTTTATTGTTCTATTCCAATCATTTTAATATAAAGTGTCCGATAGATGGTACTGTCCGGCAATGGGCACATTTACCCTATTCACTTGTTGCTGAGTGATATAAATTAGATTAATTAATATTTTTGTATTTAAAATACATTATTATTTAATATTTATCAAATATGTACTCGTACTCATGAGAACGTACTTGTATTCATACTCAGCTTTTAGCAATGTACTCGTACTCATACTCAGCTTTTAGTAATGTACTCGTACTCATACTCAGCTTTTAGCAATGTACTCGTACTCAGCTTTTAGCAATGTACTCGTATTCAGCTTTTAGCAATGTACTCGTATTCGTACTCAGCTTTTAGCAATGTACTCATACGCGGTCTCATGAAAAAATACTTGGCCCCAGGTCTAAAAGGGGAGGAGCAGCATAAGCACTTACATGCATATCAGCTGAACCCTTCAATCAATCATACACACATTGTCAATGACTTAGGATTATTTGAAGCCATGAGCCAATTACATGGAATAAACTAACTGAACTCTTGATCAGCTATAGTGGCTTCAGATGATCCAAAGCCACCAATCCACCTGTATTGTGGTAGACATAATTAACTTGGCTTAGGATAATCACTGATAAGTAGTCAATTGCAATCTGTTCAGATATGTTGATGATAAATACCCAGCAAGCATATGCATAATACTGCTGCTTTTGTGTTTTCATCGCTTTGACCTTCACCAATATGAAACATAAATGTAGCGTTTGATGTACTTGACTGTACTTGACTAAAAATGTCAAAGTACTTTGGACTTGTACTTGAATTTTTCACAAAGTACTTGTACTTGTATTTTTTAGACGAATACTTGTACTTGGACTTGACAAATTGAAAGTACTTGTACTTAAATACATTGCCAATGTACTTGACCCATCCTTGTAATAGTCATCATCTATCCTAGAACATTGTTGATAATTATTTGTCTGTGTTTGGCGCTAACATCTTCTGACATACCTTGATTTGCAGCCTTTGGAAACTTGCAAGTGTATGGTGGCTTGGCCAGCTTTATCGTAAGTATGTTTATGTGTTCTACAATGGAATTGAGGCTTTAATATAAATATAATGTAAATATAAATTGCACCCATGTGCAGTGATTGGGCAGTGAACACTCAATGGCAAAACATCACCAACTTCTGGAGTCTAAGAAATTTTAAAAAAAAATTATTGCTCGTTCACTAAGGTTATTATGTGGTTGTGATAAAAAGCAACATCAATTTCTACCTAGCATAAGCACAATACAGAAATCCTTTCTTTCAGTTGTCTGAACTTGGAAATATGTCAATACACATTGTACTGAGGAATCTACGACCACCAGGTGAGATATGACAAGGAATCTTTCATCTTCTCACACATTTGTTAATTTTCAAGTGCAAACTTGATATAATTTTTTTCAAACTGTTCTATTCCAATGTCAAACATGTGGCATAGCCTATACAAATTCTCCCCTGACTTAGGTCCTAAAAAAACAAATTTTGACAGCCAAGCACAAGTGTACTTACTCCCATCAAAGTGTACTTAGTCCCACCCAAGTGTACTTACTCCCACTAAAGTGTACTTACTTCCACCACAAGTGTACTTACTCCCACCCAAGTGTACTTACTCCCACCACAAGTGTACTTACTCCCACCACAAGTGTACTTCCACCACAATGAAGTGTACTGACTCCCACCACAAGTCTACTTACTCCCACCAAAGTCTACTTACTCCCACCAAAGTCTATTTGCTATCAAAACCCAAAACCCATCATACATCACATATATAGCAAGTACTCTTTCATAACACATTAGAGAGAAGTACTGACACACCATACCCATGTCAATCCTATATAGAATTTATTTAACATGATGAATCTTATGAGATTCCATTAGAAAGTAATAATTTGCACTTTGGAGCAAAAATTTTAACGAATGCGACATTTCAACCCATCTACTGTGGACTTTGTTCATGCACTGATGACCAAAGCCAACTACCCTCTTAGGCCAATTGTATCTAGCTGTGAAAGTATCACATACAATGCAGCGAAATACCAAGGAGCTGGTGGACAAGTAAAGGGGTTGGAAATATCACATGGGCGGAAACTGGCGTCATACCACTCTTCACCGATGTCCCTGTAGATAAAGCCCTAAAAGTCATCACTAGGAAACTTCACAAAGATGACAATCTAGCCAGCCATACTGAACTATCTATCACACAGATAGTGGAGCTCCTTGACTTTTGTCTGAATACCACCTATTTCCTGTATGATGGGGTCTACTACCAACATACACATGAGGAAGCAATGGGCTCGCCCGTATCCCCCCTAGTAGCCAACCTATACATGGAACTATTTGAAGAACTAGCCCTCTACAACACCTCAACCTCCATCGCTGTGGCTGCGTTATGTGGATGACACATTTACTGTACTTAATGATGAGTACGACGTGGATGAATAAATTTTTTTGTGATTTGTGTGAATCCGGTTTAAAAATCTGGGGGTATAGGGTGATCATATTTTTCATTTGTGGTTCATGTTTTTGCTGGAGAACTCTACCCACGTGTTGCTAGTTTGCTACCGATGTGTTACTTCCCATTGACGTCAACAAACATTTCTCCAACTATTTTTGATACGATCACTGTGATTGGATGAATGTGCAGTGTGTTGGCCCTCTCCACCAATGGGATCATTTGAAAGAAACAACACTAGCATCTGCGCATCTTGTGAAATAAACAGGAAATAATATAAATCACTTCAGTTGAAAATCCAGTTCATATATGCCCCATTGAAAGCCACCCACTCTTACAACCACACAAATGGCTAATAAAATATAATAATTTTATCAGTATGAATATTTTTTTGCCTCATCTATAAATTTGATCAGAAATATATTTTTAAAATAGGTTATTTTTCACTATCCGTGTAACCAGTTGTTTGCCGAAAATTCTAATTAGGGCCTATGTCGACTCTTCCTCCGTATTTCTCTCAATTCGTGATAACACATCAAATTCAGAGTCTAATTTATATCTGAAATTGTTTTCATATGCGTCCCACCCATTAATTCATTAAGAGGGTAATGCTAAAGGTCAAATTTTTAGCTTTTTCATAAGTGTTTAATGGGCGATAATTTGTGCTAAATCTAATCATTTTATATCTCGTATTTTTAATAGAGAGGGGTGGTGAGAGGATGAGGTTAAATAGCATTCACAAAAAAGTATTACTTTAGTGGGGACACGCTAATTAAAAAAAAATTTATCTGGCAAAATATTTTCAATTAAAACTAGAATCTGCATAAGAAGACTTAAGAATTCAAACTCTATTAAAATATAAAACTTACACGTATAGTGGAACCCAACTGTCAAAATGTTTATGACACTTATTAAGCATGTTAAAAACCATGACCAGATCAGGTGGATAGATGGAACAAGCAGTTTGCAGCATAGCTGTTAGATAACCTTGTAGATTACCCCCCCACTCCTCCCAATCTGAAATGTATTTTGTTTTAAAAAACGTCAGAATTTTTATTTTGCTCCTTGTAAGAGTCCTGATTTTGAACATTTTGGTTTGGCTACAAAGTGTCTCAGAAATCAGACCCCTCTAGCAGGAGCGGGGTTGCCCCCTCCCGCACCTTCCACCACGCCCCCTGCTTCTTCCGGGCCCTTACCACCCAGTCAAATTATTTCAGGGTTTCCTCTTCTGCCTGTCATATCCCTGAAATGATCGGTTGTGCACCCACTCACCAGTAGGGCACAGCAAATTAGCATGGCGAAGTTGACATTTGTTTTTTGTCAATATTCTCCAAAGTTCGCTTCATGATTTGAAAATTAAATAACTTCTACACAGCAATTTTAACAGCATATTTCATTAATAAATTCAGCAGTTGTTGGGATGTACTTATTTTGTTGCATGCAATGCGCGACATAAAACGCAATTGGTCACTATCTTAAAGGTTCCTCCTCAATTGGTCACCATCTTAAAGGTTCCTCCTCAATTGGTCACCATCCTAAAGGTTCCTCCTCAATTGGTCACCATCTTAAAGGTTCTTCCTCAATTCGATTTTTTCGCTAGTCTCATTTCAAATTCAGTTTGCGAAAAATCAAATCTACCTAGTATACACTGCAACATGCTTGCTTACTTGATGTTTGGTCCAACATTAATTGAAGTAAAAATGGAAACGCTGAAAACTCAAGATCAGCATTGACCCGAACATCTTTACCATTTTGGATATTCAGCATTTTGAGCCTTATCATATTTAACAACTAAAGTAAATTCTTTCGATAATTTGAACACAAATAGGGATTTTTTTATTAAATTGACTGCGGATGTTACATAAACTATTCACACACTACATAAACCGTATTTGGATATTGACAAACCGGATTTGCGATAGGCTGAGGATGGAGTTTTAGTGTAAGCCAGTTGTCAAAATATGTTGCCTGTATGAGCTGAACCTTAAAAAAACCTGAATTGTACATATGAAAATAAAAAAATTTTAAAGCGATAATAAGAGTGACTTTACTGCAGGTACAAAAGTGCGCCGAATCCCCTACCCTACAGCCAACCCGTTCACCTGGCTCTTCAACTTTGTCTCCTGCCCCAACTACACCTATGAAGCCTCCGCTTGGTTCAGCTTCACCCTCATGACACAGTGCTTACCAGGTATGTTACTATGAATGACCAGGGAAGAGACTCTTCCAGGAATCAGCAGAATTGTACATCTTGGAATGTGATTTTTGTAGTTATTGAGATGTTATCATGTTATTATATGTAGGGGCCCCTTATTTGAGCCAATGTCTGAATCGCTTTGTCAGCATAATTGTAATGACAAACATGAATGAAAATCTTGGGATACTACTTTTAAATATAGGGGAGACTGGGGCTAATTGTAACAAAAACAACATATTTAAGGATTGCGGTTCGAATTGTTATCTGATCGAAACTTTTTTAATGACAACGAAACCACAAATATCTCCTGCACATAGCAGGTGCATAAACAAATGCTTAATGCAATATACATTTGCGCATTGATATGTTTTATGAGGTCTCCTAATCTGTTACAATTTATCCCGATGATGGGCAAGTTGCAACAGCCAGCGGGGCAAGTTGTAACATGTTTTACCATTGCGGCAAAATGTAACATACCAGCAGGCATAGGACAATTAACTTGGAAAGTTAATTAATTAAATTACAGTTAAATTAAATTAACCTCACACATTTATCAAGTCAATTAAATTAAATTAACCTCCCAAATTGTTCAGTTAAATTAAATTAACAATTAACTTTCATTAAATTAACAATTAATTTCAATTAACTTCAATGTTGACTGGGAGGTCAAATTCTTTATACACACGTGGTTTAGACATGGAGACAGAAATACAGGTGGAAAATGAACATTTGGATTTTGTCATATGGGATTGTTTCCAGAAAAACCCCAGACCCCAGATACACTTTGTATTGCATCCCCTTCGTTGGGTGATGAAAGTCACCTAACTGGTGTCCCACCTAACTGGTGTCCCTGTCTGCAACATGGCAAGCAAGTTAATGAAACCTAATTACATTGTACAAATATATATACACCTTGAAAGCACATTTCAAGAATTTAAGTTAAATATTGTATTGTGGGATTTCATTCACTTTTCACATTTGGATTTTGTCATATGGGATTGTTTCTAGAAAAACCCCATACCTCAGATACACTTTGTATTGCATCACCTTCGTTGGGTGATGAAAGCCACAAAAGCAAGAGTAGGTAGTCATAGTACTTGGCCAGGCACACTCACAATTCAGCTTATTAACTGATTGACACTGCCTGGACCTCATTTTACGCTTTCTTTGATATTGGTTAGGTGGCTGAGTTAGGCCCATTACGGCTACTTCCCGTTACGGCTACTTTCCATTATGGCTACTTTTTTCCCGTTATGGCTATTGTTGTGGGAACAACTAATTAGAAATTGAAACTAGCTACTTCCTTGATTCTATTCTTGAGCCAATGGAGAATAAATTATTTCAGATGGTATAAAACATTAAAATACCTGATGTGTATGCATTACAGTTTTATTAAGACATGAAGACATTAATTGTACAGAGTACTCAGTATAAGATACTCCATACATTATGCCCAAAATTATGCATTGAATGAAAGTCATGTATCAAGTGAATGTCATTCTAACATCAACACGTAACTGTCATCAATCATCACAATGTCACTCTAATTTAAGTAAGTGTCCATCTACAAGCAGAAAACTCAGTACAGATCTTTCCCCCATCACATACTACTGTTTGAACTGAGCCAGATGCTGGTTCACAATCCAATACTTCCTCTTTTTCTGTGGTGGTGGTGGTATGGCTGCATCATGTTGTGCCAGCTTAAGCTTTGTTGCTGCCTGCTCCTTCCTCATCGCCTCCACAAACTTGAAGATGTTGGGGTGATGTTTACCCCACCCAAGTTTTGTGAACTTCAAGGAGGGTGGTCATGCTCACCACCCTACTTCATAAAGACACCAGCCTCACTGGTTCTCACTGTTGACTTGTATTTAAAGTCATATCTGGTACACACCCAGTACTTGTTGCCATTTGGCCCAGTACACCTACACTGGAACCTCTGTACATGACAAATTCGACCACATCCATCTTCAATAATATTATGTAGATACAGATACAGTGTCCTCAGTGATACTAAACATAGAATTATTCATGGTGAAAATGTCTCAGCTTACAACCACATACAAATAAATCAATGCTCCTCCAAAAAGTAGCCATAACGGGAAAATAAAGTAGCCATAACAGGAAGTAGCTGTTACGGGAAGTAGCTGCAACGGGAAGACTCTGGGTGAACTTGAGCCACTGGCTGAGTGGCTGTGTCTAATGGGCACTATGATCATCAAGGCAAATTCTTACTCCTGACAGTAAGCCAGTGGCAGTTGCCACCCGATTGCATAACATAATATACCCAATAAAAAAGTTAATTGAAAGTTAATTGTGATTTTTTTATTAATTAAAATTAACCTATTCCAGTAAAGTTAATTAATTAAATTAAATTGTGATTTTCTAGAAAATTGTGATTTCCATGTAAACCACTACTCCCAAGAAGATTACTGCCAACAATTCCCATGCAAGATAACAAGACAAACAAGAAACCACTACCTGCTACATAATCATGTTCATTATAAAATGTTTATTAATCGCCAATCGAATCACAATGAATGGCACTTTCCCAACATTTTATAATTTGCTTCATTTTTGGCAACAAATACGTGCTTATCTTTCAAACTGTTGATGATTTTTAAAATGTCTCTGGTTATTGTACAGAGTAAAGTATGCTGAATGCAACATACAAAACCTTATTTGTATAGCATAATTACTCACAGAGATATCCTTTTTCCAAATGCAGAAAACATGTATTTGAGAAAACGGCCGTCAAAGATTTCCTTACCGTCAATACTTCTGATACTTTCAAACTATGTGTCACATAGACATTTCCTTTGGCATGCTTATAGACATTATTATACTGAATATAACAATGTAAACATTATGTTGCTGGCATAAGTACTTCCAGAGATATGCTCCCTGCAAATGTGATATATGAACCAAACAAAATGGCCGCCATTTTGGAATTTTTGTGTGTCATTATTAATATACAACAGAAGTTTCTTACCAGTATTTTTACCAGTATGGCTGGTGGGACAGGAGGCCATCTGGCCTGTATAAGCTCCTTTATTAGCAGTTTTCTACAACTTCTGTTGATTTGAGTACTTGATTTTAGCAAGTTTCTTTGGTAGGTATTTGACAGGGTTGTGTATTTACTCAAATAATGACTTGATGCATGACTTGAAGGTGTTGAAGAAGTTGAAGTGTCATGTATATGATAACATCAATCAGGATTGATAAAACATATAGAAAGCTATGTTTCCAAATGTAAATGTGTACCTTAATTCTCAGGTCACCCCGCGGACAGGCTACGTCTATATACATAAACAAATTTTAACTAAATTTGTTAACCTCAGGAACAATTAAGAAACAAGTAGACAGTAACAGAGTCCACAAGACAAACAAGGTTCCACAACATTCAGTCAAATCTGCCAGCCTTGCATGCTGGCCCTTCTTCCTCCTCGGCGCTTGACCTGTGCCCCCGTTCGCTAACTCGTCGTCTGCAGTGGCAACGCACAGCTGCATTTTTGCCGTATCCAGCTGTTTCGCGGCCGAAATTGTCCTATTTGCACATGCATACCGGCAGTTGCTGTGCTCTCCCTTTCTTTTTCTGCCCAAAAGCATGCTTTGTGGAAAACTTATTCGTTCTGACTCGATGATTACTTTCGTTAGACGCCATTGTTGTTTACACTCGGAAATAACAATATCATGCATTGTGGGAGATCATGCGTCATATGGAAATGTCCGCGCCATGTATGGAAATATCTGGGTCAATGCGGGTCGGAAGTACAGCGGAGCGTCCCGACGGTGAAGTACCATGATGCCGAATACCAAATAAGGAGATAGTTGGTAGAATACTGCTTACTTATATGCCTATGTCCAGCGAGTACGGGTCAAAGGGTGGGGATGCCGTCTAGACAGGCAGTTAGAGAACGGAAAGGGGAATCTATCCGTACCCAACAAAATGGCGTACGGTGAATTTACGGCAGTGTTGCTAAGGTCTAAACATCGCATATTTTCGAACTTTTGAAAATCAAAATGGGACTATTACTTGATAGGGGTAGACTTTATTCACGAATAAAAGTGATTTAGAGGTATGTGATCGTCATAAAAATTAACTTTATTGATAATTAACATATAAAGCTATCGGAAAAAGGAGGAAACACATTTTGAGCATATTTTTTTCAAAATACGTAATTTCACCTGCCGTGTGTGGCCTTAACTTCAATTGACTTATTTTTTACAAAGTAATTAGAATAATGTCATCCACATGTTTAGATACAGGTAGACGGACATTGGCTCAGTGGGTCACACTTGGAGTTTATAGGATGTGCAGCAGGTAAACTATTTTACTGGTGACAAGAGAGTAAAATAGTTGACCGGCTGCACATTCTATAAACTCCAGATTTACATGTAGTGTAAGTCAACATTAACTTAACAAGTTAACTTCCCAATTAGAAGTTAACTTAAACTTCATTTAATCGAAAATAATCCTTCAAGATTAACTTAACTAGTTAACATAAGCTAAACTTGGATTATTTTTTATTAAGTTAAGTTAATTTGAAAGTTAACTAGTTATTGGGCAATTAATCTACTAATTAGTTAACATATTAGATTAATTGCCCAATGCCTGTAGTAAAAACAAGGTGACCAATCAGCTGCCAAGACCGTTTCCTGCTTTACCCTGTTTCACTAAGATTCTTATGATCTCTTAACACAATTTATCAAAACAGAAATGTGTGTCATTGTTTTCAGCTATCATGTTCGTGTTTGCAGTGCTGGCTTTTTGTTTCAGCTGGCCTGTTCATGTTTGCAGTACTAATGGGCTGACTTGTTGTGTTAGCTGGCCTGTTCATGTTTGCAGTACTAATGGGCTGGCTTGTTGTTTTAGCTGGTCTGTTCATGTTTGCAGTACTAATGGGCTGGCTTGTTGTTTTAACTGGTCTGTTCATGTTTGCAGTACTAATGGGCTGGCTTGTTTGTTTCAGCTGGCCTGTTCATGTTTGCATTACTAATGGACTGGCTTGTTGTATCAGCTGGCCTGTTCATGTTTGCAGTGCTGGCTTTTTGTTTCAGCTGGCCTGTTCATGTTTGCAGTACTAATGGGCTGACTTGTGTTAGCTGGCCTGTTCATGTTTGCAGTACTAATGGGCTGGCATGTTGTTCCAGCTGGCCTGTTCATGTTTGCAGTACTAATGGGCTGGCTTGTTGTTTTAGCTGGCCTGTTCATGTTTGCAGCACTAATGGGCTGGCGTGTTGTTTTAGCTGGCCTGTTTATGTTTGCAGTACTAATGGGCTGGCTTGTTGTTTCAGCTGGCCTGTTCATGATTGCGGGACTCTATCAAATGACGATGTGGGCAATTGGCAAGCATCAGAACTACTGTCGTGAATTTAGCAACTATCCTCGCAGTCGTCATGCGATAGTTCCTTTCATCTTGTAACCTTGCTAGGAGTGTAGCCACCATGCAGTTGCTATGGTGATGCTGCCACAAACAGTCTTGAAAGATAACATGCTGTTAATTTACAGGAAAATAGTTATGTTGGATTTGCATACAGTCATTAAATGCCTGTGTCAAAGTATAGCAATATTTTAAAAATAAATATGAGCATGATGAGCTACTATAATTTGTTGTTGAAACCTGGTTAAAGTTGCACACACTGGTGTTTGAATCATAAAATAAAATTGTGCAAAATCATCCACTACAATTAAATAGAGAGAATATATGCCATTTTGTGCCTGCTGTTCAAATTGTGGTAGATTAAAACCTCTGAAATTTGCTAAATATGCAACTCCTCGTTTTTGTAAACTGGTTTCACAAAATTTATGTTGTGCCCGTGGTCATTGAAACGAAGCCAGAATACAGACTAGTGTGTGAAATTACTGAACGTTCTTCAGGATAGTTAATTGTCATATCAGATAACTTTTATTTTACATATCCAAGGTGTGTTTAATTTACCTGGTAGAGGCTTTCGTCAACGTATCACGTCGACTTCATCGGTACCGATGATGCTGAATGACGTCATCGTACACGTGAGGCAGCTCGTAATTGCCCTCGTCTCTGTTGATGGGAGTGAGTGAAAATTGTAGACAAGGAACCCAACCGAAGAATCCGGCATGTCAAGGAAGCCATCTGGATCAGGAAAACTAGAACACCCATCAACAGAGACGAGGGCAATTACGAACTGCCTCACGTGTACGATGACGTCATTCAGCATCATTGGTACTGATGAAGTCGACGTGATACATTGACGAAAGCCTCTACCAGGTATATTAAACACACCTTGGATATGTAAAATTAAAGTTATCTGATTAGTGTGTGAAACGTTTAATAAAATGGATTGTTTGATGCGACTCCAGACTAGTGTGTGACTGGGAGTACAATGCACTAGGTTCATCGGTATACCTTGTGTTGTCAGAGCAATGCACTGGGTTTATCGGTATACCTTGTGTTGTCAGAGCAATGCACTGGGTTCATCGGTGTACCTTGTGTTGTCAGAGCAATGCACTGGATCCATCGGTGTACCTTGTGTTGTCAGAGCAATGCACTGGGTCAATCAGTGTACCTTGTGTTGCCAGAACAATGCACTGGATCCATCAGTGTACCTTGTGTTGCCAGAACAATGCACTGGATCCATCAGTGTACCTTGTGTTGCCAGAGCAATGCACTGGATCCATCAATGTACCTTGTGTTGCCAGAACAATGCACTGGATCTATCGGTGTACCTTGTATTGCCAGAACAATGCACTGGATCCATCAGTGCACCTTGTGTTGCCAGAGCAATGCACTGGATCCATCAATGTACCTTCTGTTGCCAGAACAATGCACTGGATTTATCGGTGTACCTTATGTTGCCAGAACAATGCACTGGGTCAATCAGTGTACCTTGTGTTGCCAGAGCAATGCACTGGGTCCATTGGTGTACCCTGTGTTGCCAGAACAATGCATTGGGTCCATCGGTGTACCTTGTGTTGCCAGAACAATGCACTGGATCCATTGGTGTACCTTGTGTTGCCAGAACAATGCAATGGATCCATCGGTGTACCTTGTGTTGCCAGAACAATGCATTGGCTCCATCGGTGTACCTTGTGTTGCCAGAACAATGCACTGGATCCATTGGTGTAACTTGTGTTGCCAGAACAATGCAATGGATCCATTGGTTTACCTTGTGTTGTCAGAACAATACAATGGATCCATCGGTGTACCTTGTGATGCAAGAAGAATGCACTGGATCCATTGGTGTGCCTTGTGTTGTCAGAACAGTGCACTGGGTCCATCAGTGTACCTTGCTTTGATTTACAGAAACTAATTATGAATGATTGCAACCTATGAAGACTTCCTGAAGTAATGTGAGAACCTTCATATAAAGGTGTATATGACCCCTCTGTCTTGTGGTGTTTGCACAACCACCTTGGTCACAGGAAGTATTAATGTGGTCTCGCAAGTTAGCACTAATCTAGTCTTATGATAGAGCATGTTGCATGCAATAAAAATCAAATATGAGCAAATTGTATAGCAAATGTAAAATCAGGGCACAGGGCTAGCTGATACTGTGGAGTTGGATTGTATAGTGTAGGGTGACAAATTATGCCAAGGAATGGGAAATATAATAACTAAACTTCAGGAACCCAAAATAGAATTGTCTTTTCAGATTTTGGGTGTAACTTGCCCACATTAAACTTAGTTTTATGAAGAAAAAGTTTTGCGAGATAGATGATCCATCCATCATCCATCAGTGTACCTTGAAAGATGCAGGAAACTAGCGTAGAGAAAGATAATTAAGACATTTTTGTGTCATGCAACAGATGTCTGACTGTTACATTTCACTGTTTTATTTGCCTGTGAAAATCACGACTTGGCTTGAAGAAAATATGAGCAACACATTTCTGGAAATTAAAATAATATAGATGCCCTGTCTTCTTGTGAAGTTACAGAACTTTCTGAAGATATGCGATGTCCGAGATGTGTGAGAATTGGTGTTAGCTGTTTAGGCTAGCCATAATTCTGTTTCACATTTGCATTTCATTTCATTTAGTATACTAGCCACACAGAATGTGTAACTAAAAATTGAGGCGTGTATAGAAATAAAATAATATTATAATTAGAATAAATTTCTAGATACACTTTTATGTCAATTACAGATTTGTGTATATCATGAGCAACATCAACTGTGTTCTATGACTAAAAGCTATCATTATATAACAAAATATTGTTTAAAATATCTAGTTTTATTATAAAGCTTGGTTAATAGTTTTGATGTTTCATAAAACATTGTAAATTTAATATAACCCATGCTTGGAATTGTTGCAAAATACCTTGGGTAACAAAAAATCATGATATGCAGTAACTATGTATATGTCCACCCTGCACAGAACACACATAGGTTCAATGTTACTCTCCAACGTTGCATGCTTAGAGTAGGCAATGTATATGATGAAATATTTTTCAAGGCATTTTCTATTCAACTGTGCCTAGTTATAAAACAATATATAATATGGATGTTTTCAGTCTAACAATAACTCAAATTAAAATCAACAAACAATTACAAGACATTCTTCTGATTATATTAGACAATCAATATCTTGGTTTGGTAAAACATGTAAGTTTGACATTGCTCAGTAATGGCAAACTAATGTTCTACCACAGAATGTGTGCTCTTGGATTATATGGGAATCAGTGTAGGGGACAAAGTTCCGGCTCGGATTGGTAACACCAGCTCCATTTCCCGAATCTGATTACGCAGCCGCACAATCTCGTCTTTCTGCAAGGTCACGACCTTCACCTTTTCCTCAAGTTCTCGCTGCAGTGCTGCATTCTTATTGGTTGTTGTTAGTTCAGCAACAACCTCCATCGCTCGGTCCTTGTTGCTCTTACGGTGCAGTCCTAGCGCTGCTTCTAGATCATGCACAGAACTACGTGCAATCTTGAGTTCCTTGCGAAGGTCATTGATTTCCTTGATCAAAGTGACATTCTCCTGAAATTACAAATTTTGTTTTACTGTCAAGTTTCAACTATTTTTGTCAAAGTAAAACCACAGTCTATCATTTGGTCATAAACACCTTATGAAAAAAACAGCTGTCAAAAAAATATCTAAATATATTTTAAAAGTATAATCACTACAACTAGATTGGGAATTCCATGTGTGAATAAACACATTCTCACAATGAAATGCTGATCTCAAATGTTGTATGTTATATTTTGAAATGTCAAAAACTTCAAAATTAGGCAGCATTAAACTTTTCCAAGTAGACACTACAATGGATGGAGTTAGAAGTAATTTCTGCAAGTCATTATTCAAAATGAACAATTGCTAGCAACAGTGTGTGTTTGCCAGTAACGTGCTAACCTGCATAATGCGCACGTTGTCGGCACGGTGGATCTCTGTGTCCTTCACGAGCTTCTTGCGTAGTGAGGCAACAGACCGCTCAAGGTGTTCTCTCTGTCTAGCATACTCCTTCTGAATGTCTGCATCAACGCTGGCTGTTTCCGACTGTGAACAGAGAATATCTTTTTTGAAGGATGATTGCCCAATGGGTTGCTCCAGCACATTACAACACACAATACCACTAAAAGCTATTATAAATATGAATAATAAAAGCGGTACCTGATAAAATTCCTCAAATTCACAGTGAGATACTCATGTGTTTTCTCCTGGTATTGAGAATGTAAATGTTACTTACGATGCCTCAAATTCACAGTGAGATACTCGTGTTTTCTCCTGGTATTGAGAATGTAAATGTTACTTACGATGTCTTCCTGGACATGTTTCTGGTAGAGTGCCCGGATGCTCTCCTTCAGTAGTTTGGGGTCCTGGATGTAACCCACACAGTTGTGTAGGTCCGTTTTGAACCGTCTCACTGCGGCCTCCACGTCCCGCACCTGCAGGCACATCAACAACCAATGAAGCATGTCAACTTAGAGCCAAGGTGTTATTTGGGTAATTGTCCTGTATTATGTATAAATAGTGTGATCAAATCTTTCTTTACAGAATATACATTTTAGTAGATAATCAATGATTACCAAAAGGAAATCAAAAAAGGTGTTTTCATTATTTTCTGTTTTATCTTCTGGTCTCAAAGTAATGCTTCTGAATATATATTTATATATATATATATATATATATATATATATATATATATATATATATATATACACACATATTTATACCCAGTATATATATATTTGTGTGTGTGTGTGTGTGTCCTCTGCTGTACTATTCAACCAAATGTTGCATTTGACAATTTTTTGTTTTTTATTTATCAGATACAGCATTAAAAGAGCTTCAATTTCCTTTTTCCAGGAGGCTGTATTCATAATCTGATAATTGTATTACCAAGATAATTGACAGTTAAACTTTTCAACGAATGCTGGCTAATACTCGGGCACACCAGTCAAAAACAGGTAATCATCAAACGTTGCAACTTTCACTGCTGCTTTCTCCCTCACTCCTGCCTCTACAGTCAGTGTTGAAATAATCATTAAAATTGCTGCTGAACTCCCAAAACTGCAGCATTTTGAATTACAAATTCTCCTTAGCAAAAATATTTTATACAAATGGAAGGAAACTCCTGATTGACTTAAAACACAACCATCAGAAAAAGCGGTATTAATTTTACAAAGAAGCACAAGAATGGACCCACTGTGCTGTCTTACTTAGAAGGTATGCAATATCTACATATCTTCTGTCTCTCCTGGTGTTGTGGCTACCAGAAGGTGTGCAATGTCTACATACCCTCTGTCTCTCCTGGTACTGTGGCTGCCAGAAGGTGTGCAATGTCTACATACCCTCTGTCTCTCCTGGTGCATCTCTTTGTCAGTGGCTTTCAACTTCTGTCGCAGCTCAGTGATGTTCAGTTCAAGCTGTGTGTTCTGCTTGTGAAATCGTTCCAGCTCGCTCTCCATCTGTCCAGTAATATAGCACACGCTCAAGACAGTGCAATTGTTCAGTTACAGGTCTTGTAGTTCAAAAAGGGCAGACCAGTTATGTCTCATGTTTCTGGTGGGAGGCTCCAGCTTTTAGGACCCATCTCCCATTCTCCTGCATGGGAAATGAAATCTCCCGTTTTTCATGATTCCTTCCTTTTTTTAGGTTTCCTACCGTTTTCCCCAAATCTTTTGACCACGCTCCATTTTTAGAATTAAATATTTCCCCCCCCCAAATGTTTTTATTTGTATCTAACTCAAAAACTAACCTTCATATTGCTCTACCTTATGACACAATTTCAGTTGAGGTTGTTGGTCCTCTATGCGATCATTGTTTTTGAAAACTAAAAATTTTTCCACACTTTCACAGGTGTGTTACATAAATAGTGTCCTCTGTAATATAGTGCTGTCTTTTGTAATATTAAATTTTTTGCTCTTCATCTAATGAGCAAACAAGTCATAAGTGGTTGTAAGGAAGCCAATGGAAAGTATTTTCAACCACTTTTTGACAACTTTTCAATGTTTTTTGCAATTGTGCACACTGTTGAGCTCATGATGACAACATTACTCCTAGGGTTATGATGGATTTTATGAGTATCTTAGCGAATCACATTCTTAAAATGTTACGAATGATTCTGTTTTATGATGGATTTTCCATGAGCTTTGAAATGATAGCAAGAGGATTTGAGCCCTGGTCCCCTTGATTAAGCGTCTGACATTACAAATACTAAAATAGCACAGCAAAAGTACCTTATGTTAGGCACAGAATATTGAGTGGACTGTAACATAGCAGTGCATAAATATGCATATGTATTATATTGTTACTTTATTTCAACTTAATGGAATAAACCGAAAGAGTAATAAAGTTTCATATCATTCACTGTTTTAGACCCAAATGAAAGTTTTTCTAGTACTGATTTAAATAATTTTTTTTCGTCGGAATAAGTTAAATAATGCATCATCACCACACACACTAGTACTCTATTGCCTACTTACTTCCTGTATCTGTTCTTTCATGGCTTTGATGTCATTCTCTCGTGGCTCAATTTGCTTCTTCAACTCTTTGATCTTGTAATCAAGCACAAATTTGAACTTCTCAAGTTCTTGGTTCTTCTTCTTTAAGTCATAGATTCGCTTTTCCTGCAGATAGATACCAAAGGCTCATTTAATGTTTCTTAGTTTCACATAGCAGTCTTGTATATGATATGGGTTCACTGTGACATGCACGCTTTAAAATAGTTTGTTGTGTCACACAATAAGAGTAATGAACTAACTTTGTCCTGGATGGTCTCATCTCTCTCCTGGATCTCCTTCTTCAGACCAGCAATATCTTTCTCCAAGTTCTTTATGATGTTGTTTAACTTCAGAGTCTCCACCTGTTAACAGACAAACATAATTGTAGAAAATATAAATATGTAAAGTAAATATATATTCTTGCTTATTGTCACCTCAAGTATTCCTAGAATACTGTCTTATATTTGCTTGTATTACTGTTATCAACAGTCAATTTAAAATGTTTCTGTTCTGGCCAGGTAATAAACGTCCATCACACCAAAATCAGAATGGTTGCTATAATGATGTTATTAACACAATTATCCTTGTATTACACAATGCTAACATGATTATTACCAGATTTGTTGGCAAGTCACAAACTGGCAAATCAAGTCAGGTCTCACGTTAGTGACCTCCAAGTCAAGTCTCAAGTCATTTCTCTGAATGTCAAGTCAAGTCAAAATGGGTGACTTGAGTATGTTGAGTCAACAAGTCTGATTATCACCATATAATTATTATATAATTATGTATTTATCAGTTGCCATAAAGTCACAGTCATACTAAAGGGTGGTGCGTTTGCATGTGTGTGTGTGTTCAGATTGTGTATGGTGTTCATTTTGGGTGATCCTCACATGGTATTTCTTGATTTCCTCTTTGTGGTCCTCAATCTCACGCTGCAAACTGTTGAACTTCTTACGCATAATTCCTGTCTCTCCCTTTAGCTTTGTGTTTGCTTCCTTCTCCTCTCTCAGCCGCCTCTCATACTTGTTCTTCATGTCGAGGATCTCACGGTCACCATCCTCCTCAATCTGACGCTTTGTCTCATCATATTCTCGACTTTGTTGGCGGGCCTCATCATGCGCCTGCATTAACACACAATCTAGTACTAACTTTGTGTGTTTAAGTGGGAGAGGACATATGATTTGAGACGGTGGTGACAAAATGAAGAATGTGATAAATATGAATTGAGACCAACATCATGAACAAAGAGCTTGCTTGCAGATTCTCCAGAGTACATGACAGTTATAATATAGATTGTTTTACTGCATGTCACCATCTGGTGGTCACACAATAAATATGTCATTCTAATGAAACACTGTGCAAGCAAAATGACAATGGGAGATAAATATAATGGTTGTGCAAAAACACAAATCACTGAGAATCAATGGTAGTTTGAAAGAAAAAGTGTGGGCACTAGTATCCATGCTGCAAAATTATAGTTGCATGCAAAATGATTACGTGCAACCGGTTCCATTACTGAAATATGTGTGAGACATACCAGTTTGAAAGAAAGAATGAAGGAGAAGTAGGCATCAACGTGAAACTGGTGAAATGTAAGAGGTGGTCAATGTAGAAGGCTGAGGCTGAACTGGTAAAGTGAGTGAGTGAGATACATGTTAGGCAAGAGTAGTTGAGAAATTCCACCTGCTCCAGCCTGGTAGTCATCTCCTGCAGCTTTGTCTCGTAGTACTCAGTGAGCTCCTCCAGGGAGCGCTCCTTGTTTTCTTCCATCTCCTGCAACTGTCGCTCGTAGTCCTCCTGCATCTTCTGGCTCTTGGCCTGCAACTCCTGATACTTCTCATACTCCATCATCAGCTTCTGGTTGTTGGATGACTCTGGAAACAATCATTTCATTGCAATATTTTAAAAAGATCTCTGTACGTATCTCTGTAAGGCATAAAAACACAGGTGTGTTTCCAGCAACTGGCCAAAAAAAATTAGGTAGGGTAGATAGGGATTTTTTTTAACAACTCTTCACTACCGGTCCAGATAGAATGACATGCATGTATATTTTCACTAGTAATATATTCTTATGCATTGCTTTAAAGTTCAAATATCTTGTTTCGCATGGTCTGAGGATGGAGCATTAAAGACAAAGTTCTTCACAGAAAGATATTACAGGAGTGTCAATCATGCACTAGCACACATTGGCAGGTCTAATTTACTTCATACCTGATGAGCTAAAGCTGTGTTTGAAAAGAACTTTCTAAATTCTTCGGCATGTTGATGTACACATTAAGGGCCTGGAGTTCTTTGGAATGTTTCTCAATATTCTCACTTAGTTCTACTCACCAAGGTCCTGGAGTTCCTTTGCATGTTTCTCCATTGTCTCACTTAGTTCCTCTTCATGTTTTGACTCATCTTTGTCCTTCTCAGTTTTCAGAACCTACATAGCAGTGTGATTGTTACATCACCATGATTTACACAATGCACAAGTGTCATATCCTCGAATGAAGACACCTCTTCAAGCTGTAGAGGCTCTTGCAAAACTTTTTTAGTGTGCTTTTAAATGCACTCAAATGCTTCAGTTACATTTATCTTTACCTTACAACAGAATACTTTGCTTAGTCCTCTGATCTATTTTGCACCAATGGACGAAAACTAGGTTTGTCAAAATTATGTCTTTTAGATGGATATTCAAATTGTTTTTCTCACTGATGATAGTGGTCTAAATGATATTCTGAATGCAGTTAAAAATGTAAAGGAATCTATACTGGCTTGATTTACTGTTTTCATTACTGATACTGCCTGAATGAATATAATTTTATGATTTTACAATGCTTCAAGTCATACCTGGTTCTTTGTTTTCAGTGACTCCATCTCTTGGATGAACTTCTCTGTAAGTTCTTTGATCTTTTCATTGTAATTCATATCTTTTAGACGCAGTTGATACTCATTCTCCATCTTCAGTTCGTCCACACGAGTTTTCAACTCGGCCATGATTGTGTTCTACAGCAATTAGTACACTTGCTAGTATTACAACATAATCTAACTACAGGAGGAGTTGACAATTGGACTTTACATCCAGAATGCTTGAGTCTTGTGCTCTGTACAGGTTTGCAATACAACAAGGTATACTATATGCATGCATTGGTCAATTGGCACAACAGCTCAACCAGTTGAGCAGTATCAGAAACGATGATCAAACACCCTCTGTGGATACCCAAACAAAACCTGTTAGTTTTTTACTAAGCTTTACTTAGAAAGAAAGGTTTGCAACTGACCTTCTCTTCAAGATCACTCTTTGTAATTAAGATCTCCTCTGCATATCCAACCTCCTTGTCCCTCTTGATCCCTCTGCCTTCCTTGTCCTGGATCTTCCAGATCATGACACATGCATCTTCTGAGACTGTCACTAGATACTGGTCATCATATGTGATCTTCATCTGAAGGAACCAGGCAGCAAACCACATTGTTCACAATGAGCAGCACATATGTGGATTATAGCATATAATGAGATAGTGAAGATTATCAAGAAAGGAAAACAAACAAGGAATGCAAACTGAAAGTTTGAAAGGTTAAAGAAAATATGGAAGAGTTGTTATAATTATGACTAACATGTTTTATACCTGGCCAATTTTGCAAACTGTTCCATGATTATGTAATTTTACATGCATTGCCTTAAATTAAGGTACAAGTGATAGTTACAACATTGGACTCCGTTTAACAGAACCAGTTATTTTGTAGAATCTAATATATTTTTGTCTGGGACATAATCATTCCCTATCCCATTGTATTAAGCACCGTTTGTGTGAACCAGCTGCAGAATCAAATTACTTTGGCCTGGAGTGATTCTGTTGAATGGAATCCAGTGAATAAGGTTACATCTAGGGGGCCCCAGACCTTTTTGTTTTCATGATGATCTATTTTGACCAAATCATTGTTTTAGTTACTTACAGAGTTTTGTGTAAGGCGTATAATGCTTGTGATGTATCCCATCCTGCCAAATACAAAACAGTTATTATATCTGATTTCTTTACAGCATTTTGTCAAAAGGGAGTTTTCATAATATTATTTCCTCTGTTGTGTATCTATGATGTCTCACCTTGGTGATTGCATTAGCATGGCCCTGGTACTCGGTCCATTCCCCCGGCTGGGTCAGAGGGAACTTCATTGCCCGCAGTGTGCCTGTGTTTGTGCCCGTAAACAACATTCTTCCCGAGTGTGACATTGCAACCGTTGTCAATGTGACGTCTCCAGATTCAACATTCCTCAGGATCTAAAACATGTGACACCACAATATCATCTTTATACGAAACTCACATTAGTAGATTCGTGACACATTCAGCTTGAAAAAACTTTTTTCCCTCCATCTACAGGTTTGTCTGTTACATGATCTCTTGTATTTCTGGGAATGCATATACATAATATGATTAAATTGTAGAATAATGAGGTACACTGCAGAATAGCAGAGGTCAAAATGCCATGCATAGTTAAATAAGACATTTCTAGGGAAAATTTACACTTTTCTGTTTTTAAAGATAATATCAGGGTACTGAATCCATTGTGGCTGTTTAGATACCATGCAAAAAAGCAAAATTTAAATGACCACAACTCAGGTACATGTATGGAATACCTCTTCATATCAAACAAAACATTTAGGAGTATCATCAGACAAAAATTATTCAACATGTTTGAACAGGACTACAGCACAACATAAAAAATATTTAACGAAAACACATTCGGAAATTCTATTTGCTTTGGCTTAAAGACTGTGATGCTAAAAGCAGAATACATCTGTAATCCAATAGTGAACATTATGGCAAAATAACTTGGTAGTTGGTAGTTTGTGTTTACCAAATTTTAGGATACACAACATACACTTGTAATAACCAAAATATCCATCTATGCCTTGGTACTTAGTGCTGCCAGTCAATATATCTTGATGGCTTCTTGGAACGTAACTCTTGAAATTACACCATAATAGTGGAAAAAGTGACACACAGCAATCATGGATTAAGCACCCTCAAAATATCTTTAAAATATGTGTGAAATTTGTTTCAAAACATCTACCATTTACAGAAGAAACATGCTTATCTGATTTCATGCCAATCTAAAACTACAAATTATAGACAATAAACAAAAGTGGAAATAAAAACACAATGTATTGTAATTTCTTACAGGAGGAGATTTTGTAAACAGACATATACATATAAAAATTTAAGCTAAATAATAATGGTGAAAACATTTTAAAGAAAGCAAAACTACTCAGGATAATGCACAAAGTAAAAAGATCATTGCAAAGAAATATAGAGAAATTTAACTGACAGAAAGACCAACCTGTGAATCTGCAATCTCTTTAAGCTTCTTATCTGAGCCAACAGCGAACATTGTCTTTCCATCAGGCGTGATGGCCACGCTGGTGTAACTGCAAGACTTGAGCACACTCTCACCGATACGTTTTCCATTGATGGTGTCCCACTCATAAACAGCGCCATCAAGACCACAGGACACGATCTTGTTGTCATCTGCACTCCACACGACTGAGCGAACCTTACCATTGTGACCTTTCAGGTTAGCAATGTTCTCAAAGGTCGTAGTCGAGTAGATCTGGATGATGTTGCCATGGACAGCAGCAAACAGATGGCCACCATTGCTAAAGGAGCACTGCATAACGAGCAGAAGCACTTTTTAAAATGACTCATTAAAATACAGTCAGGGTTGGTTAATGCTGAACAAACTACATATATCATATGAATTACAACACCAATAAATGTGTAAAACAACCACTAAAGAAATAATTAAATAACGTCATATTTCTGCGTTGTGGATATATATGTTCCATTACAGATAGGCAACCTACATACAGATAAGGTTATTGCAGGGATTATAGAGAATTAGTAGAATAAAAATGTAGATATAATTTATGATGCAGATACAGTAAACACCAATTAATGTCCAATACTCTTGTAGTTTGTACAATTTGTAGATAACTATTTTGGATGCAGGCTTATAATATTACATGATATGCACATTGTGTATTATATATGAAATCATACGACATTTGCAGTGTTTTTTCTAAATAGTTCTTAATGTATTGGAGTAACCTTAACACCTGCCAAAGAATAGTTGCAATGACACACCTCGCGGCATCCTCGTATTGGGAACTCTTTGAAGGTCCGGATGTCATCTATGAGCAAATTCATCAGCCGCAGTTTGTCACTGAACCCAACCAGTATATAGAGACCACTGGGGTGCAGAGCTATGCTGTAGGCTTCCTCTGCAAACTCCTTGTAGAGCTCCACATTGCTGTACAAAGTAAATAAAGTAACATAATATATGAAGCAGTAATGTTTTCTTTTTTAATCCACGTCTCACAAACTTTTGGTGAGTCTTTACAAATTTCAAATGAATAAAGTCACATCTCGTAGACCAGGAATATTACATCAATGTCAATGTACATACAGATTATTATTTCTTAATAAATGCATATTTTGTTCATATGCCAGGCATCTCTTTGCCTCTTCTGACAGCAGGGGACACATGCACGCACACATGCATGCAAACATGCATGCCAAGTCCGAAGCTTTGGCAATATAGACAGTGGTGGATATAAGTGAACAAACAGTCTTCATGCAGTAATTGCAGCATGGCTGAATTCTTCCAGATAGGTTGAGCTGTTGTTCGAATGAGCAGGTCTGACTGAGGATAAAGTGTAAAAATTTTAGAGTGGTCATAAGGACTGGATATTGCGTTATATAAGAATTATGTATAATAATCTGCCATCTTTATTGTTGTAAAGTAAAATATAAAATAAAAATTGAGTAACAGGATAAAATATTGTGATACTGCATTTAAACTGCTCAGGCATAGCTTTCCAGATGATACAATCTCTAGTGATAATACCATGACTCAAAGTTCCAGATTCGAATGGATCTGTCCATGGAGCAGGTCGCAACGACTGGTTTGCGGATACAGATGTCCAGTCCAGTCACTTGGCTCGAGTGGAACATTTGGGAGAGGGTTTCAAAGGTCGCCTGATCACCCTACAATCATAATCAATCTTAATAAGTATGTCACATATATTCTAAACTATGTCTTCATAAATATAGCCAAATGGTACAATTAGAGTATTTAGCACTTCATAAATGCATGGTGACCCTATGTATACATAATGTATATACAAGTCTCTCTCTATGACTGCTCACTTGGTTCAAACTGTAGGAGTCCTCTCCAATTGGTGTATCTTGGGGAAAATGTGTACTACTGCTTTGAGTCTACACTTTGTATGGATTTATTTGTATAAGAAGCTGTTCCTTCTGAGTGGAATCATGTACACTGACCTTGCTGAGGTCGGCACTAGAGAGTGGAATCATGTACATCTGGTTGACATCTGTAGTACACACAAGATTCTCCTCTGATGGACTCACAGCCAGGCATGTTATCATCTGATTCTCGGCCCTCGCAGGATCTGAGCTGTTTGGATCCTGTGGGATCTATGCAATACAACGTTTCTTTCAACATTGAACTGCAGCGTACCGGTATAGTATATATGAAGACACGCCTCAATAACTACTTTACAAAATTGGTGAATGTTGCCTGATATACTGAATGCATTAATGTTCTAGATTACTTTACATGCTGCACTACATTGCATATTTAAATTTAAATATGAAATTCCTTACTTGTAAAAAAATATGAATTTGCACCCATTTTATTTTAGCATTAAAACTAACCATATAATAATTAAGGTACGTCATGTGAAAGTGTAAATATCATTCATTCGTCCGTTCATATGCTCTTGTCTTTTCTCCCATGCAACTGGGATAGTTATGTTATAAATTTCACCATTCAATTGCTTATTCTGAAGATTATATGTTCTTCTGTCAACATTATGTCTCTAGAATGATTTGAGGTCAGTCAATTTTATTGTGAGTCAAAGGTTTGCAACAGACATCATTTTGGAAATCGAAGATGGCCATTATAGAGGTTTCACTAAATCTAAAAATATATAAACAAAAATACGTAGTGAACCCTGCTAAAACGTCAGGATATGCTTACCTTGATCTCGCGAACTTTCTTGAAGAATTCTTTGTCATCTGATTTCTCATAGAGATGCACAGTTCCACGCCCGACAGCACAGGCAAAACCCTTGGAATAGGCAACCAAGGCTGTGATGTGTGGTGGTCCAGAGGAAAGAGAGTGTGTACCTGCAGCACTGCCCAATCTATTGCGACAGAAACCATACCCAAATTGTATACAGAACTGGAAATCTATTATGAGATATTAATATGTATGTACATACAAACGTATATACATATGTATAGATACATAAAAAACAGGGAAAATCGGCCATTGAATTTCAAAAATGGGCTGACAGTGATGGGCTGACTGAGTCACTCACCTGTCACTCTCAAGGCTTGGGTGAGGCATACCAGACAAGTTGAATTCATGTTTCAGTTCACCCGACTCAAAGAGCAGCATTCGCCCAGTGTCAGTGCCGACAACAACGCGTTCGTCTGAGACCCATGTTTCACACAAATAGTTCTTCTGTCCCTCCGTCTTTTGTATAGCAAACTGCTTCAGGTTGCCTTCGCTATAGCGAAACAACTTGAAGACGCCATTGCCAACAACGCACAGTTGTGTGTTGTCCTGTGGGTTGAAGGCAACCTGCAAAACATATTAATCTAATTAAGCATCATGGCAGCTTGACATCGTAAACAGCAATTGCATGACACACTTAAAATTTAATATATTGTTATACTAGAGAATTGTATCAGCACTGAGCAGACTACAAGTAATGCAAAACTGGTTGTGCAATTTTTTCAAGTGTCAAAAATTGCAATATTTTGACCACATTAGGAGACATGATGGATTGGAAAAGATGATACTGGAGGGAATAGTGGCAGGGAAAAGATGATACTGGAGGGAATAGTGGCAGGGAAAAGATGATACTGGAGGGAATAGTGGCAGGGAAAAGATGATACTGGAGGGAATAGTGGCAGGGAAAAGATGATACTGGAGGGAACAGTGGCAGGGAAACCATGACAAAGATGACAGAAGAATATCACAGATGTCTTAAAAGTAGGCAGGGTAGAATAGCTGGAGAAAGACATAAATTTTACAAAAAGATTTGGGCAATGACATTTTGAACAGGATATACAAATTGAAGAAAACTGGAATTATGGTCACCGAAATAGACCAAAAACATGATTGAATAACTGATATGCACTGGACATGTGAATATATGCACATATTCATAATGTTTCCACAAACATGCAGTACCTGGTAGATGGTCTGTGGATTGGTGGTCTTGGTTGATGCCATCACTTTGGACTTCTCCCAGGTCCAGTAGAGAAGTGTCCAGTCAGGTTTTCCTCCTTGAGCAACCAGGTACTTTGAATCAGGAGAGAAGGCCAAACTCACAAACTCAGTTGACTGTATGTCAGGTGAACTGAGGATCTTCCGTTTGCGCAGAGAGTGCAAGTCATAGATTGTGATTGTCGCTTTTTCCCCCTTCTCAGCAATCGCAATGTAGCGTCGATTGGGACTGACTACCATGGCTGTCATTCCTTCACTTTTCTCTGAGCCAGGGATAAACCTCTGGCTTTTGGCATCTGTATTATAGAGAATACAGTTGGCGCCAGATGGGTAGACAATGGTCTGCTCATCATGGAAGGCAATGTTGCCTGCTATGGAACTGCGCAGGCCAAAGATGTGGCGCGGCTGTGCAATGGCAATAGACATCTTGGCTGTTCGTTTCCTGTCACTCCACAAACACTGTATTAGATGCCTAAAACAAAAAAATGTGTAATTACATTTATTTGTTAACAATATCTATTGTGTGTGGGCTGGATTATGCACATTTTTGTTGTCTGCATGCCACAGGAAATATCATGCTGCAGGTTTCCGACCCCCCCTTCCCGGTCTAGCTGCTAATCATTTAGTCAAGAGCCAGGGCCTGCTAATCACACTAGATATTTATGCAGCCATTATGCTAGAACCCTTTGTGCATGCTGCCTGCAAAACGATTTCCGGACATAACTCCCTCTGGACAAAACCCCCTCTGGACACAACCCCCTCCCTTTAATATAAATATGGACAAAACCCCCCTCAGTTTATGGTGAAATGAAAATAGATGACCTATTATGTCAATCATTCTGGTTTTTTAACTGGTTCCATTATAATAGATTGTCTAATTTAACTGTTAGTTTGTTCAGGGAACAACTTTCTATTTTCTAAAAAAAAAATGTATTTGTCATTGCTGTTTGTACTCACTGTGTTAACTGTGTTCAACCTGTCATGGCATGATGCCAGTCATTTAAATCATTTAGGAATGTATGTCCAGACACCTTTCCAGACAGAGGACTTGGCCAGTGGATTCCTGACAGTCTGCATTTAACTAGGCATGATCTCTACACAAATGTTCCATTTCCTATAATTACAAACACTGTATCAGGTAGAAATAAACTTTGATTTTTTTTACATAATCGTTTCTTTTCTGCCTGTAATTGCACATTCATGCTTATGCCAAATGCCTGATTTTGTTCATCTCAGAGACAATCAGGTGGCGGAAAGGAAGAAGAAAACTTAACGTCTTCAATGTGCCAAGTAACATTGCACAAAGGCAGTAGATCTGCTGCTTGCTATGATTGTTGGCAGGAAGATGTCGTGCCATGGGACTCGCGCCGCGGTCGCATAGGTGGAGTGTGCCAAGGGGTTTCCCTTCCTAGTGGAAGATTAAATTCTTTATTTTATGGTTCGTTTACTTAATTCTGGTGTACATTACATTGCATTTACTTTGTGGAATTGTGGTTTGACGGTATATTTAGACTGGAAATTCGTAAATAATTTGTTTAACTATGCAATTGCGTTTTGGTGGTAAATTTTGGTTTGAAGCAGGTGGAGCGGTAGATTGTTTAAATATTGAAAAATATGCTGAAGTTCCACCACCAAAGCAGTAAAGTTGGTACCTCTGCACCTTAATCTTGTGCATACTTATCAAAATATCCAAAGGCAAGGCAATTGTCTTGCTTGAAAGGCAAGGCAATTGTTTGCTAGTGTGCACTTCCCGTCTATTCTTTTACTAATTAGGCTTTTTCAGGGGTGCATGTTTCCTGCATCCTGGGAATGACAAATCGGATCCTTTCACTGCACAAGCACCAAAATGCCCGTTTCTGAAAATGAGCACATACAGCACTAGAGGAAATAATGCAAGCAAAAGGTGAGGCAGATGACAAACTTTTTTTCTATATGTGAATCCGAGGTAGGAGAAAAATACCATGCCATGGGGTGCAAGTGGGGGTGCCAGTGGTGTGGTCTATGGACCAGCAAATGCTTAAACCCAAAGTTACAGAATCAGAGTACAAAGCAGTAGTGAACTCAAAGAATGATAATTTGATGTACTTTTGCAGTAAATGCCATCCAATGGTAGGGATAACATTAAGATTTTTCAATGATGTTAGGATTAAACAGTCAGATATGAACGAAAGACTAATGAAAGTAGAAAGTGTTATGATTAGTTCTATCATAAAAGTAAATTGACAACCAGTGTGCTCGAGTACAAGTGACAGCTGATGTAGCTTTATTTAGACCAAAAGGTCACCGGATGTTTACACAGTATGGTGCTCCAGATCGGATGTAAGACATTAATATCAACACATATCCCTTTTCAACTTAAGTGTAACTTGAACACTTTCCACCTACTAAGTGTCCATTGATCTAATGTCCATGTAGCTAATCTATAAGGAACATATGTAAATATAAGTAACTATAATTTAACAAACATCCTGGTATCTGATACCTAATCTATGGAACACAAGTAGACTGCTTATATTCCAACCACTGGCAAGGGATTATTCTGCCCTGTAATGTGTCAGTGTTACTAATTATAGATTTAATCTTTTCGGAGGCATTCTTGCTCTCTCCAGATATCTGTGTACAGCCTTTTCTTGCGATTCACTCCTGGGTGTACTCTCACTTGTTGGACTTGTGTGCAACACAGCGGATGACTGTGTACTGGGTGTACTCACATTTTGGCTGGCAGCCATCAGTGTTGGCGGCCTCAGTGTTAGCCCATTGTCCATGGATGTCTGGTATGATTACCTGCTGAGTAGCAGGTGTTGGCGATTTTGGCGCATTACACTTCCACCCTCCAATTCGACATCATATGACCATGGACCTGACTCTTGCTTTGACAGGCCACTGTCCTTGATGTGTATTGTGTGATTTCACCCACACAGTCGAGCTGAGGTGAAGCTCGGGCAATGGTTTACCTCTGTCATTGCGTCTTGTTCTTCTCTTCTGGAACTTTGCGGAAGGCAACTGTGTTCTAAGTTTCCGTCCGAGCAACAGTTATGTTGGTGATTTACCTTTGTCCAAGGGTGCATCTCTGTATGCTAGCATCACTAGATAAGGATCCTCTCCTTTCTCTGCAGCTTTGTCAAAAGGCACTGGATCACCTTGACGCCATTCTCTGCAAGCCTGTTGGACTGAGGGTAGTATGGGCTGGACATTTTGTGATCAAAGCCCCATTCCTCTGCAAATCTTTGAAACTCGGCACTGGAGAATTGTGGACCTCCATCCGACATCAGTGTGATAGGAATGCCATATCTTGAGAACAACGCTTTGAGGTGGACAATAACTTGTCCACTTGTCTCACTTGATAACAGCGGTGACAGCAGATATTATGATTAGAGATGGGAAAATAGTTAAGAGCAGGGATAGAACTAAGGGACAAAAGGAGGTGAGTGGTGTCCAGAAAAAAGTAAATCAGACTCAGAAAGGGAAGGTGACAGGAGCTCAAGTGCTGTTACCCCCGAATGGGGAGAGGCTGTAAGCACTCAGCAAAATGAACAAAAAGAAAGCATAAGCACTAGCACAAAAAAGCACACTGCATTTCAGTTCTAGGCACAAAGGATTATTTATTTGATTGTTATTATGCAAATGCACAGAGTTTAAATAATAAAATGGATGAATTTAGAGAGGTAGTATCAGTACTGAAGCCTAAAGTTATTGGTATTACATAATCCTGTAATGAAGGTAAAAGTGAAGGTGATATTAATCTGGAAGGTTTTACTCCATACAGAGATGAGGAGTTATTCTCTATATTGAGAACGGTATGAGTGCAACTGAACAAAATATTAAGTTGCTTATTAGTTTAATGAACAAAGCAGTTGAGAAACATGATATATCTCATTTATCGTTTTTTTAGAGGACTTCATTTTTCCTGAAATTGACTGGAAGAGCTGTTTGCTGAAAGGTAGTGATGACTCACTTACAGCAATTTTTTTTATACAACACAGGATTTATTCATGAAACAACATGTTGATTAACACTAGATTTAGGAAAAGAAATGAACCATCAATGTTAGATTTAATTTTCACAAACGAGGACTATATGATTGAGAACCTAAAATCTATTGCTCCACTGGGGAAAAGTGATCATGTTGGACTGTGGACATTCATGACCTATTCAGCTATAGATACAAGAGCATATGGTGGGAAAAGGTGTGGTTACTAGAAAGCAAATATGGTAGCAATGAATGCAGCCTTTCATAATGTTAAGTGGGAAGAAGAAATGGAAACAAAAGGGGTAAACGAGACTTTATGAGAAAGGAAGAAGCCAAATCCTAAAGCCCATTGGAAAACTAAAAGAATTTGTAGATTAGTAAAAAAAACAGATTCAACTTTGGAAAAGGTATGAAAGAACACAAAGGGAGTGTGAAAAAAAGCTTTTGAAGAGAATTTAAAGACAAACCAAAACTTTTCTACAGCTACGTAAGAAGTAAGCAAAAGGTAAAACCAGTTATACCACATTTAAGTAAGGAGGATGGTGAAACCACAACAAATGACCAGGAAATAGCAGATGCTCTAGGGACATTCTTTGAATTAGTATTTACAATGGAAGATGATGGTGATAATATTTTACCAGAATTTGAAAACAAAGTTCCAGAAAACAAGGTTTTAAATGAGATCACATTTACTGAGTATTTATAAAGCTACAGAAGTTAAAAGAAGACAAGGCTTGTGGTCCAGATGGTATGCATCCAAAGATATTGAAGGATTGTGTTGAAACTTTAGCTAAACCGTTGTTTTTAATATTCACTGAATCATTATCTAGTGGCGTAGTACCATTAGATTGGAAAATAGCAAACATTTCTCCAATTTATAAGAAAGGATCCTGGTCTATGGCTAGTAATCATAGAACAGTGAGTTTATCTTGTCTTGCCAGCAGACTGAAGGAATCTTGTGTGATGGATGCAATGTTAAAATATTTATTAGAAAACAATTTAAATATCCCATATCAACACGGTTTTATAAATTGTCGTTCTTGTCTAACAATTTTTTTAGAAACATTTGAAAGTTGGACAGAAGATGTGGATCAGGGACATAGTGTTGATGTTACTTTTTTGGGATTTTCAAAAAGCATTTAACAAAGTCCCAAAAAAGAAGTTTGCTGATGACACCAAATTATTCAGAACATTAACAACAAATTTGACTGTGAAATCTGATATGCTGATTTAGATAATTTAAATGAGTGGAGTAATAAATGGTGCCTAACGTTCAAAACAAGTAAATGTAAAAGGAAATAGGCAAACACAATCCAAAATTCAAATACACCATGACAACCGAAAATAATAATATGGTTTTAATGGATGTCAAATAATTTGAAATGTGAGAAACAAGTTGTTGCTGCATCCAAACAAGCTATGGTGGTTTTGCGTTCAGTAAAGAGCGCATTTATTCACTTTGACAGAGAAACATTCAACATTGTTTATAACGCATATATTATACCACGTCTAAAATATTGTGTACAGGTCACCTTATGCTAAATATGTTTTCATGCTTGAGAATGTGCAACATAGGGCAACAAAACTGGTAATAGGATTCAAGGAATTTACATATGAGGAAAGATTAACATGACTAAAACTATATATAGACTAGAAGAGTGGAGATTACGAGGAAATTTAATTGAGACTTTTAAGTTATTAACTGGGAAGGAGAACATAAACCCAGATAAGTTTTTTAACATTAATCTAAATAACCTCAGAGGCCACAGTAAAAAAATAAACAAACAACAATGTTTTAAGCTATGGCTTATACCATGGCTATGTAGGGGAGAGTTGCTGGGATTGGCCCAGTTCCTCAATCGGACCAGTGCTAAATATTCCATATTACTGTATACTGTGGCATCCTCTATCGATTATGTCATTAATCAGTGGCATTTCGGATGACACGGTAAGTTTCGACGAAATAGCAGTACTTTTTAAATATTTATCACCAAAAGTATGTTTTCTATGTCCCCGACATAATAATCAGGCTGTGATCAGTCATGAGTACAGCACCGTTGGTCATATTTACAGGTGAAAATGTGGTCCACCAAGAGTATAGGAGCCCAACGTATGTGGTGATAATAAGAATTTTAAAGTTGATGTCATCTGCTTGTGATGACAACGCAATATTTTTAACACGTGAAAGTCCACGATTGGACCACTGCAGTTGCCACAATTGGACCAGTGACTCACATAAGGGTATGCCATCATTAGATGTGTGTAATTATTCCAACACAGTTTCTTGATTACCATAAAGTAATATTAGACAAGGGAGCAATTATAATAATGCAAATAAAGGAAGTTGCTAAGTGGTCCAATCGAGGGAACTTGTAACATAACACATTTGGTCACAGGCAAATTTACATTGTTTCGGACTAACAAAGACTTTATTTTAAGGGTTTACATAAATTTAGTGCCAAAGGTCATACATAAACGGAAGAGGATGAAAATAGAGTTGACAAATGTTGGAGCTCCGGGGGCAAAGGCTGGATGTCCAATGAGGGGTTTGTTACTTGGCTTTGACATTTCGTAGATTTTGCTAAACCAACTGTTGTGCTCATACTCGATAGCCACGTGACCACACAAAGAATTTGGTTGCAACTGATATGGCTCGGGAAGCTGGAGTAGTCATATGGTCTCACTTCCGTCACACATGACTCACCGATTCCAGACTTTGGATGGGGCCTTTTTCGGACCGTTTGGAAATGATGCATTGAGGATGTGGATGAGAGGATGTGGATGAGCATGTAGGCAGACCAGTGACAATGTGGCAAGTCGCCGAAATTCTTAATGTGGCGTACAGAAAAGCAGTATCTGTCCAGAATGCTGTTAGTGGCAGATATGTAGTCATTGACCATATACGTATTCCAAGACTCTTGACTTTGCAACTGCTATGTAACTAATGTGATCACAGAAGCTGTAGAAGAGCACACCCCTATGCCACCTCTGACACCAGTTGTTGCAGCTCGAGCACTGACAGATGTTGCCATGGAAGCTGTACCAGAATTATGCCCACCAAAGATAGAAACTAGCTAAACAAAGCAAAGTCGGACCGGAGATAGCTACGCCTATTAGGCCAACACCCACTCAAGGGCCCAGTACTTCTAAGACCACTGCAACTCAACCGAGAGCACACAACAGTTCTGATCCACCCAAACCTAGCTGATTGCAGCTCATCAAGGACATCAAAGGCTGCAGAACTGGTAAATGGTGCACCATTTTGTACAATGGTAAAATCTACCCAGGCATAATGCGAAGAGTCATGGATGTGACGAAATAAACTGTGGCAGTGCACTGCATGTAAATTGTGGGATAGAACAGGTTCCGGTGGCCTCTGAAGGACGACACAGCAGTATACGAATTACAATTGACACTATGCAGGCATATTGCAATGAGTAATTGATGTTATTAAATACTCTGTGGTGCCAGTGCATGCAACTGCGAGACAGAACATGTGATTAGCTCTAAAGGATGTCGATCATTTTCGCTAGCCTATTCCGGAGCCATTGACAGAACACTATGAACATCAGGCCCAGTTAACATTTCATATGACTATTGATTAATTTTATGTTTCTAACGAACACTGAATCTGAATATCCCACTGCAGTTGTTGTATGTGGGTGCATCACAGAAGCCGATCACGGCTATTAAGGTGATGTTTGGGGTGTACGCAGCGCATTCGGATAATATAATATAAAATACTTTATAAAACATAGTTAAAAGAATAAAAACATGGAGAAGGTTGCTAGACGTTTAATGCAACCCTCTGCCTCCCAACTGCAGATGAAAAGGGTGTGGGCAGGTTGATGATGTCATCTGTGAGGGTGTTTCATTCGATGACGGTCTTTTCAAAGAATGAGCCTCTATATTGGTCAGTCTTGGTATTTTGAAGCAGCATTTGTTGTCGTTTGCTTGACTTTTTAGAATGTTGTGAGTTTCGTACCCCTCGTAGGTAGTGGCCGGGCCGGATCGTCTGTTTATGTTGGCTGCTGTGAGGAAGGCGTCAGCAGGTAGGGCTGGGACCAGGCCTTTTGCTATGTTGCACTGACAGCCTAAGTTGCCTGCGTCGTTCTTCCAAGGGTGGTAGGTCGAGGAAGTCAAGCATCCTGCCAATGCATCCAGGTTCCCGAGATCTGTAGTCTCTAGTGATGAAGCGTGCAGTCTGACGTTGAATGCATTCAAGCTTTTCCGTATCTTGTTTGAGGTAGGGGTCCCACACTACCATCCCATATTCCAGGGTGGATCTAACGAGAACGATGTATGCAAGGCGTCGACACTCCTGAGGGCAGTTCCGGATATTCCGGCTTAGGAAGCCGAGCGTTGATCCAGCTTTCTTGCCCAGGCCAGTGATGTGTGTTGACCACTTCAGGTCGGCAGAGATCTCAATGCCAATGTAAGAGTTTTTTCCTACATGTTTGAGAATGGTGCCCCCAAGTCTATAGTAGAATTGTGATCTGGGTTTGGTGGACAGGACGTAGCACTTCTGCGCATCCCCCACCGGGCTGGCCATTCCTAGATTTCTTGAGGTCAGACTGCAGGGTGAAGTGATCTAGAAAGGAGCAGACCTCCCGATACAGCAGGCAGTCATCCGCGAAGAGTCGTACTGTGGACTTCACGGTGTATGGCAGATCATTTTACTCACGTATTAATTCAAAGTTTGGTCTACATAATTTGTTTGTTTGTCCAGTCGAAGAAGACATGGGACATTGTGTAGGGTGGATGGAACTACAAAGATTATGAACACTGGTATTTATTAGTATATTGTATTTAACTAATAATAATTTGTTTGTTTGTCCAGTTGAAGAAGACATGGGACATTGTGTAGGGTGGATGGAACTACAAAGATTATAAACACTAGTATTTATCAGTATATTGTATTTAACCACTGATAACTATTATTGTTTATAATGAACACTATATGTTACTTATGTATCAATTCATAATTATGCTTAGTCCTATATATAATAATTTTACTTTTGGTCCAATCGAAGACATTGGGTGGTCCAATCGAGGAAACCGTGGCCACGATTGGACCGTTTTGTAATTTATTAATTTTTTTCAAAATTCATCAATGATTTTCTTGTGATTAATAGCTTGTTGTTTAAAATATAAATATGTTAGTATATTGTTTACATCAATTCCATTTGTTTTCGCGTTTATATTCAAGTTTATCGTTAGGGGTCCCAACCCCGGCAACTCTCCCCTACTGCCCTAGTCCTAGACGCCGATTTTTCAGTCAGAGAGTGGTAGGTGTATGGAATTCATTGCCCGACAATTTTATATCTGCAACCTCTACGAATATAGACAAAAATAGAATCCAGAAAGACTGGTTTAAGATATGGGCGAATTATAAAATGTTTACCAGTAGCCTGGCAAATGCCCATTACTTGTAAGTGTAGCCTGTAGCAGTGTGGGGGCCGGGTGGATCCATCCATGTCCATGTCCAAGCTTGAAGCAAAGCCAATGGCAAAGCCAAATCAAACATGAAACTTGGACATTTGTTTTATTGAAAACATACGCAACTACTTCGAAACATATAAATATAATACTTACTCTCGAGAGCATATCAAAATCGTACAACTGCTACGTAAGTGCTGTAGTGCTTGGCTTCGAATTCGATCTGCTGTAGTGGTTCTCACTGTTGCCAAGGAAACGCGTCACGCTGCACACGTCGTTCCGGAAGTATCCCACAAGTCGTTGTAATTCAACATGGTTTCCGATGTGGGAGGAGAATACTTGCGCAGATAAACCATTTCGAATAGTTCGTAGTAAGCGGAAGAACTACGGGTAGTCTGCAAAGCACAATGGTTCTCGGATTTCAGTTCATAAGATGTGCACATATGATGCACGTCAGATGTTGTCAGTTGTCAAGGAAAATGATTTCGACTAGTATCTGTAGTCGCGTGTCGGCTGTCACGCAGGTAAATAGTGACACGTGCGTGTCTGGGAAGGTCGAGAAGCGAATGCCGATGCCGCCAGAAGATGTAATCGACGCCAGCGACCCCGAAACGGCAGATATACTCAAAGGCAACATTGCAGTGTATCAAGATTTCATAACTGAAGAGGAAGAACATTCCTTATTTGATGAAGTGGAACCACATTTAAAAAGGCTTAGATATGAGAAAGATCATTGGGACGATGTACGTACGTGTGTTTTGCTTCTCGACTCTGATTCTGTCTACAGAGTCCATTCGTGGGTAAACCTGCATTAGCTTGGCATATTTATACTGCTAAGCGACATTCTTACCTCGTTTTTTTCTATGCCTAATCGCAAATGCACGCACGCACGCACGCACGCACATGAAGGTCACAATTATATTAGTATTTTATTACTATAAAATATTGCGTTATGGGGCATTCCATCATCCATTCCACCAAAATTTTAGCAATTAATCCACAGGTCAATATAACTACACATAATGGGTCATTCCATGTCAAATCAATCACTTAGGCAATTTTTGCATCACCCTACTCCAATTTTGATGAAATTTAGCACAGTTGTTGGCTCATTAAATTAAAAAAACAGGTAAAATATTATTGAAGATATAGGTCACTGAACTTTGACCTGATTCGCATACTGACCATTACATTAATGCCCATAACTCCACTGCTATTAAAGCTAGAAAAACAAGATATCATTGGAAAGCCAGTAAACAGACGCATATACCTGTATGGTAAAGTGGCACTTGCCATGTAAATAAAAATAACATCATACCTTTGACCTCAGATACCCAAAACATATATCCTCCAATTTTTTTACAGTATCCTATATCATTGCACAAGAGTTCCTGAAAATATTAGGATGGGCAAATAATAATGTTCAGAGATACATTAAATTTAGTATAGCCGGGCAACTTATCTTTGGTTTGTAGATCAGTAAATGCAACATTGAATTTCACTAGTTCACCTTTGTCAGATCACATAAAAAGCATGCTAAAGGGCTATTTTATAATAAAATGAGTATACTTACATGCTGTAGTGTCTGTCTTAACAATGTCGATCGTAGATGGCCGTCACATATCCTTTGACATCCACGAAACTGAGGCCATCACACAGGGCTGTCACAACTTCTTCTCTTTTCATGGAAGTTCCAAGTGATTCAGTGATAACGGCTTGAGGCAGTGTAGCTTCTGTGTTCCCGCTATTGTTTTTAGTTCTTTGCAAACAGCTTGCGAGAAGAGTTGCTTCTTCATAGTACTCTTCTGTGGTCGAAAAGCAGAACTTGATTGCTGGAATATGGGCTGATGCAGATTCAAAGAGCTGCATTGGTGTTGTGAAGTGATGATCATTCTGTGTCTGTAGACTAGCTTTTTCTGCAATTGTTCTCTTGATTGTTCCACCTGCGCCATCACATGCCCACTTCTCATATGAAGTTGCAAAAAAGTGCAACTCGGCAAATTTGCAGAGCTATGCCCAATCAGTGTGTTCAGGCAGGATCATTGGGTACTCACTCAGTGTACATTTGCACAATTCATCAGAATGTGAAATTAATGATGGTTGGTGCAAAACTCAGCAAACTTACTGAAAATGGTCACACCCCACTCTTTCACTACAACCATTGTCGTCGACAACTATGATGTAACCCACCATGACATGAGTGCTTTCTGCAACAATGTGTGTGGTGACTCAAGTAATCTGAGTGAATGACGGCGGATTACATTTGATAGCCAGGTAATTGAGCAAATTGAAATAAAAAAAATGGATAATCACTGATCGATCAACACTACAAACCATGAAGCTCGGTGCAGATGATTTCATCCATGAATTCTGTAGCCAACTTGAAGTCTTGCAGCGGCATGATTTCATAAGCAGACAGCAATCTTCATGTCTAAGAGACACTCTTGAATCACTTCAGCCAGGCCATTTTCTTGTTGTCTGTAACTTTGCAGAAAACTACTCTTTCGTCATGCAGGATGAGGTACAATCCTTCCATTGGAATAATGCAGAGACAACATTGCACCCATTTGTTTGCTACTATCGTGAAGCAGGAAATGAGTGTGTCACATGTTAGTTATGTTGTAATTTCTGACTGTAACATACATGACACCATTGCTGTGCACCTCTTCCAAAAACACCTCATCAACTTCCTCACTGCACAATTTACAGCTGTGCAATAAATCGTCCACTTCTCTGATAGCTGTGCCGGTTAGTATAAGAACTGCAAAAACTTTCTTAACCTCTGCCACCATGAACAGGACTTTGGAATAAGTGCAGAGTGGCACTTTTTTGCAACTTCACACCAATGCAGCTCTTTGAATTTGCATCAGCCCTTATTCCAGCAATCTAGTTCTGCTTTTCGACCACAGAAGAGTACTACGAAGAAGCAACTCTTCTCGTAAGCCATTTGCAAAGAGCTAAAACAATAGCGGGAACACAGCAGCTACACTTCTTCAAGCCATTATCACTGAATCACGTGGAAGTAGCACTATATTCTACATCTTCCATGAAAAGAGAAGAGGTTGTGACAGCCCAGTGTGATGGCCTCAGTTTCGTGGATGTCAAAGGGTATGTGATGTCCATCTACAATGGACATTGGTGGCTAGCGTATGTAACAGATGTCACTCCAGCTGACGAAGAGACACAACTGAACTTCCTTCACCCACATGGTCCATCACCATCATATTTTTACCCATGACATAGTGACACTCTTTGTATTCCTGTTTGTGATATTCTCGCCCAACAACTGACACTGGTCAGACCTACAAGATATCCAAACAGGAGAGAGAAAAAGTTAATGAGGCCCTGCAAAGAATGTGAATATGTTAAGACAGACACTACAGCATGTAAGTATACCCATTTTATTATAAGATAGCCCTTTAGCATGCTTTTTATGTGATCTGAAAAAGATGAACTAGTGAAATTCAATGTTCATTTACTGATCTACAGACCAAAGATAAGTCGCCCGGCTATACTAAACTTAATGTATCTCTGAACATTATTACTTGCCCATCTTAACATTTTCAGGGTTTCTTGTGCAATGGCATAGGATGCTGTAAAAAATCGGAGGATACATTTTTGGGTATCTGAGGTCAAAGATCATAGTATGATAAATTGTTATTTTTATTTACATGGTGAGTGCCATAAAGGTATGTGTCTGTTTACTGGCTTTCCAAATGATATCTTACTTGCTTTTCTAGCTTTATTAGCAGTGGAGTTATGGGCATTAATGTCACGGTCAGTAAGCAAATTGGGTCAAAGTTCTGTGACCAATATCTTCAATAATATTTGACCTAATTTTTTTATTTGCAGTTTTAGTGTTCTCATGTGAGCCAACAACTGCTAAATTTCATAAAAATTGGAGTCGGGTGATGTTTTGAGTGATTGATTTGACACAGAATGACCCTAAAGCTACACATTATAAACCAGTGCTGTAACTGGAATAGTTTCTTCTGAGTTAAAATTTTGCGGATTCTGTCATTAGCTCAGTCATTCTGTCTGCTTTTTCGCCATCATATGTAGGTAGTAACAAACATACTATAGTTCCACTTCTGTATAATAATTCTCCCACAATCTGCCATTGAAGTTGTGTGTTTTGATCTATGAAATTGAGCAAATGAATGATTTTAAACCCATAAAAAGCTAAAGAACACAAATAAATGTTATTTGGACCAGTAACACACCTACACATCTAGGTATATGAAAAGTTTGAAGTTATCTTGATTAGTTTATGAGATACTGATCTCCAAAGTTGGTACATAGTGAAACTATTTATGTGAGAACGTTGTACTCTATAGGGAAATCAGCCCAGCTTGCAAGAGAAATGGATAAATATAAAATATATGTCATGGGCATTAGTGAATGCAGATGGATGGGACAAGAAAAAGTTAAGATGAACACCGGAGAGAGAGTCATGGAGAGAAGACAACATACACAGACACGGAGTGGCAATAATGATGACAAAGAAAGCCGAACAAGTATTGATGGAATGGAAACCTGTCAGCGATAGAATTATTTATGCTAGATTATTCTCCAGGTATGTAAAGCTATCGATCATGCAAGTCTATGCACCAACAAATGAAGTCAAGCGTTCATAAGCATGACATACTCATAGTAATGGGGGATTTAAATGCCAAAGTTGGAGAAGACAACAAAGGATATGAAAACATAATAGGAAGCCATGGAGTAGGTGAAAGAAATGACAATGGAGAAAGACTTGTTGACTTCTGCGGGACTCAATAACCTCATGGTAACAGGTACCATTTTCCCACATAAACTGATACAGTTTCCAGGAGGAAAGACAAAGAATCAAATAGACCATGTGTTAGTGAGCAGGCAACACCGGGCATCAGTAATGGACACTAGGGCCATGAGAGGAGCCGACATTGCAAGCGACCACCAATTAGTGTGATAAAAAATCAAGCTGAAACTAAAGAGAAAACAAAAGAACAAGGTGATTAGAAAGAAATTTGATATAATTAAGTTACAGCAACCAGCCATTAAAGCCCAATTCTCAGTGAAGTTGCACAACAAATATATATTACAAGACTACGACGAAACAGACGACAAAGAAGTTGAGAAACAATGGCAAGACTTTGAGGGTGCATACAAAGAAACGGCTCAAGAATTACTGGGGTACAAAAAAGAAAGGGCAAAGATCATGGATCAGCAAGGAGTCGTGGGAGTTAGTAGAAGAGAGAAAATGACTGAAGAACAAAAACGAGCAGACAAAGTCAGATAGGATTAAGCAGAATTACATGGATAAATATAGGTGTAAAGACAAAGAAGTGAAGGAGAGCATGAGACAAGACAAGAGGAAGTGGGTTGACCACCTTGCAATGGAAGCAGAGGAAGCAGTACTTAATGGAAGAATTAAAGAAGTGTACGATATTACAAAAACCCTCAGTAATGACAAACGTAAGACAACAAATGCAGTGAAAGACAAATGTGGAAATTTAATAACGGAAGGATTGGCCAGAAGGGAGTGATGGAAAGAACACTGAGGAAATCTTTAATAGACCTATACCTGATGACCCTGTAACAGAAGACCCAATAACAAAAGCAGAAATTAGAACAGCGTTAAGGAAGATGAAAAATGGGAAAGCAGGGGGCAAGGACGAAATTACAGCAGAATTATTAAAAGCAGACATGAATACAACAGAAATGGCTTTTCAAATTATTCAGAACATTTTGGGAACAAGAGAAAGTGCCAAAAACGTGGAAGCAGGGACTGATCGCTAAAATACCGAAGAAAGGTGACCTTACAGAGTGTGGGAATTGGAGAGGAATCACTTTGACATCTGTTCCTAGTAAAATATTCGGAAGAGTACTCATTGACAGAATAAGAGATGGAGTTAACAGCAAGTTGAGAGATGAACAAGCAGGTTTCAGAAGTGGGAGAGGCACAGTAGAACAGATATTTATTTTACAAAATATTATAGAACAGGTAGTGGAATGGCAGGCAACTCTATACATCACGTTTGTGGACTTTGAAAAAGCATTTGACTCGGTGCACCGAGAGAGTCTATGGAAAATTATAGAGAGCTATGGAATTCCATGTAAGATAATCCACATGGTACAGATGTTATACGAAGATAATGAATGCGCAGTGTTAGACGAAGGTGAGAAATCTGAGTGGTTCGAGGTCAAAACTGGAGTTAAACAAGGAGATGCAATGTCTGGATTTATCTTCTTGATAGTAGTGGACTGGATAATAAGAAATACAACAGCAGGAAACAAAATATGGATAGGATGGAACTTCACGTCAAAACTAGAGGACCTGGACTTTGCAGACTACATAGCACTTATATCATCATGCTACACACACATGCAAACAAAGACAAGACAACTGAATCAATTTGCAGCAAGGACAGGACAAAGAATAAATAAAAAGAAAACTCAAATATTGAGGATAAACAGCAAGTGCGAAAACAGAATACTAATCGATGATCAAGAGCTAAAGGAAGTGGACAAGTATAACTACCTTGGTGCTAACGTGAGTAAGCAAGGAGGAGGCGGCGATGACATTGTTAACAGAATTCGTAAAGCGAGGGTATCCTTCATGAAACTAAAACAAATATGGAGTTCACATTGAGATCTAAATTGAGGCTTTTTAACACTTGTTAAACCAGTATTGTTGTATGGAAGTGAAATGTGGAAAATTAACAAAGGAGACAACAGAAAGTTAGATACCTTTTTTTTAAGTGCTTAAGACGAATCCTACAAATTCGATGGCCATACGTTGTATCAAATCGAGATATTCTAGGAAAAACAAAATTGAAGACAATCAGCACTGAGGTCAAGTTAAGAAGTTGGAAGTGGGTAGGACATACCCTACGAATGGACAAGAACAGCAAATGTGAGACGGCATTGACCTGGATGCCTGAAAGTAGAAGAAAGGTTGGGCGACCAAAGACAACGTGGTGATCAACTATTGAAAATGAAAGACGCATACTGGGGTGGAACAGCTGGAACGAAGCCAGACGTGTAGCAGCTGACAGAGCGAGCTGGAGGAGATTCACTTCGGCCGTATGGGCCCGAAGAGGATAGGTGAGAGGTGAGGTGAAACTATTTAGCAGCCAAAATGCTATGTGGCCATGGAGCTAAAATTACAGTTTATTTTTTATATGAAAGGCAGGTACAAAGCCTGTGCAATGCACTATACTTGGATACCCTATTCAAATGGCTTCTTCTAGAAATAAATTTCCAGATGGAAACATTTCCAGTTAATTTTCCATCACTAGTAAGAACATTATGCAAATATTGTTGTCAAATGCCAAAAAAACCTTCTGAAAACAGAACTTTCTAGAATATATGTACCTAGGTCTTTCCATATGAAATCGACCAATGGTCAAAAATATGAGACCAACCAGTGGTCTTACAATTTACTTAAATCTTAACCAATGACTGAATTGCTATGCTTGAGCACAGCAGTTCAGCAATAACCAAGCATTTACATGCAAATCGTCTCTGAAAACAGGTAAAAAATAATGGGTATGATTTTGGGTGCTTGGCCCATGTTGCATGTAAATGCTTAGTTCATTTGCACAAATGCTCAAGCATAGCCACTTAGTTATTGGTTAAAGTAAATTCTGAGAAATCAACTTTTTGACCATTGGTTGATTTCATGGAATGACCCAGGTATATATAATTAACTATATATTCTGAATGTTTTTTTTGTGTTTGACAACATTATGTACATAATTATCTTACTAGAGATGGAATAGGTATTAAAATCAGCTATAAGATTTTATATTGTGATGTAATCTGTTGATTAGATAAAAACACAAAATGCATCCATCTGAAATATTTTTTCAACATGAAGCCATTTGAAAGCTCTGGTGCAAATCAGTATAGGGTGGCAAATCGGTAAAATTTAATGATAGTATGGGGGGCAATTTGTTCAAAAAAAAATAATAGTACAGTGCGAAAAAGTCACTAGTATATTTCACTTTTTTAACACTGAAGCAATTTTTTACTCGATGTGAAGCCAATGCATCCCTAGAAAACTATGCAGATCGTGGGTTTTTTCTGCTGAATATGCATAAACTTTATGCGTATTTGCGTCACCACTGATATAGTAACCGCATTTTATATCTCTGAAAAACCAGGGAATTTTTAAATGGACATTAAAGTTTTATTGAATTAAATATGCAAGTATGGGAAACCGCCACCAGCCTGTTGCGACCGGTTTGAGGCGCTGCACACAGCGGCCATTTATGGTCGGTTAACGCGGTAATAATGGCGTCTTAACTAACCATGTCGAGCTCCCGAGAATTAAGGATTCTAACCGATTCATCTAATCATGGAAATCTAACACTTCGGAATTAAAATCTAGGATCCTCAGAAGCACGGGATCCAGCTTAATTCACGATTGTCGTTTGAAAGAATGAAAACTTAGGCGTCAGAGGGACCACATGCAGCTCAAGTTGAGAGCAAGTGATTTTACCGCGAACAGTAAACTGCTCCGTGGATGATTGATTAGTGCTAGCAATAGGGAGTGAGAGCGATTGCTCTCCTAAAAATTATGCCCTGCATAATTTGCCATGATTATCAGTGAATGGCACAAATGTTTAAATTTAATAATACTATAGTGCCAAATAAGGTGCGTATAGGGTGGCATTTTTCATCAAGTAAATATGCGAATAGGGACGGGATGCTTATTCGGCACTCAAGAGTAGGGAATCCAAATACAGTGCATTCACAGGCACTGTACCTGCCTTTCATATAAAAATAAATTGGAATTTTAGCTCCATGGCCACATAACATTTTTGGCTGCTAAATATAGGCCACTTTTCACTATGTGCCCAGTTTGGAGATCAGTATCTCGTAAACTAATCAAGGTAGAAACTTCAAACTTGTCACATACCTAGACATGTAGGTGTGCTAAATTTTGCACATAAAAATGCACAACTTCGTTGGAATATTGTGGGAGAAATAATATACAGAAGTGGAACTATAGTTTGTGTATTATTATCTACATAGGGTGGAGAGTAAAATACCAATAACTCCAAATAGTTTTGGAGTTATTGGTATTTTAATTAGAACAAGAAACCTTCATGATTTCCGAAAATTTAAAAAAATGAAAGAATCCGCAAATGTTTAAATGGCCATAACTCCGAAATTGTTCAAGCTACATCCGTATCATTTGACATGTGTGGTTACATTGACCAGTGAATTAACTGGTAAATTTTATTGAATTTAAAAATATGAGCAACAAGATTTTTTATTTTTACTGATTTGAAATGGAATGCCCCTTATAGCCTGAATGGGGCACTTTTGGGCTAGCCTCTGTTGTTACCGAGCACTGGATAGGACCTCTTAGATTTATGCATGGTTATTCTCAAGTAACAGTGCTTTTCTAGAATCTGGAATATCCTCAATTTTGCCGTTGTATACATGCTAGGCCTGAGGTCTATTACAATGTAATAGATTACTATTACTTAGTTTCCTTTCTGTTACTATTACATGCTGAAGGCAATGTAATATATTATTATTACATTTCAAGCTGTTAATATTACTATTACATTTTCCACTATAACTATTTTCCTTTTATTAAACATTTGACATACTTTATCACTTACATAGATTCAAATTAACTGATGGGTATATAATTAATTAAATTACAATTAACTAATAAATTTCCCACTTAAGTTAACCTCACACAATTCCAGTTTCATTCATTGGAATGAAACGAAAAAGCAATGTCACTGTCATATAACACAGTCTGATTATCCCATAGTAGACCCATACTGCTCGGCTGCTGCTTGGTGGACAGTTAATTATTGGCTCAAGGATAGGACGTTTTTCACACTTGGTCAATAGTGTGCAAGCTAGCTGCCAACTGAGAAAAACTTAAAAAAGTTGGTATAAGCCCCTGGATTTTGTTCAAACATTACCCAGCATGGCAGGCTTGTAGCTACGGTTGGGAGATGGCAATGATTGAATGATTGATTTATTGATTGATTGATTGATTGATTGATTGATTGATATGTTAAAGACAGTATGTTTAGTGCTGGACGGAACCCTTGTCCTGTTTCAGTGAATGAATGAATAGGCTAGGATAGATGGCTGGTGGACCTGGCTTCAAATGACAAATTAGCCATGCAGCAGTCACACTGTCACAGTGTCTTCTGCTAATAGTGCTAAACCATTTTATTACCACTGTTGGAAAATAAATAAAACTGCATGTGAATGAGTCCCATTATGTCAAAATACAGAATTTTTTGGTCTGATCATTTTCGATGAAATTGAATTTTGGTGTGGTTGAAATGTTCAATTGTAATAGCAAAGTAATAGTTCAATTACTATTACTTTGCTTTCTATTACTAATGCATTGCATTCTATTCGATTTATTACTTGAGCAATTGTAATCATTACTATTACAAATTACTATTACTCCAGGCCTGATAAATGCAGTACGCATAGTAACCATGCACAATGCATAGTTATCTATGGAACATGTAAATTATAAACGTTCATAAAAACACATTTAATCACCTTTTTTCAATGCTCGAAATCGCACATTTAACTTGCCTTGAGTGCCATTATGCCTCTTTTATTCATAAGATGGTGAATATGCATGTTTTTTTATTCAGACATGCCATATGTAACAAGTTGGTTTACTAGGGACCGTGACATAATAAGACATTTTTTAAGACACCCAAGTATCAACATTTACATGCATGCATTTAGCATGTATACATATATTTATGTCCTAGGATAATATAAAAAAATTTACTCTGAAATATAAAAAAATTAATTCCTTGTTTACATATTGTAATGATGCATCAGTCAGTTGAATAATAATAATAAAAAACTAATAAAATCCTTATGCCTCAGTCAGTAATTTTTTTTTACTAATAAACAGTTGCACACATTCCAGACTTGGGGCGAATCTTATTCTGGAATAGGAATGGAAGACTAATTCCGAGTTTGGATTTAGAATTGGTTGATGTGGAAGCAGCGGAATTGGAATCGGTTGTGAAAGCAGTGGAATCAGAATTGGATTTGGAAGCCCTTTTGGTTGAATCGGAATTGTCACTGAAATTAATTAATTAATATGAGTCACAGGGAAATAAAGTCATAACAATGTATTAAATACAAAGGCCCTAAAACTGAACCCCACCCCGAGAAACAGATAGAGGTGATTTTGGCCCATACTCTGATGACTTCAGCCTGCAACTTTGAAGATTTCCAGCCTCAACATATTGTAAATACAGTATTAAATTCTCTCATGCTTTAGTTGATTATTTGCTTCACTTATCAGTGTAATGTATCAGTTGAATATTTTTTTGTGAAATGTCTGCATCTTAAACTATAGAGTGGGCTGATATCGCCAGCACTGCATGAAACTACTGGTTGCTCCCTTAGCCTTTAATCTCACCTGGTTGTTTCCATGCAGGCAAAAGAAGAGTAATGCTCTTTATCCTACCAATAATTAATGTTTTACAAATTTCACGAAAGAGGAAGACTCCTGCTTCCACCATGACTTCATCAAGTGAACCACCGCTGCTGGGAAAAATTTACGTAAGTATTACTCTATTCATTAACACCTTTGCAACCATTTACCTTGGGAATGGTTATGATATGCTAATTTTTAAAACAATCACGCTTTGAGTCATTGTGTGGGTCATTTGGTTAATTTCAACCAAGCTGGTCTGTATAGTGCTTTCAAAAGACGAGACCGCATGATGTATTTTCAGTTTTTCCCATATAGCATCTGCTGTGGTGTTGTATTTAGTGCTGAATCTATATTTTTGAAACACAATTTGTAAAATATTAAAATGTGGTCTTCACTTTTCCACATAATATTTCTTATATTATAGGAGGAAAGCCCAGGCAGCCAACTGTCATCTCTGTCAACACGATTTCACACAGTGAGTACATTATTGATAAATGTATGTACAAGTATTAGACATGTTACATTGTATTATAAATACCAAACCAGATCAGTTTAATGTACATTGCTGCTGTGAGTCTGTATTTCAACTTTAGACAACATATTTCTGAAACGTGTCGTTGCTGTTTTTATCATATCCGTGATCTTTGCCGTATTCGCCGGTATATGTCACTTTCTGTTGCTAAAACTATTGCAACAGCTCTTGTTAGCAGCAGACTTGATTATTGCAATTCCCTCCTTCATAATATTGCTATCAAGGATATTACAAAACTTCAACGTGTCCAAAATTGTTTGGCTAGGGTAGTTACACGATCTCCTCGTTTCTCTCGCTCAGTGCCACTTCTAAAATCATTGCATTGCCTCCCTGTGTGATATCGCATTATTTTTAAGATCTGTACAATTACCTATCAAGCCCTTTCAACCAAACAACCTGCATATTTACATTCAATGCTCAATCCAGCAAGACAGCCCAGACAGCGTCTGTTGTCTGGTTCTGTTTTACTTTCTGTTCCCAGAATTAAGACAAACGCTGGAACTCAAGCTTTCTCGGTTGCCGCACCAACTATGTGGAATTCACTCCCCGACAGCGTAAAATCAGCAAGAAATATAGCTTAATTTCGCCGTAATCTGAAAACCTGTCTTTTCAAAATTGCCTATCTTCCTTAGCTTCTTGGCACCTCAATCCATTGGTTGACGACTTTTTACATTGTACTTGGACACGAGAATGCCTAATCCTTTGGTTTTGTTGCACAACTGAGCTCGGATTTTCCGAGGATATTGGCGCCAAAGAAGTCATTTTATTATATTTTTTTAAACATTGTTAAATATTTACCATATTTGACATTTAATCCACTATTGGTGATATTTACCATTTTGGTTTATGACCAATGTAAAAAGGTATATTTGTAGTGTAGATACCACAGCACAGAATCACATACCTCCCTCAGTTTATGCATCATATGTATCGGTTGGGAATTAAATTGTAGTTACCGCAGCAAATGCACAATAGGTGTAATAAATTATGGTTAATGTTTAAAAAATACGGGAATAATGGGATGCATTATTTGAAGGGCATCATCCCAGTAGCTCCTATCCCCATTTAACTGTCCCAGTTATTGAGTTACACACACCCTCTAGAGTATTAATTATTAGTTTTTACAATAAAATGTTTATTTATGATTTAAAAAATAATATGATGTTACAAAATAAAATAAACATCAAATAATTGTTGTTTAAATTTCATTTCTTTTGAAAGATAAAGATAATTTGAAGTCTTCAAAGTGCCCAGTGTAAGTCCTATTTAACTTTCACACATTGATTGGATAGCTCATTACCCAAAGGTTTAAATTATGTTCCCTACATAAAGCTCATGTGAAGTGAGTAAAACCCAATTTAACTTTCACACATTGAGTGGAAAACTAATTGCTCAGAAGCTGTTGTGAGTTAATCAGAATCCAATTTAATTTTCACGCGTTTAGTAGAAAGCCAGTTGTCCTTGCATTGTAATGTTTTTTATCACTATTGATATAGCTATTGTCTGATATTACTCTCAACCTTATGTAAAAAAATGTATTATTTTGTAATGCATGGCATTATCAATTGTGCCTTGAAATTAATGACAATTTATTAACATTTTCATTTTAGTGATTCACAAATAAAGGTTTTTTTTTTCCGTTTCTTATCAAAAAAGTCTAACATTCCTTGTGCACACCAGCTATATGACTTATTTTTAATAAAGGTGAGGCAGAACAATGAATGGAACACCCAGAAAGTCTTCCGAAGCTGATAATTAGTCCATTAGTCCCACTAGCCCGGGGGGGTTAAACCATTTGAAGATATACAACATGGCCATACGGTGCCACCCCAACACAACACAAGGGAGTAATTGGCTTACTAGTCCTGCATTGTTTCATTGAGGAGGTATTTCTGAAATCATAAACTTATGAACCTATTGGTCTTTTCACATTGTTTCAAACATGTCTAAGAGAATCAGAATCATTTATTTGACCATATGATCATATTAAATACAGCAAATATATAGATTCGATTAGATTGAACAAGATTGCCATCCCAAACAAGTTCCAGATGGCAAGTGGACAAGGAAGCCATTGGTTTATCGAGAGTCCAACAATTTTGTCATCTATGTGTAGCCCGCCCTTATCAAATATCTGTCAATTCTATATTTAAACATATTCACACTACTAGCATTAACACAATCTTTTGACAGTTTGTTCCATTAATTTTTCACCTTCTGTGAGAAAGAGTACTTTCTCATGTCCAACCTACACTGCTCCTTAACTAATGCTGCTTTGTGTCCTCTGGTTTTACTGCCTTCTTTAACCCATTAGGCCCCAGGATTTTATTAAAACATGTTCCCCTGTTCCCAGGATTTCTGGCAAATTTCGAGCGATTTTACCTCCTTGTGTTCAAAAATCTGTAGAAAAAAACTATTTGCATAGACAAAATAGTAAGTGTGTTAAAACTTTGAAAGTTATTCTACCTTGCCACTGACATTTGACAATGATCCCATGCTATAACCCTATGCAACCCAGTGAAGAAAATTAACCTATATGTGTTAGCTTTGCACCACTGAAAAAATTATTCAAATTCTGACGGTTATTTTTCAGGTTACACCATATTTTATCATGACAAATATAGAAATAAAAATTTTCGAGATTGCGTGAACAAAACTGATGAAAATCAAGATTTCCGAAAGGGCAACCCATGTACGTAACGAGCTGTTGTTGCAAAATGTATCTGCTAGGGTGTGGCAAAATTTTGTAGCGTTTAGTTCAGTAGTTATTCGCCAGGATTTTTTTAATACAGGGTCCTGTATGCGGCCGGCGACGGCCGTTCCAGGACTGCACAGAGCGGCTGACCACGGCCGTTGTGGGGTCTAATGGGTTAAGTTTGAAGGCCATATTCCTATCAACATCCTCATAATCGTTCACTATTTTAAACACTTCTATTTGGCCCAAATGAATGTAACGTCAGGGAGACTCTTATTAAGACATGATGTACGTCGCTAACACAAAAGTTGGTTAATGGATAATTTTAATAAAAATTTATAGTAGCACAATAATGATTGTAATAAACATTATCTAATTAGTAATTCATGAGCAGTAATTAACATTATTTAATACTAACTACTAACACTAACTAATTAATGATTGTTTACACCTTCCTGTGTGCTACCAGCTCTATACTGTAACATTCTAATAGATGTAAAAAAACAACTGATTTTTTAAATGGAATTGACCTCACGTCTCCGCTTTTGGCACTTCTCAATTATATATCCAGTGTTTGGTTTTCAGCCTTCCCTGTCAAGGATACTGAAGCTGTACGGTACGCCTCACGCACCAGACTGAACCATGTTTATGTAGAAACATGGGCTAAGGATGTTGCAACCCAGACCGACACAGAAGCACCACCTCCTGCACTGACTCAGACAAATCACCATATAAACCACATAGTGGTAGTTTTTCTAAGTACAACTTGTGGGGATGTACATGTACAAACATACCAGGCATGCATGTAGCACTAATTGTAAGACTATTGTGTGATATTAGGGACTATTTGTATCCGGAAGGGGAGAAATACCCTTCATATTCCTGGATGAAAATTAGGGATTAGGTAATGATGGGTGGGTGGCTAATTTGTTTGTATACCAACCATACAGTAGGTATTTATAATAATTGTCCTGACTCCACATCACCAATACAATAACTACAATGCTGCCCACACCTATTGTTTCCTTGAATAGCCCTTAGTAATTTTCTAGCAAATTGTACACTGTATCTTAAATATTTGCGTCTGTAACATCTGATCACGTATGAAAACAAGTAAAAAAAATTACAGAAAGTATTAATTTTGGCTTTTATGTTACAAAAATGTTGTATAAAATAACCAATGCTTGCACATGCATAATCTGACTCGCCTCGTTTACGAATCCTGGTGCAACTTTTAGTGAACCTGAATTTGTGGAGTTCAATAAACAGTTCAGTCTTCTAATCCTGAATGATAGCCTTCATGTTTATTCCCATGAAGTGCAGGGAAGTTTGACCGGATGAGATGGCTTGTAATTTGAACCCAAGCCTGGCCCGCAATTATTAGTTAGAATCCAGGCCCGGCCCAGGCCCGCAATAAATATATATTTGCCCAGGCCCGCAAAAAAATACGTATTGTTTTATTTAATAACATAAATATAATAATATATGAACATTGTATAATGTCTACTAGTCTGCCTTCTACTGCCATAGTGTGCTGGACGAGTTCTAGAAATCCAGCACCACCAACTGCTTCAAACGGACGAATATCCTGAAGAAACATAATCAACTTTTCATTGTCATTACTATTAAGTATTATAACATATTTTTTATATATGGCTTTAATTTATTGGCTTATTGTTAGGGTAGGAAATTTATTTATCTAATCCTAACTTAACCCTAATGCAAACCATACCCTAATTTAAGTTGTTAATTGAATTAGCTCAACTAAATTAACTTAATTTAAGTAATTAATGTTACCAGTAAAGGCAGTTAATTTGATATTAATTGATATTTCAAATAAATATCTCAGAAAATGGGGTTGAGGTCATACGGAATCTCTGGGAAACTCCCAGAAATCTATTAAATTTCCCAGTCTTCTGCACGGGTGAACAAATCTCCCGGATTTCTAAAGAAAATTTTTGTGTGGCCTCGGTTAACAAAAGATCATCAGTTCCTCCTGTTACTCACAGCAACAGCAAGGGTTATTTCAATTAACAATTGTGCAGACTGGTCGACAGAGGCAGTATCCTTGTGCCTTGCATGTTGCCTTGTCTGTAATGTGCATTAAACGAACTATCCCCCATTATAGCTCATCAATGTATAATTCGTTAAATATTCATTTAAATGATGCCCATCAATATACATCTCCACTTTATACGAGTTCTATTTAAATCATACATGTTTGCTAATTATCACAATCAGAGCACATTTTGAAGGAAAAAACGTATTTTAAAAATAGGTTTCACAAATATAAAAATTCCTCCATCACCTAGGGTCTCAAATGCCTTCATCAGCCAGGATCACAAACTTTGAAGAAAAAATGCATCAGTTCTAGTCCTGCCACTAAGTAGTATGTTAGTTGCATGTGTACTAAAATATGTAGGCTACTGCCAGTCAGGTAAGGAATTTTTTTGTATGATAATATATTTCAGGAGTAGAATTTGTTTTATTCCTAGAACATCTGAGTAGTAAACTTGTTATTTTATAATTACTAGTCCACAAGGAAATGTACTGCCACAATGTTTATTTTAACATGTCAGTGTACCATTTTATAGTACATGTGCAATGTATTGGGAACTAAAGCTGATCTAGTGTAATTTTTATGCATTGCGAGTATGCGAAACACTCCAATTTACACATAATTCTCTTATATACTGAGACCCTCCGATTTACGCACAAATCTGAGATCCCGAGACCCTCCGATTTTACACATAAATTTGTATTTCTGAAACTTAACATGCATTTTTGAGGTAGCTTATTTCCGTGTCAAACTTGGATCTCATAGATATATCAACAAGAACAATATGGTTTATGTCAAATAATTTTTACTCAAGTTTGCAAGGATTTTCATCGGCACAATCTGACCTATTGTGCACTTGCAATGCCAACAGTCCCTGTATTTCTGGTTGAATCTAATATCTGAATAGTTCTAACCTGACTGTTTAATTTTTGTCATCAGAAATATCAAACCAAACCAAAACAACACGCCATCTTGTCTAGACACAACGTGAATGCGTGCAAAGTTAAGTTTAACACAGCTCCACTAGTCAGGGTTGTGATAAACTAGTGCTTATAGAAAGTGGCACAGATGATGTATTATATCATTATAAATTGTGACTTTTCCTGTGACTTTATTTCCTGTGCCTTTCTCCACGACATTTTTGCTGTGACTTCATTTCCTACATTGGCATTGATGCCATTTGATTGTGACATGCTTTGAAACTGTGTTTTACAGTGGAGATTGGTTGGTATGTCTCTGGTGTCTAACTTGCCAATGAAAGTATGAATTTCTTGTAGTTAGATCAAATTTAGTAAGGAACTTAATGTTGCATCTGGTTCTTGATTGTACAGAACATACCTGATCTCTGAGGTTGAGTGTGTGTGAAAGTGACTGCAACATTTTGAAAACAGATGCCTTGCTGGGTAATACCAGCCATTGATGACACAGAGTCACATCCTGTCAATACATGAGCAGCAAGAATGTAAGGGAATCCGGATGATGTTGGCGTGTTCCCTTACAGTGTCATTAAACATGGTTTGGCTGGCAGTTCAGGACTCTATGGACAACTCGGTTGTTGAGGATAGTCCATTAGTATGGTGGTGCAAATGGTGGTCAAGTATTAGCAACACATCAGTGTCATCGGAGACGACTCTAACTGGTGAGGATTCAGCAAAGGCTTCTTGTACCACACGCCATGCCATGATGACATCCGCTTATTCATGGCTGATGGCTGTTTGCTGCATGCCAACACCAACCTGGATTGGGTTTTGGTCAGGTTCAGTTACAATCACTTTCTTGTCAGAAGAAATCCACATTAAAGATAGGCAAGTTACTATCATCTGGATGAACTGTTTTTTTTGGCAGGCACATTAAGTACTAGGGTCTGTTTGGGAAGCAGTGACACAGTGTGAACACATAACTGAACCCTTTCTAGCATGTTGTGAGACAGCGTTGCCATTACAGCCATTTTCACTTCACATTTTGGACTGTGCTGCGGGGTCAGGTCACAGCTTGCACCGTTTGTGGCTTGTTGTGGCATATTTAAATCAGGATTTGAAATCAGGAAGTAAAATACTGTAGAATGTACCAAGAAAAAATTTTATATCACAAAACAAGGTTGGGGCCAGTTTAATTGAGCTCATTCCCGGACTAATGTTAAATTCAGAGCAAGAGGCAAATGGGTTACAGTGTCATACTGTATGCAGGATTGTGTTTAGTTTTACTTTTATAAAAATATAACTCCTGGCAAAACTGGGTGTTGTGCTGCATTGACATAAGAAAAATCGATTTATATCAAAAAAAATGTCCTGCCAGAGCAATGGTCTATCAGTGACATTAGGTTCGAGGACATGATGGTGATCCATGGCAGTGCCCATTTGAAGTGATCAGTATTTTCAGTAAAATGTAAATGATGAGCATACAAAGTCACTAACTAGTTTAAAATGTTGGCAATATATGTAATGTTATCATGTCATAATATACTGCTATGTACTCATAAACATGTTTTTTACAAGAATAAAGAAAAATTAAAATACAAATGATGTGTTTTGTTGTGTTGCTATGTTTAAATACAAATACCTACAGTATATACATATAAATTATATATTTAGTCAATCATAATTGTAATGGTGGACATAAAACAAAATTGGAATAAAAAAGTGTATTGGAATTGTCAGAAGGTTTGAAATTGCCATAGGGTGGTGGAATCGGAAAGGATGGGTAGAATCAGAATCAGTTTCAAAACGGTGTCGGAATCGGAATTGCTAATGTGGAATCAATCCCAAGTCTGGCACATTCTGTATAATAAGTATAAAGGCATGTCACATTTATTGCTTTTCAGTAAGAGTAGTTACTGTTCATATTATTACAGGCTATACATGGCTACCGAGAGATGGAGCGAAATAGATGGTCAGCGAAGAACAAGATCATCATTGAGCGTGTGCGAAAGTTGATCTTTCCACCAGATGCCACCCACATTGCCTATGTGCACGTGCTTGACCTGATGCCTTCTGGCTACATCAAAGCGCATGTTGACAGTGTTCGGGTATGATACATATTTTCTTTCATGTTCATGTGTTTTTGCAATTGAAGATGTTTTGCCAGATATATTGCATTTGTATGGAATGTATAAATAAAAAATGTCAAACATCTTTCGAAATATCTTTGAAATGGTCATATGATATTACATATATAATTTTTTTGTATTATTTATAGCAACACATTACATGAATTTCTATTTGATGTTATTCAGATGCAACAATATGATGGAACAGGTGATTAGCAGACAGAATGATAGATAACGTTATTTGGAAATCATTAAGATACCTGTTTATAGATTATTAGTATGATTATTATCTTATATTTGACATTTATGCTATTCATATAAAATATATATGGTATATCCGTGCTGGTGAAAATTCTGTTGAAACAAAAAATATGAAATTTGTGAACCTTCACTAGTGGTACAAAGCCATATATTCCTTAAAACAATGGAAATATATGTGTGTTTAGTCCCAACATATTTAAACATCAGACATTTACTACACCTTAGCAACATATCTATGTAATACATGTGAAGTATTAAAATATACTTGCAAGTTAGAATATTTTTTAATAGTATTTGAACTTGCATTTGAAATGTGTTTGTATTTGAAGACATGAAGTATTTGTATATAGCTACTTTTAAACGTAATTGACCCGAAGTCTAAAGCTGAAATGACAAGCCATAATTATAGTTGTTGCAGTTGTCAAGTGTTTGTTCTGTTTGTAGTTTTGTGGCAGTACAATAGCTGGAATGTGCCTGCTGTCTTCCAGCATCATGCGATTTGTCAATGAGAAAGACAAGTTCAAATATGTTGATGTTCTTCTGAAGCAAAGATCACTCTATGTAATGAGGTAAGGTTCTCTTTTGTCATTTTAACTTTTTATGCTTTGTGTTAATGTGAACTTTCTGGTGGAATATATTATTTACATTCTGTCTGGCAACATAATTATAACATACTTGTTCAATGTTCATGCAGCTAAAAAAAATTTACAGAGGAGTAAAGTATACACCCTGCTGCACATATTGCTTCATTGGATGGAAATGAAATTCACCAATGGGGCATTCCATGCCAAATCAATCAAAAACGGTGAAATTTACATGACCACCTTTAATTTTGATGAAATTTGGTATGTTAGTTTATGTTTGTGAGTCAACGTTCCTACCCAAATTTTAAGTCAACATGACCTCCCTTTCCAGAGATAGATGTCATAAAAGTTTGACCCAACCTTGGCTACCTAACGACCTTCCAGGTGTTATAACTCCTCTCATAGGTAACCTACAGATGTGATATTGATTTAGACAATAAAACGCAAAAAAATGTTATAAACATGTTTTTTTAATCTTTGATCTGACCTAGCAAAAATCATGTAACCTCAGATTTTGTTGATTTCTTTGACTCATGGACTCATGAACATAAACCAACACACCTAGTTTCATCAAAAGAAGACGGTCATGTAAATTCTTGATTGATTTGATATGGAATGCCCCCAATGAAAAAAGTTCTCTGAAGCATTTACTGCAGTTATGAAACTAATGTCTGCTCTAAGTCGCAGATTGGACAACTGTTTATTGGTCAATTTAAAATACAGACCCTTGTACATTGTTATGCAGTCAACAGTTATGATTATATTAGAAATGTAATTAGTTTCTAATGCAGTTACAACATATGTAATTAACACCAGTTCATTGCGATGATTACGATTACCCCATGTGTAATTACAATTTGGGTCAGCCACTAGGTATTAGAGCATGGTCATTTGACAATGCTAATGATAGAAAAGGAGAAAAAAGTAATTTAATTCACTAAAATGTCACAGATTTACCATTAAAAGTCACATTCAGTGCACATTCTCCAAAATTGTGATGGATAATGGTTGGTGAAACAAAATTACTGCCTGCATACCCAAATCTTAGATACAGAAATGTACTACAAGTGGAGCCGTGTGTAGCATGTCTTTTGTGCAATTATGACATGATTTTAAAAAAAAATTGGATGCACAACTTATCAAGGTGTCTCATTTGTAATTAAGCAGATTTTCAAATTATGAGTTATGCTTGTAACCCTAAAATTCTGACATGTCATATTTCAAGTCCTTCATTATAATGTGCGTTCTGTGTGAACCAATTTGTGTGGCCCACCTGTACATATTTTCAAAGTAAAATAAGGTATATCTTATATCTATAATTCACTAAGATATCGTATTTTCATAAATCGGGCAAGATACGAATACACACATGAAATACTTGCTGCAGAACAATCATATTTTCATGGAATGTTGTGTCAAGGGATCAACGAATATCAATGTTATATAGGAATGAAGATACTTAATGCTTTTGTTGTGCTTTCAGGGACCGGGCAAGATATGAATACACACATGAAATCCTTGCTGCAGAACAGTCATATTTTCGTGGGAATGTTGTGTCAAGGGATCGACGAATATCAATAATATGTAGGAACAAAGCCTGAGAGTGCATTTTTAGAGAAGAGAAACAATCGATTAGAAGATTGCTGGGGTATGACACCAACATAACAGAACAACTTTAAAACATCCCATTGTTCATACCCTTGTTGTGTTTTTTGGGGAAAGTTTAAGAAATATATATCAATTGATTTTATCTTGAGGTGTTTTTTTTTGTACTTTGTAATAAAGTTTGATACTCAGTAGAAGATTTGTGTAATAAAATGGAAGATTATACACAAAAAGTTATAAAGGATCCTGTTTTTATTTAAAAATCACCTGTGATATTTGTTGATCTTGCAGAAACCCAGATGAAAAGACTTGCCGGGGAATATAAACTGCCCCCAAACACGAAATCTCCGTCGTTCCCTTCAAGAAAATGCATGAAGTATATCAATGAATTGCTCATATAAACATCAGAGTGAGTTCACAGTTGCAAAAGGTGAAAATGTAAAAGCTAACAATTGGGACCTGTCAGATTTTGAGGTAAAAATAAAGTTTTTGTGAGAATATTGTATCTTGAACAGTGACGTAGTGACTTTAACAAATGGTATTTGTCCTGGTCAAGTTATATTAACAAAAAGCCCTATTTCACCAAAGATTTAAATGTGCTTGTACAAAGAAAATAAATTATATAAAGCATTTATTATATCGAGATCTGCTGCAGCAGAAAAAAATACAAAACTTACAAAAATAAATCAACATCGATATTAAGAATTACTGAGAAAAACTACTATGGCACATTGTTAGAAAAGCAGAAAACAAATGTTAAAGAAACCTGGAAAATATTAAATAATGTAATTAACAAATGCTACAATAAGCCAACATATCCCGAATACTTTATAAAAAACAACAAGCGAATCTCAAACAAAAAGGATATTGCCAATGGATTTAATACTTTCTTTACTAATGTTGGCCCCAACTTAGCAAAAAATATTTCCTTGCCTGAAAATGATGCAACTATTTATGATTACTTAGAAAGGAAAGAAGAACACTATGTTTCTAAGTCCTGTTGATGACCTAGAAATGATAAGAACTGTACAAAATTGTAAAAGTAAAAGATCAACTGATTACAGTGATATTAATATGAGCTTAATAAAGAAAGTAATTACTAAAATAATTAAGCCATTTAGTCACATGTAATGTATCCTTTCAAACAGGTGTATTTCCAAGCAAGATGAAAGTGGCCAAAGTTGTTCCACTAATTTAAGTCTGGTGAAAAGAATTTGTTTACAAATTACAGGCCAATATCATTATTACCACAATTCTCACAAATTCTTGAGAAACTATATAATGATAGGATGGACTTATTCCTAAATAAGTACGATATACTCAGTCCAAGTCAATATGGTTTTAGGTCTAATATGTCAACAACTGAGGCTCTTAGAATTTGTTGAAGAAATTACAAATTCTCTAGAAAACAACAAATATGCTGTTGGAGTGTTTATTGACCTAAAGAAAGCCTTTGACACTGGTGATCATGATATACTGTGTAAAAAAAATACATTTCTGTGGTGTGTGTGGTGTCTCATATAAATGGATACAGAGTTACTTAGAAAATAGAAAACAATTTGTAAATTTTAATAATTGTGATTCAGAAATACTAAATGTATCATGTTGTGTTCCACAGGGTTCCATTTTGGGACCAAAGTTATTTATCATGTACATTAATGACATTTGTAAAGTTTCAAAGGTGTTTAAGTTTATTTTATTTGCCGATGATACAAACATATTATGTTGTGATAGGGACTTAAATGAACTTGTTCGGATGATAAGTAATGGACTTGAGCAACTCCAGGTGTGGTTTTCTGTTAATCGATTATCTCTTAATGTAACAAAAACTAATTACATGATTTTTGGAAGTTGACTGCTGATATTTCTGTAAAAATAAATTATAAATAGAGTAAATGCCACAACATTTTTATGTGTAATGATTGATGACAAGTTAAACTGGAAAAATCATATTTTATGAGTTAGATCTAAACTGTCAAAGAGTTGTGCTATTAAGTACAGAGCCAGTTTCTTGATTAACAAACGTGGTATGCATGTTTTGTACTTTTCTAATTTTATGCCTTATATTATATATTGTGCAGAAGTGTGGGGTAACACGTGCTACAAATGTCCAATGTTTAGTTTTATTACAGAAAAGGGTAATAAGATTACTTTGTGGTGCCAAGAGACTTGATCATACAAATTTACTATTTTACAATCTGCGTATTCTTAAAGTAGACATAAATGTAAGTTTATACAAAAGTATGCATGTACATGTCTGAAGAGTGTGTATTTCTGTGAAAGGGATAAAACTTTGGAATTTCCTGGACAGTTCACTGATTAGTTGTAGAAATATTCACCAGTTCAAAAAGCAGTACACAGATAAAATATTAAATAGCTGTGTTAGAGTCATAACCTATTCTCGCCGATTACGTAACATCAACAAGACAAATTAAATGACCGTTCATCTGAATGCAAACACATTGTTTAGTGTTTTTCTAGAAATGTTCTGGTACTTTAGTTGTTTATTTTTTTATCTAACCTGATATTAATTAAAAGAGTAAACATTATATGTATTGCACTTCTTTTTACCCTTTTTCAACAGTTTGTTTTTTCATTGATATATGCACTGTATAAGTGATGTAAATATATTGTTGTTGAAATAAATATGATGATGAAGTTGGCAAATGTATGCATTTTGTGTAGACTGGTACATCGAAGTACTATAATTTACAGCTAAAACATGATGTTAGTATTCTTTATGCTGCATTTGAAAACATGATCACTTGAAGGATTTTAGGTTATTGTTATGGTAAGATCACAATCATGTTTGTGCTTCCTCCACACACTGATGACAGTCAGTTTGCGTAATCAGTCATTTCACGCAATGACTGACATGTTTAGGCATTATACGAAATGACTGCTACCTATTTTTCACACTCAGGCATTTCGCGAAATGACTGAAAATTTCAGTCATTATGCTAAATGACTGGAAAAGAGGTGCAGTCATTTCGCATAATGACTGAAACAGTGCTCCCTTGGTTAATGACAAGTGATGTGGGCAAACTTGCTGTTTTTCATCTACCTAGTCCAATATTTTCAGAAATTGCAACCTAGCAGCTATCTATTTCTCACATTCAAAAATAGTTTTTATATTGTAATGAAATTATGATTTAAAATTATTGTTCAGGTTCACTTTGGATCGTGTAGAACACCAGGAATTGAAGTTACTCCACATGATCGAAACCACTTATCAAATTAATGTTTTTATTACGAGGTGCAATGCCCCAGTCTCCCTAAGTGCGCTTTGTGCCATTATTCCCAGAGCAAACACTGAAGTATCAATTACAATTTGTATTCTATTGTGTATCTTAAATTAACTGTTGGAAATGTTACGTACATACTTAAAACACAACAACACTGTCTTATTGAACAACATATAACTTATTATGATTCTACAACTTGCAATAGTCTACTGTATCATTGGAAATTATATCAATGCGTTACATTTCCACAATATATGTCAAACAAATTAAACAACATGCCATATTCTCATAATTATATGTATGGATATGGATGAGAGCATATACCCCGGGGTAGTTGTTTTTAAGCCAAGAATGTTAAATTCATAATATTTTACATCACAGTATTGGTGAAAGCTAATATTGTATTTAACAAATATTACTAAATAATTATTATACTCACTAGTTATCATGAAAGACATGAAGCATACTAGTAGGTATACTTGCCACTGAGAGAAATTATACACATTACCCAGAAGATAATTATAAAAGACGACAAATCAAATCATGTCTGGTCTTAAAAGGAGAATTTACTTCACTAATAACTTGATGATTAGTTATTAGCATGTCATATAGTTCGTTCTCACTTGTTAGGGCAGCTCAGACTGTTGTGACACCGGCTGTTACACATTCGTTTTGCTTTGTAGCACTTGCACCTGTTGCTAGTACATTTTAAAAGAAGACTGCAACAGTCACATCTGACAAAACCTTGTCCACGAGTCGCTGAAGTTTTTAATGCATGGCGGAGAGATATCTATTGGTCTTGGTTGGTGTCTGACTGGTATAGAAGGTGTTGTGGGCATAAGTCGAATTGGTTGTGTGAATATATATATATAAGGATCCTAGTCTTCACAGCAGTAGTGTATAAGTTGTCGCCATGGTCAATGATGACCCCCCAGGATGTGGATCCCCCTTCCTCTATCCACCATAGAGATGGGAACTGGGTATTGCAGGGGCTCTGAACAGGAGAAATATATCCAACAGCTGGATAGCCACTTCTGCTGCTCACTTCGAGGTTAGAGGCCATATGATACAGAACTTTGTGAGATGGCACTGATAAACAGTGATCCACTTGAAATGTGACTGGGGGATGATTGCATGTCAATAAGGATGACGTCATAGGTGTCCTCAATGCACATATGATATATTGGCTCTTGTTCTGTTCTTCGTTTCTCCCCCGTTTCTCACTCTTGCCGTTATGTCTTTTGGTGTCTGCCACGTATGTTTACACTCTTGATGCAGTTGTCATATGATAACTTATTTGTCCATGCCGTGTCTGTTATATGTGTAATAGTACTCGTAGTATGTACTTATCATTAGCATTATAACACGGTATTATTGGGATTGATATTCATGAGGTGTATTTCAATAACTCAATACATGGTCTGCGTCTCCGTACCCCAGAGCCCGAGGTACTCCTATAGACTAGGGTAACCGACTAAGGTGTATCTGCAGTCGCCAGATAGCGTCACTATATGCAGCCGTGACATCCCTCTTCTTATAAAACAAGAACATCAGAACAAGAACAACTAAGTGTGGCTTACTACATTAACATAGTTATATAAGCAGCCTTGCAACCGTAACATACTATCAACGGACAAGATCAAGATAGAGTTACAAATTGAACATGGCTGGAGGCTTGCTGAGCCGTCCAGAGCGGGTCTGGTAGCCTGCTTCAGGAGTGCTGAAGCGGACTCGCTTGCCGGAGTCGTGTGCCTCGTCGGGACGCTCCACTGGCTCAGCGGCGGCCGTGCTAGGCATGTCGTCAGGGTGTGACACGGGGTCGGCGTCAATAGGTCAAGTCTCGTGTGACCTGCGGATCTGTACACGATTGCGGCGGAGAACTCCACCACTTGCTGTGCGGACGTCATACGACCTTGGTTCCGGACGCACGGTCTCGATGGTTGCCGGGTTCCACTTCCCTGTGACGTGGTGCTGGATGCGAACGGGTTGTCCACGGACCAGCGGGGTGAGTTGCGCGATCGCTCCCTGGTCGTGATACACTTTTTGTTGACGCTGTCGCTCGAACAGGCGTTCGGATATCGCGCCCTTCTCCGGGTGGGCGTTCAGGATTTTCACCGGCAGGTTGGCCCTCATCTTTCGCGCGTTCAGCATCTCGGCTGGTGAAGGGAGATGGTGATCGATCGGTGTCGACCGCAGAATCAGCATGGCCATGTCTGTGTCGACTCGGGCCGATGCTGCCTTCTTCAGTGTGCGCTTTATCGTCTGTATCTGCCGCTCCACGAATCCATTTGATCTCGGGTAGTGCGGGCTGGAGGTGACGTGTTCAAATCCCCAAGCCTTAGCGAAGAGTTTATACGCCTGACTGTCGAAGTGACCTCCGTTGTCGCTGACAACTCTGTCAGGGACACCTTGCTCGCTGAAGATACGCTTTGTCAACTTGACGATCATGTCACTCGTCGCTCGTCCCTCGATGAGTTCGACGAAAGGGAACTTTGAGTAATAATCACCGATGATGAGGTAATTATTTCGGCCAATCGAAAACAAGTCGGTGCCAACGACCTGCCACGGCCGTGATGGCACTTCGTGCTGCATCAGCGGCTCCGAAGGCTGTGCGCACAACTCGCGTTGGCAGATGTCGCATCGCTGGATCATATTCTCGATGTCACAGTTGATGTTTATCCAGTATACACATGACCTGGCACGCAGGCGAGTTTTCTCCACTCCCTGGTGCGCCAGGTGGAGTTTCGCGAGGATCTCTGATCGGGCTCTGAGTGGGATAACGATGCGGTCGCTCTTCATGATGATGCCATCGTCGACCGTCAGCTCATCGCGGAATGGCCAGTAGGGGCGGAGCTGAGTAGCGAGTTGTCGCCTTGTCTCTGGCCAGCCACTCATGATGATGGACTTCAGAGAGAGCATCTCGTCGTCGTTGTCTGTCTCGTCTCGCAGCTGCTGCAGCCGGTGTGGGGAGAACTGCACGTGGTTGATCTGCATGTCAAACTTGAGACTTTCCTTGTTGCTGCTCGGCGTGAGAGTAGGTCAGCGAACGCGACGTCTTTACCAGGTCGGTATTTGATGACGATGTCGTACGGTTGAATGCGTAGGAGCATCCGCTGTAGACGTTGGGGGGCGGCTGCCAGATTCTTCAGAGGCTTGTGATCGGACTCTACAGTAAATCGCTTGCCGTATACGAACGTGTGAAAGCGCTCACATCCAAAGACGACTGCGAGCATCTCGCGCTCGATGTTTACGTATCGTCGTTCACAGTCACTGAGTGACTTCGATGCGAAGGCGATAGGCTTGTTCTTCTGCAGTAGGACGGCGCCCAGACCGCGGCTCGACGCGTCGACTTGCACGACCGTCTCGACTGCCGGGTCTAAGTAGCTCAACGTAGCTTCTCTGCATATTGCGTCTTTGGTTCGCTGGAATGCGCTCTCGTGCGCTGGTGTCCACACAAACTCACTGTCCTTCTTCAGCAGGTCTCTGAGTATGGCGGTGTGCTGTGAGAGATTTGGCGTGAAGGGAGACATGTAAGTTGCGATGCCCAGGAACTCCTTGAGTTGAGTGGCGTCTTGTGGCGCCTGTAGTTGCTTGATGGCCGTGATCTTCCCTGGGTCGGGGTGCACTCCATCAGTGTCGAAGATAAGCCCGAAGAACTGCATTCTTGGCTGCTTGATGTGGCATTTGTCGGCATTGAAGACTAGGCCATGCTGACGCGCTGTCTTCATTAAGTTGTGCAGGTTCGCATCGTGGTCGGCCTCGTTCTTGCCGAATACTGCGACGTCATCCGCTATCCTGATTGTGCCTCCACAGTTCTCCAGAATGTGGTCCATTCGCTCTTGGAACACGTCTTGGCTCAGGTTCAAACCAAATGGTAGACGTTGGAACCTGTAGCGACCAAACGGACTGTTGAATGTCGTCAGGAAGCTGGATGGTTCGTCCAAGGACACACTCCAGTACCCGTGTCGCGCGTCGAGTTTGGAGAAGACGGTTGCTCCAGCGAGCTTGTGTGTCAGCTCGTCAAGTGTTGGAGTCTTATAATGCGGGCGCTTAATGGCAGTGTTCAAATCTTTTGGATCAAGACATATCCTCAGTTTGTTGTTGGATTTACGGCTGTAGACCAGGCTTGAAACCCAATCAGTCGGTTCGGTCACCTTGGAGATGACACCGAGCCGTTCCATGTTGTCGAGTTCGTCTTTGACCTCGTCCTTCAGATGGATTGAACAGCGTCGAGGGGCGTGAATGACTGGCGTCACCGAGTTGTCCACAGTGATGTGGAATTCGCCGCTGAAATTGCCGATTCCCTCGAATCGGCACACTCTTGATCTCACAGTTCATCTCTATGAGGTGGAGACGTCGGCATGACGGCAGCCCCAGAATTGCCGGTCCCGCCGAGTCCGACACGTAGAACTCGGTGTCAATGCGCTCACTGTTGTAGCTGCATGGCACCGTCATCTTGCCATACTGCCGTATGCTCGTGCCGTTGTAGGCTGTCAGCTGGACTTCGCTGGGCAACAGACTACCCGGAATAGGGAACCCCTCCGAGTCCAGTTTCGCTGGGCACATACGGCGAAAAATGCGCAGCGGCAGAATATTCCCCTGTGCGCCGGTGTCGACCTTGACCTTCAATGTAGCAGGCACGTTAGGCTTGTCTGCCAGGGTGATACTCAGGGAGGCGAACACTTCGTCTCTCGTGTCCGCAACATTCACGATATCGAAGGTGAGCGCATCAAATGACTCTGCGAGTGATGGCGACTGTTCAACCGCGTACACGCGAGTGTGCGAGCTGTCGCGTTGACGATATGTGGGTCGTCGCTCTGCAGTCGGTCCACGATGCCGTGACTGCGACCGTGGCCTCTGCTGTAGCAAGCGCGGTCTGCTGCTGCGGCGAAAGCGGGCAGGTTCCTGCTGACCTGTGGCTCTGCAGACCTTCTTCCAGTGGTTGGGCTTCCCACACGCGTCACAGTGTGACCCATATGCGGGACAACGGTTCTTGGGCTTGGGTGGATGGCTCCCACCACAATAAGCGCACGGATGTGTCGACCGCCTGTCGTTGTTTTGGCGGGATACATAATCGACGGTCAGTTTGTCATTGTGCAACTGCTCGATGTCGGAGATCATCGCTTCGTGGGTCCACGCTAGATCCATAGCTGCGTCCAGTGTGTAGGAATCAGGTTTGGCTAGCAGCTGTTCTTGCACTTTTTTGTGCCGGACTCCCACGATCAATTGTTCCAGCAGTCTTTCGCCGACTTCACGCGAGTCTCGGAATTTACATTTATTGGCTTGGAGCCAGCACCTGATCATATAATCGTCTGCGGACTCGCATGACGTTTGCCGGAACTTTTGTAAGTGGAACCGATTCAGCCTGAAGTTGCTTTTTGGCTCCACTTGCTTATCGAACCGGTACCACAGTGGGGCGAGGAGCTTTCGTTCGGCTGTCGTCATTTCCCATGTGTTGTATATGCTTAGGCCGTCCTGCCCTATCCAGAGCAGGACGTATGTGACGTGCTCTTCCTCGGTTTTGGCACTTAGCGGCCCCTTGAATATCAGTTCGCAGTACTGTCTGAACGTACGGAACGTACTCGGCAGATCGGCCGATGACCAGTCCATCCTAGGCGGATCGGTGCCTGACAGATCTGTCATTTTCAGTGTCAATTCGTATGGGCGACAATACAGTACAGGTCGGCTGGCGTTGCCGTCAACTTACGATTTTCAACCTGTCTGTGACTCAAACTTGACGTGTGGCGTGTAGTTCGTACGCTGCTGCCACCATGTAATAGTACTTGTGGTATGTACTTATCATTAGCATTACAACACGGTATTATTGGGATTGATATTCATGAGGTGTATTTCAATAACTCAATACATGGTCTGCGTCTCCGTACCCCAGAGCCCGAGGTACTCCTATAGACTAGGGTAACCGACTAAGGTGTATCTGTAGTCGCCAGATGGCGTCACTATATGCAGCCGTGACAATATGAAGTCAATTGGTAAGTTATAATTGTATATTACTACCCACTGGTACTTTAACTCATATACTACATATCTAAGCACAACCACCGTTTGATATGAGGAGAGTTGCTGGGATTGGGACTCCTAACGATAAACTTGGATATAGGCGCAAAAACAAATGGAATTGCAGTAAACAATATACTAGCATAGAGTTTATATTTTATTTTCAACAACAACCATATTAATCACAGGAAAATGATTGATGAAGTTTACAAAAATATAATAAAAAAATGACAAAAAGGTCCAACCGTGGACACGGTTTCCTCGGTTGGCCCACCCAATGTCTTTGTTTGGACCAAAAGTAAGTCCGGAATTTTAGAGCCCACCAGAACATATTCTGTCTCGCAATTGCATGCACTGGCATCACAGAGTCTTTCATCACATCCATTACACGTCGCACTATGCCTGCATAGTGTCAACTGCAGTGGTAACAGGGCCTAATGTTCGTAGTCTTCTAATTCCATCCATGCAAGCGGGCCGATGCGCAGGTGTCGGGTCAATGGCTACGGAATAGTTGAAATGAACTCCTTCAATTCGTATTCAGCGATGTCATCGGAACTCGTTCTGTCCCACAATTTGCATGCACTGCACCGCCAGTTTCTTTCGTCACATCCATTACTCACCGCATTATGTTGTGTGCTCTCGATTGAGTTGCAGTGGTCTTAGAAGTATTGAGCTCTTGGCTTGGGTGGGTGTAGGCATAGCTTTTTCCGGTCCGATTTTGCTTTGTTTAACTAGTTTCTTTCTTCTTTGATTTTTTTACATTACTGTTTTCGCAACCAAGTTGTTCTTGTAGGAACTGCAAGTAAGGTCACACGCATGCGATGTTACTTTCCGTTTTCAGACCATCGCCTTTGGCTTTGCTACTGGTAGTGACGACAGTTCAATAAAATGTTTAAAAATCAACTCCTTGCGCTGGTTACAGCCATGTCCTGTTGGCATCCAAGGTAGCATAGGCAGCGGTAGCAGTGGGCATAACTCTGGTACTGCTTCCATGGCAATATATATCAGTGTTGGAGCTAGGGTCAGAGGTGGCGTAGATTTGTGCTCTTGTACAGTAACCATAGCAACAGCTGGAGCTGAACAGCTGGGGTCAGAGGTGGCGTAGGGTTGTGCTCTTGTGTAGCTTCCGTGATTACATTAGTTACCGTAACAGCAGCGAAGTCGGAGTCTTGGAATACTTCTATGGTCAATGGCCACAGACTAGCTGCCTTCCTGAAGCCACTAACAGCATTCTGGACGGATGTCGCTTTTCCGTACGCCACATTCAGAATTTGGGCGACTTGCCATGTTGTCACTGGTCTGCCTACATGTTCTCACATCCACATCCTCAATGCAACATCATGGTATTTCCCAAACTGTCCGAAAAAGGCGACATCCAAGGCTGGAGTCGGTGAGTCGTGTGTGGCGGAAGTGAGACAACTCCAGCTTCCCGAGCCATCTCAGTTGCAGTCAAAGTCTTTGTGTGGGACACGTGGTATACCTTTACGTGGCCATCGAGTATAAGCACAACATTCTCCCCCGTTGTTGTTTTAACAAAATCTACGAAATGTCTCAGCCAGGTAACAAACCCCTCATTGGACATCCAGCCTTTGTCTTGGCATGAATAGACAACCCCGGAGGTCTACCATTTGTCACTTCTATTTTCATCCTCTTCCGTTTATATATAACCATTAGGGAAACATATTTTCCAGCAGCATTTACGCAAACTACCAAGTAGAACTTTCGCTCAAACTTGTTTTCCCCACAAAGCCCTACTACTTTTCCCTGTCCATGTTGTACAGTAGACAGGCTTGTCTCGTCCATGTTGTACAGCCTATGTGGAGTTAGTTTTTCACGATCATAAATGCCCTCTTGTAGTTAAAAAAAACTATTGTACTCTTGACTTATTAAAGCCTTGTGCTCTCGCCATTGCTGTGCTTTTTGGCAATTTGGAACACCAGACGACGTAGGCCATCCATCGTCAACCCAAAATACAGTTCTTCTAAAGCTAAGCAATGGCTTACCAATTCATCTTCTAACCCATCTCCAAGGCAAGGTACTTCTCCATGAAATATGGTATCCTCTTTGGCATACATATTTAGATTTTTCTCGTGTCGCGAGAGTATTGCCTTCGGTACACCATATGTTTTGCATGCTGCATTTAACCCCACATCTCCTCTTCTTATTACACCAATAGCAAGGTTCATCTCAGATGGTTCCCATTTGCAGTACTTCTTTGTCATAATCAATGTCTATCTGTAAAATAAAATCCAATTATAACTGGAACGTTATTGTTGTTTATTTTTATTTACTAAATAAGGGCTTATTTAGTAAATAAGACGAAACCAAAATTTACTTCTATGTTGATATAGTTTCAAACTTATGTAAACCCTCATAAAATACAAAGTCTCTGGTAGTCCACAATGATGTACATTTACGTGTGACCAAATGTGGTCTGTTACAAGTCCCCCTCGATTGGACCACTTAGCAACTTCCTTTATTTGTATTATTATAATTGCTCCCTTGTCTAATATTACTTTCTGGTAATCAATCAACTATGTTGGAATAATCACACACATCTATTGATGTGGGTCACTGGTCCAATTGTGGCAACTGCAGTGGTCCAATCGTGGAATTGCACGTGTCAAAAATATTGCATTGTCACAACAAGCATACGATATCCACTTTTAAAATTCTTATTATCACCATATACGTTGGGCTCCTATACTCTTGATGGACACACATTTTTGCCTACCATGGGGTGTTGTACTGAGCTGCTCTCGGCCTGGTTATTATGGTGATGACAGGAAACCTACTTTCAATGATAAATATTAAAAAGTACTGCTATTTCGTCGAAACTTATCGTGTCATCCGAAGTGCCACTGATGAATGATATAATCGATAGATGATACCACGGTATACAGTAATATGGAATATACTGCACTGGTCCGATCAAGGAACTGGTCCAATCCCGACAACTCTCCCCTACACACAAACCCAGGAAAACTACCCATCTACAAGAAAGTGTGCTCCATGGAAAGTTATGAAAAGTGAACTTAACATGACTTATGAGTATATCAACACCAGCCGAGACACCTTTAACCGAATAAACAGTTCAGTGAAGAACTACTGAAAGCCAGGGATCACATATTTAATAACATCAAACGGGCAAACGGATTCAGTGTGTACTGCACTATTATATAGAATGGAATTTTGAAGGACACATTCCTAGAAACAGCCAGTGTCCCAAGTCCCCAGTTCAGTTCTGTGTAAAATCCACCCCCACAGGAATCTGAACCAATATCCCTTGATTTCCAAATTAATATCACCACAGTAGGCAACCAAGCACTTAAAAATATCAAGGCTATATGGGACCAGACATGTTCCACCCAAGGTCCTCAAACAAACAGCTATAGAGCAGTTGTTGATATTATTCACACAATTATCCAAATCCCTTAAACTTGCGATGTACCAGACGGCTGGAAAGAAACAAATATTGCACCGATCTTCAAAAAAGGAGATCGATACTATCCAGCGAATTACTGCCCAGTGTCACACGCACGTGAGTGCAGCAAACTTGCGCAACAGAAGCTAACAACATTGGCTGTGACGTGCTGCAAGTGCTAGCGTTTTAACAAGATAACCTGGTCAATCTGAGTTTGATAAAGTACCTCATCAAAGACTTATCCTGACGCTCAAGAAATAATGCATTGCTGTCCCGACTTTTTGCTGACAACGTTATTGTCTACACGACAATATCCAGTCGCGCAGATGCGATTTAAACAAACTAGCCACATCTTGGCGAATGGAATTCAACCCCTGCCCCATTCAACTCTACACTCCACAGGGGGACTCGTCGTCGCTGGTACTCTTCGTCGTGTCCCTTGAAGCAGCCCCCCGGACGCTGCGCGTATGTCTTCCAAGCCGACCACCAACCGAACACAACCGACCCAGCGAGAGTAGTTAAGATGTCGTTTTGGTCCATCAAGATTGGCGCATTTCCGTGATGCTAGCGTCATTTCCGGTCATCTGAGGTCAGTGGGGGTCACGGCCGATCACTAGAGGTCATGGCAGGTCAGTAGGGGCCACATGTGATCAGTGGTGGTCACATCTGGTCAGTAGCTTCATATGTAGTCAATAGTCACCGAGAGGCTGTATGTAAAAATAACACCATGGGTTGTGCGCATTTTTTTTTTATTGCTAGGGGTTGTATCCGGTCGGTAGGGGTTATAATCGCCTTGTATAACGTAACGAGCTAATACATATGTTTACGTCGGCAGCGAGATAACATTCCGACCGTGACTCGTAATCGCTTACGTAAGCTAAGGCCTGAGAAGAAAAGAACGAACACCGCGTATGACTATACATTTTTTAAAACTAACCAAACATGATCGACTGCATGGACTGTGGATTCCGGTCGCTTGGCAATGGCCGGGGTACAGCTAGCGCTGTTAAAATCGGGTCGTGCATTGGGTGGTGAATAGCTGATATAAAACCTACGCAGTTCTTACAACTATGTCTTGCAATATCCGATACATGTGGGATGAATAGTTTATATTTTTTGTTTTGGTACATTTGCATTGAATAACTGTTTTAGTTAATTGTGGTACACTTACTTTCATTTGCTAACTATAATATATATATATATATATATATATATATATATATATATATATATATATATATATATATATATATATATATATATATATATATATATATATATATATATATATATATATATATATATATATATTACGGAGAAGAGGATGCGGCGAAAACAAAGCGCAGCACTACCACCAATGTCATCCTGTTTCGTCTGCTTTGGCTGCGGCAAGGACTGCCACTCAAGAATCGACCTTCACAGCCACAGTGGACGCTGCCAAAATTAGAAAATTTGACAAATTTAAAACGGGGCGCATCAGCATCGTCTCTTCCAGACTACGCTCTGCCTATATATATATATATATATATATATATATATATATATATATATATATATATATATATATATATATATATATATATATATATATATATATATATATATAGGCAGAGCAGTAGTCTCGAAGAGACGATGCTGATCGCCCACTTGTCAATTTGTATATATATTTGTGCCCTGCGCGGGCCGGGCTTTGGGTCCAAGCCCGGCCTGGCCCGCAGCCCGCGGGCCGGGCCTCCATACTGCGGGCCCGGGCCGGGCCGGGCCTGGGCTGAAAACAATTTAAACACATCGGGCTTGGGCCGGGCCTGGGCCTAGTGTGAGCGGCCTGGGCTGGGCCTGGACAATATAAAAATATTCATACAAAACACCGATTATTACTTTATTTTTTAATAAAAGTGATTATAAATAGTAATTCCGGTTAATGAATGCTTAACATTATTTATTTAGTATTATATAGTTGATACCTTGCATGGAATATAATGGCCCCATAAGTTCACTTGGCTGGGCTGGAAGTAGCCAGCCCCAACGATTTAATTTAGAAATATTTGCAGAGGCAATCAAGCCATGATTAACTATCAACTTATCACCCTTTAACCCTACCAGTGGATATTCTATTGGCTAGGTCTTCCCTCCAAACATTGCCCACCTGAATGACCTGCCCACTGCCAAGTGCCCACTAGGCCACTAGCCCACTACCCAGTATCCAAACCCAGTTGGTAATTGGTATTTCTCCCCAGTCCTAATTCATTCACACTTGTACTAATTCACACATGTCTGAACATGTCTGTCTCAGGCTAGTGACTGCAGGCCTGCTGGAAATGCCACTGGGTGTCAGTGCCAGTGGGTGACATTTAATTGAAATATCATATTAAATTATGTTAACTTATTTGAGCTAATTCAATTAACAATATAAATTGGGGTTATGGCTTGCATAAGGGTTAAGTCAGGGTTAGACAAATATCCTACCCTAACCATAAGCCAATACATTAAAGCAAAATATAACGAATGTTATCATATTTAATAGTAATGACACTAAGAAGTGTTTCTTTATTTTTCTTCAGGTTTATTTACAGGTTTATCTTCTCTAAACTTAGCGGGCCGCGGGCTTGCGGGCCGCGGGCTTACCCATCTTTGGCCCGCGGGTATGGGCCGGGCCTGGGCCTGAAACTTGTGGGCCGGGCCGGGTTGGGCCTGGGCCAAACATTCACGGTCTGGGTCGGGCCTGGGCCGGGCCTGGGCCGGGCCTGGACTTTAACTGCTAATTGCGGGCCGGGCTTGGGATCAAATTCTAGGCCCGCGCAGGGCACTAATATATATATATATATATATATATATATATATATATATAGGCAGAGCGTAGTCTCGAAGAGACGTTGCTGATGCGCCCCGTTGTCAATTTGTCAAATTTTCAAATTTTGGCAGCGTCCACTGTGGCTGTGATTCTTGAGTGGCAGTCCTTGCCGCAGCCAAAACAGACGAAACAGGGTGACATTGGTGGTAGTGCTGCGTTTTGTTTTCGCCGCATCCTCTTCTCCGCCGCATGCTGGTGTCTCTTTTCATCTGCCCTTTCAATGCCTCTGTGTCTTGCCTGACGCCAAGCTGTGCGGTCTTCGGCCACTGCTTCCCAGTCTTTGGGGCTGATGTCACAGGCCTTCATGTCACGGCTGCAGGCATACTTGAATCTAAGGGCTGGGCGTCCCACTGGCCTCACGCCACTGGTGAGTTGTCCATAGAGGATGTCTTTCGGCAAGCGGCCGTCCTCCATGCGACGTACATGGCCCAACCAGCGCAGGCGCTTCTGGCTCAGCAGTGAATGCATGCTGCGGATCCTGGCACGGTCCAATATGTCGCTGTAGGGGATACGATCCTGCCATGTGATGCCGAGGATACGCTTGAGGTGTTGAGGCGGCGCTTCTGGCACATGTATGTTGTCCACGATTCGCTGCCATAGAGGAGGGTGCTCAACACACAGGCCTGGTAGATTCTCATCTTGGTGTTCTCAGTGAGCATCTTATTTTCCCATACTCTTTAGGTCAGCTTGGCCATAGTGCATGCGGCTTTTCCGATGCGCCTGTTTATCTCCGTGTCCAGCGAAAGGTTGTTAGAGATGTTTGACCCGAGGTAGGTGAAGTCTTCTACTACCTCCAGGGTGTAGTCATTGATCTTGACGGAGGGGACTTGGCTGGCATCCCGCCGTGCAATAACGTTCGTCTTCTTCAGGCTGATTGTGAGTCCAAACTCTCTGCAGGCGTGTGCAAAGCGATCGGCCAACCTCTGGAGGGCCTCTCCTGAGTGGGCAGTGAGTGCTGCATCATCTGCAAACAGCATATCCCTGACGTGTACCTCTGTCAACTTTGCTTTGGCACGCAGACGTGCCAGGTTGAACAGCTTCCCATCAGATCTGGTGTGCAGGTCGATACCGTCTGAAGAAGAGTCGAAGGCATATGACAGAAGGAGGGAGAAGAAGATCCCAAACAATGTTGGAGCAAGGACACAGCCTTGTTTGATACCGCTGCAGACAGGGAAGGCTCCGATGTCGAACCATCATACATAACTGTACCCTTCATGTTCTCAAGGAAGGAGACCACCATGCTGCGTAGCTTGGGAGGGCAGCCGATCTTCTCGAATAGGCGGAAGAGTCCCTTCTTGCTGACAAGATCGAAGGCCTTGGTTAAGTCAATGAACGCCACGTAGAGGGGCATTCCCTGTTCTCTGCACTTTTCCTGGAGCTGGCGTAATGAGAAGATCATATCTATGGTGGATCTTCCTGATCTGAACCCGCACTGGGATTCTGGGTAGACACGTGAGGCAAGTTTCTGAAGTCTGATTAGTAGGACCCGAGCGAAGGCCTTCCCCACAATGCTCAATAATGATATGCCCCTATAGTTGTTGCAGTCAATGCGGTCGCCTTTGTTTTTGTACAAGGTGACTATTGTAGCATCCCGCATTTCTTGAAGGACTGTTCCTTCATTCCAGTAGAGACAGAGCAGTTGATGCAGGTGCTGTAGTAAGGCGGGCTTCGCACATTTGATCACTTCTGGCGGTATGCAGTCACATCCTGGTGCCTTGCCGCAAGAGAGGGAGTCAATAGCTTTGCTCAGGTCCTCGAATGTGGGCTCGTTGTCCATGCTCCTCCATCATAGGCAAGTCCCTGGTGGCGTTGAGAGCAGCATTAGTAACGACTGTTTCTTGGGAGTACAGTTCTGAATAATGTTCAACCCATCGCTCCATCTGTTTATCCCGGTCTGTGAGCATCTCTCCTGATGTGGATTTCAGTGGAGCCATCTTCCTTACAGTGGGGCCAACGGCTTTCTTGATGCCATTGTACATGCCGCGTACGTTTTCGCAGTCGGCTGAGTTTTGGATACTCTCGCACAGTTTCAGCCAGTAGTCATTTGTACACCATCTTGCTTTGCGTTGTGCGGTGCTCCGTGCAGATCTGAGAGCCGACAGTGTCTTCTCGCATGGATTGTGTTTGCATGCAAGCAGGGCTTCTCGTTTGGTTATATATATATATATATATATATATATATATATATATATATATATATATATATATATATATATATATATATATATATATATATATATATATATATATATATATATATATATATATATATATATATATATATATATATATATGGTTGGGTCGGTTTACTAACTGTGTGTGATATATGTTCGGTGGCTGGTTCCCCACCTTTGGTGGTTGGTTCCCCCACCTGTGCTGATATTTTGTAAGCTGAGTATATAAATTAGGTCACAACTGTTTTCATCTTGTATATACATAATGTATTTATGATGTATACATAATGTATTGCATTTTCCTATTTGTCTTATTATAAAGCTCGTATACAAACATACATTTGTTGTCTTCAGCAAACGAGCCACGGTTCCATGTCATTAACTCTTTTGTAGGTAGCTTTGTCTAACCCCACCAATTGCAGGGGTTAGCATAGGGCCTGTAAGTGTGTTACAATACATCGCGAGGTTCCGCACGACCATGAGTGAGCCGACTGGGGACAGGAAGTAGCCTGCATTGGCAATACCAATAGGATGTTTTTTTTTGTTTTAGGATGTAGTCACCGGAATGACATATAAAGAGTGATGACTGTTCTGGTTTCCGACTTGTGAAAAGAAACTAAAGCGATGGGAGCAGTTTTTAAAGTAAAAATGTTACGGTAATCGTTCTTAACGTTGTTTATAGCTGGATACCTGTAATATCGCTCTGGTGACTCGTTTACGTAAAGTAGACAAACATGGATTGACTGTGTGTATGGGATTTATATAACCACACGAAAGATACCCAACCGTTCTCGTTAACATTGTTCTGCTTTCCTACCTGTGGGGAAACTTATAGGTAGTTATATAATATATGTTGGTCCAAACTCCTGCGTTAGCTCAATATTGGGCTGTTTGGAGATAACTACTTGAGACTTTCACGGTAAACGTGCGTGTTAATGGAATGTTTTTAAGTTCATCGTGACTAATAAGTAGAAAATAAATATCATGACAGAACATTGGGAATTGTTTTAAATGAAAGGTAACAGCTGAAGGATCACGTAGCTGTTTATTGTATTAGTATATCTTAATATAAGTTGACACATGTTTAAGTTGACATGCAAGTGTGACTTTGATAAAATATTGACACTCCTACTTATGTGTGTTGGACAATGGCGACTGCACCAGACAGTGACAGTTATTGTGTCACAGTGGACTGTATCTACTGCAATACGTTTTTCATACAGCTAGATTTTTACTTTCCATTACGTAAGCGATTTCTTGATGACTGCACTCTAGCCATGTGTTTTATCTCGCTGCCGGCGTAACCCTACTGCATGACTATAACAAAAGGGGGTCCAAGGTAATATATGAAGTGGCGAAACGAGGGGCGAAGCGCCTCGGAGGGTGGCGGTGGGTGTTGGGAGGGGGTATCCCTCTTCCCACCCATTTAACGTTTTTAGACAAAACACTTGAAATGGTGTGATTTGGGACACCCATAATCTGGTTTTAAGCAAGTTAGGTTCTAATATAATCAACCCACAATTCAGACATGCGACATCGTACGAATTTTCAGTATACAATACGGATTTTTGGGAAGAATATGAGTAGTATGTTGGTGTTTTTGAAACATAAAATTTGGGCAGATTTTGGGTAAGCTTCTGATTGGTCGAAATTTGAAATGGAGCGTTCTGATTGGTCGTGCGCTTATTGCCGCCAGAGGGCCCCACGTGAAATCCCCTATTATCTCTCAAATGAGCAGATTTTGGGTAAGCATCTGATTGGTCGAGAGTAGTTTCACCACCAGGGGCGCCACGTATCATCCCCTATTATCGCCCCTTTGTTTTGCATTGTTTTGCGGTAATATTGTCGCCAGGGGCGCTACGGGTCAAGTGTGTCGACGGTTCTGATGGGTCGAGAGCCATCACATGACCTATGACGTCACAGGTCCTCATTTGCATATCACGTGACCTCTATGGAGGTCGCCGTCGAGAGCAGTCACGTGATTTATGACGTCACAGCTCTTCATTTGTATATCACGTGACCTCTCTATAGAGGCTGCCATGTTGTTTTGCTGCCATGTTGTTTTCATTGACACGATTACCAGACGGCACTGCGGGGCAAGGTCGAAGGTCAAAGGTTACCGACCTTTTGCGTTGATACAATTGCCAGTTAGGGTTAGGGTTAGTAACCCTAATGGAAAATTCAATAAAAAACTGGTAAACTGTAGGAATAATTGTCAGTTAGGGTTAGTAACCCTAATGAAAGGTCAAAGGTCACCGACCTTTTGTACTTATACGATTGCCAGTTAGGGTTAGGGTTAGTAACCCTAATTCTGACGTCCGTAGTGAACTAATACGAACCCTGACCCTAACCATAAAAGAACATGCAGGAAGAACGGTTGTGATGATAGTGGCGGTTCGGTTTACTACTGACGATTATGGCGCGCTTTTCGAGACGTGTCTGGGTTCAAACCTGTTTGAACCGGTTTCATGTAGTTTTTTCTTCCTTTCTGGAACGTTCGAACGACGTCATGTAATTTTCCACGCTCACGGAAAAAAACACCCTGCTAGTAGACTGAAACTTAGCGGACGAATGTTCGTGCATGCAGCATGAAAAACGTAGCCGTGCATGTAAGCTATACGACGCATATTGCATCATTGCATTATATAGAGAACTTTTCGACATATGTCGTTTCGCGTCGACACCTACATATCGCCTCACCACGAGTCTTCAAGAGCACCGCGAGATCAAAAGGTCAAGGTCAACAATGCATAAACACTGCCGCACCTGCGAGTTGTGTATTTACCACTGTGTGATATGCGTGGAGACATTGACCACAATGTGACATGCATGGAGACATTGACTGCTATGTGACATGTATGGAGACATTTACCGCTGTGTGATATGTATGGAGACGTCCACCACCATGTGATATGTGTGGAGACATTTGACACCATGTGACATGCATGGAGATATTGACCACCATGTAACATGTATGGCGACATTTGACAACATATGGTATGCATGGAGACATTGACTACCATGTGACATGCATGAATACATTGACTACCATGTGACATGCATGGAGAAATTGACCGCCATGTGACATACATGGAGACATTTACCGCTGTGTGATATGTATGGAGACATTTGACACCATGTGACATGTATGGAGACATTTACCACTGTGTGATATGTATGGACACGTTCACAACCATGTGACATGCATGGAGACATTGACCGCCATGTAACATGCATGGAGACATTGACTGCCATATGACATGCATGGAGACATTGACTGCCATGTGACGTGCATGGAGACATTGACTGCCATGTGACATGCATGGGGACATTTACCGCTGTGTGATATGTATGGAGACATTTGACACCATGTGGCATGCATGTAGACATTTACCATTGTGTGATATGCGTGGAGACATTGACCACAATGTGACATGCATGGAGACATTGACTGCTATGTGACATGTATGGAGAAATTTACCACTGTGTGATACGTATGGAGACGTTAACCACCATGTGATATGTGTGGAGACATTTACCCATGTGTGATATGTATGGAGACATCATGTGACAACATATGGTATGCATGGAGACATTGACTACCATATGACATGCATGAATACATTGACTACCATGTGACATGCATGGAGAAATTGACCGCCATGTGACATACATGGAGACATTTACCGCTGTGTGATATGTATGGAGACATTTGACACCATGTGACATGTATGGAGACATTTACCACTGTGTGATATGTATGGACACGTTCACAACCATGTGACATGCATGGAGACATTGACTGCCATATGACATGCATGGAGACATTGACTGCCATGTGACGTGCATGGAGACATTGACTGCCATGTGACATGCATGGGGACATTTACCGCTGTGTGATATGTATGGAGACATTTGACACCATGTGGCATGCATGTAGACATTTACCATTGTGTGATATGCGTGGAGACATTGACCACAATGTGACATGCATGGAGACATTGATTGCTATGTGACATGTATGGAGAAATTTACCACTGTGTGATACGTATGGAGACGTTAACCACCATGTGATATGTGTGGAGACATTTACCCATGTGTGATATGTATGGAGACATTTGACACCATGTGATATGCGTGTAGACATGTGATATGCGGTGTTTATAAAAAAATTCCATGAACAAGACGAGTGGGAGCGCACGTAGGAAATTTCAATGTGCCTAGATACATTTCGCGGGAGTTTATCCATAACTCCTAGAGTTTACCCATCATTCCTACAGGTTACCCATAACTCCTACAGTTTACCCATAATTCCTACAGGTTTTAATTTTTCATATCACCAAGTTTCCCATCACAAACTTTCACACAAACTTCCAACTTGAAAGATTCAACTTACAAACTTAAAAAAATTGTAAAGTTTCATAACACAAACTTTCATATCATAAACTTTAAAACTTAAAGTTAAAGTTACAAACTTTCTACTTACACACTTCCAACTTGTAAATTTTCAACTTAAAAAACTTCCAACTTTCAATCTTCATGTTACAATCTTTCAACTAACACATTTTCAAAACACAAACTTTCAAAACATGAACTTCCAAATATAAACTTTTCATATCACCAAGTTTCACATCACAAACTTTCAACTTACAAACTTCCAACTTACAAATTTTCATAACATAAACTTTCAAAACATAAACTTTTTACATCACAAACTTCCCAACTTACAAAGAAGTTTATTTCAAAAATGAAAGTTTATGATATGAAAGTTTGTGTTTTGAAAATTTTTTAATTGAAAGATTGTAACATGAAGATTGAAAGTTAGAAGTTTTTAAGTTGAAAATTTACAAGTTGGAAGTGTGTAAGTAGAACGTTTGTAACATGAAAGTTTATGATATGAAACTTTGCAATTTTGATGTTTGTAAGTTGAATCTTGTTTTCCAATTTTCAAGTTTGTTGAAGTTGAATTATGTAAGTTGTAAGTGATATGTAAAACTTCCAACTAACAAATTTTCATAACCCAAGCTTTCAAAACATAAACTTCCAAACATTCAACTTTCAAACTTCATGTTGCAAACTTCCATGCATGTCACATGGTAGTCAATGTCTCACACATTGGTAAATGTCTCCATGCATGTCACATGGTGTCAAATGTCTCCATACATATCACACAGCGGTCAATGTCTCCATGCATGTCACATGGCGGTCAATGTCTCCATGCATGTCACGTTGTGGTTAATGTCTCCACGCATATCACACAGTGGTAAATGTCTCCATGCATGTCACATGGTGTCAAATGTCTCCATACATATCACATGGTGGTCAATGTCTCCATACATGTCACATGACAGTCAATGTCTCCAAACAAATTTTCATAACACAACCTTTCAAAACATGTGTGTGCGGTGAAGCAAACTTTCAACTTGCAAATTTTCATAACATAAACTTTCAAAGTGGAGTGGAGTGGAGTGGATTGGAGAACTTCTAATTTGCAAACTTCCAAAGCTCAAACTTCCAACTTGCAGACTTCAAACACACGGCAGTCAATGTCTTCATGCATACCATATGGTGTCAAATGTCTCCATACATATCACATAGTGGTCATTGTCTCCATGCATGTCAAATGGTGTCAAATGTCTCCATGCATGTTACATGACGGTCAATATATCCATGCATGTCACATGGTGTCAAATGTCTCCATACATATCACACAGCGGTAAATGTCTCCATGCATGTCACATGGCGGTCAATGTCTCCATGCATGTCACATGACAGTCAATGTCTCTATGCATGTCACATGGCGGTCAATGTCTCCATGCATACCACATGGTATCAAATGTCTCCATACATATCACACAGGGGTAAATGTCTCCACACATATCACATGGTGGTGAACGTGTCCATACATATCACAGAGCGGTAAATGTCTCCATACATGTCACATAGCAGTCAATGTCTCCATGCATGTCACATTGTTGTCAATGTCTCCACCCATATCACACAGTGGTAAATGTCTCCATATATGTCACATGGTGTCAAAAGTCTCCAAGCATATCACACAGCGGTAAATGTCTCCATGCATGTCACACAGTGGTAAATATCTCCATGCATGTCACATGACGGTCAATGTCTACACGCATGTCACATGACAGTCAATGTCTCCAAACAAATTGTCATGACACAAACTTTCAAAACATGTGTGTGCGGTGAAGCAAACTTTCAACTTGCAAACTTTCATAACGTAAACTTTCAAAGTGGAGTGGAGTGGAGTGGAGAACTTCCAATTTGCAAACTTCCAAAGCACAAACTTCCAACTTGCAGACTTCCAAAAAATGTCTCCATACATGTCACATAGCAGTCAATGTCTCCATGCATGTCACATTGTGGTCAATGTCTCCACGCATATCACACCGTGGTAAATACACAACTCGCAAGTGCGGCAGTGTTTATGCATTGTTGACCTTGACCTTTTGATCTCGCGGTGCTCTTGCAGACTCGTGGTGAAATAGCAGATATGTAGGTGTCGACGCGAAACGACATATGTCGAAAAGTTCTCTATATAATGCAATGATGCAATAAAAACCGGATCAAATCGGTTTGAACCGGTTCAAACCGGTTCTGTGCCCAGACACGTCTCGAAACGCGCCATAATCGTCAGTAGTAAACTGAACCGCCACTGTCATCACAACTTTTCTTCCTGCATGTTCTTTTAGGGTTAGGGTCAGGGTTCGTACTAGGGTTCACTACGGACGTCAGAATTAGGGTTACTAACCCTAACCCTAACTGACAATCGTATAAGTACAAAAGGTCGGCGACCTTTGACCTTTAATTAGGGTTACTAACTCTAACTGATAATTATTCCTACAATTTTTAAGTTTTTTCTCGAATTTTCCATTAGGGTTACTTACCCTAACCCTAACTGGCAATTGTATCAACGGAAAAGGTCGGTAACCTTTGACCTTCGATCTTGCCCCGCAGTGCCGTCTGGTAATCGTATCAATGCAAAACAACATGGCAGCAAAACAAGATGGCAGCCTCAATAGAGAGGTCACGTGATATACAAAAGAAAAGCTGTTCGTCATAAATCACGTGAATGCTCTCGACCCATCAGAACCGTCGACACATTTGACCTTGACTCGTAGCGCCCCTGGTGACCGTATCATCGCAAAACAACGTGGCACCAAAACAAAATGGCAGCCTCCATAGAGAGGTCACGTGATAAGCAAATGAGGAACTGTGACGTTGTAGCAGCGCCTCCTGGTGACCGTATCATCGCAAAACAACATGGCAACAAACAAGATGGCGACCTCCATAGAGAGGTCACGTGATATGTAAATGAGGAACTGTGACGTCATAGGTCACGTGATGGCTCTCGACCCATCAGAACCGTCGACACACTTGACCCGTAGCGCCCCTGGCGACAATATTATCGCAAAACAATGCCTCAGGGGCGATAATAGGGGATGATATGTGGCGCCCCCTGGTGGTGAAACTGCTCTCGATCAATCAGAGCCGTCGACGCACTTGACCCGTAGCGCCCCTGGCGACAATATTACCGCAAAACAGTGCCTCATGGGCGATAATAGAGGATTATAGATGGCGCCCCCTGGTGGTGAAACTGCTGTCGACCAATAAGATGCTTGCCCAAAATCTGCTAATTTTTTTGCGATAATAGGGGATTTCACGTGGCGCCCTCTGGCAATAAGCGCACGACCAATCAGAACGCTCCATTTCAAATTTCGACCAATCAGAAGCTTACCCAAAATCTTCCCAAATTTTATGTGTCAAAAACAACAACATACTACTAATATGACCTTCGGCCGTGTCCCGCTTTAATACGGGTTTGCTGAAAATAGTAATAAAGTAGTGCTATGCATTTTCTTGTATTCGTTTCATAAGTATAACTTTGAATGTCAAATTTACAGTAGACGAGGTGTAACTACGTTTGAGTCTAGAGTTTTAGCAAAACTCAGCGGATTTTGTTTCATTTACACCTGTAAGTAGGCTTATTCCAATGAAGAAAATGCGGTGTCTGAAAATGTCCAACCGAAAAGACAATATTAAACAAGTTTTATGTGCCATTTATTGCAACATTGACTAAAACAACTATAGTAATGCAAATGTTTAATAAAAAAAACGAGTATGCTAAAATTGCTAAAACAACACGTAATCGTGTTAACTCGGTATCGGCATTATTGCAAACTAGAGGCACGGTTGTGCAGTAACAGTAAATATATATTTATTCTTATGATAAAGTGTACAATTCAGTATCTTTGCACACAATGAGACTAACACATCTTTGATTAAAAAAGTGCTACACGCATTCTATATATTATTCAGCACATCCTTTGCTGTGAAACTGTGGTGAATAGTTTCTCATCCAGCCCCTTCTGATAGTTGTTCTGAATTATATAATAAAAGTAGCTAGGTTTCATATCACAGAAAGTCGTGGCATCAAGTTTGAACTGAGACAAGGTGTAACTGAAACTTTTAGACATATATGAACCAATACCCCGAAGTGCTAGATTGCCCTCTCAAGAGAGCCTATCCAAACTGTTGTTGCATTTTAAACTACTCTGTATAAAGCGAACCATTCGATTCATGATCTGAATTTGAATCGGGAGACATTCCGCTAAAAGTAGTAGTAGTACCATATAACGACAGTGAGTGCAAACCGGTAGATTAAAATGTTTCCTGACACCTTTGCGCCATGTAAATTAAAACGCATCATAGAAATACATACACCATAGAAAGAGGAAAAGTATGACATAACTAACTGACGTTGTGTACTTATATTACAAAACCCAAAAATGTAAATGTAGTGATTAGCACATCCACCTTTCATGCCTAAGTTCTGAATTCAAGACGCAAACTGGACACGGTACATTTGGTGTATAAACCTGGCTCTCAACATTATGGACTGTATCCCTCGTAACTCGGAGATCACGTTAATGTCGGTCCCGTCTCAATTTGGGACGTTAAATAACCACTGGGGTCGGCTTCGATAAAGTTCTAAAAAGGCCACAAAAGACCATAACATTCTAACCACAATATAATTATAAAGACTAGTCAGTTAATAGAACGGATGCTGGAAACAACTAGATACTAGAAACTCTGTTTACAGCAGCTGTGTATAAATAACATAATCGAGGACCTCGGCAGTCTTGATTGGGAATCAACGACCTCTGCAGTCTTGATTGGGGAATCAACGACCTCTGCAGTCTTGATTGGATGAATCAAGGACCTCTGCAGTCTTGATTAGGGAATCGACGACCTCTGCAGTCTTGATTGGGGAATCAACGACTTCTGCTGTCTTGATTGGGGAATCGACGACCTCTGCAGTATTGATTGGGGAATCAATGACCTCTGCAGTCTTGATTTGGGAATCAATGACCTCTGCAGTCTTGATTGGGGAATCAATGACCTCTGCAGTCTTGATTGGGGAATCGACGACTTCTGCAGTCTTGATTGGGGAATCGCCTACCTCTGCAGCCTGGACTGCGTGCTTGATGTCCGCTGCATTACCTGGGCAACAAACGGTAAAAAATGGCTGCATCCAGAACGGTTACAGTTCATGTTCTTCTGCTGAAATCCCTTCCAGTATCTGCATGTCTGAAAAAAGGTATACCAACTTGAATTGCACACCAAGACAATACAAGTAGATCCATGTTTTGATTTTGTATTTAAGAATAACCGACAATATTGTATTTTCTCCCAATGTTTTTCTGAAAGTAAAATGACATCTTGCTTACTGTGTTTACTATAATATTTAGTATAATTAATATAGTGGTTTATACCCGTTTCAACTTTCGGGGTTTATGTACAAATGCCTAATTTGTATCAGTGGTTTTGCAGTGCTAGGCAATTTATTACCTTCTTTTGGGGCTCCTTTTTGGTTTCTTTGTTATGCCAAATGCCATGAGCGTTTTGACAGGTTGCGCATTGTGCCTTTTATGGTGCCATGCTGCAACAACAACAAAAATAAAATGAATTCCTACATGAGCGAGCCTACACTTTTGCTTTTACACGAACTTTAGTGAATTAAGCTCATGGGGCTTGCTTTCCTTGGATAAATATAGCATAAGTCTGTGGCTTAAACGGATGACGTAGACAGGTAACTTCTAGCATAAGTCTTGCTTAAATGAAATATTTAGCAGGGGCTACTGCCATAATACCAACCAGACAGTCTTGAAATACGGTCGACAGGCCATTTTGAAAAAAACTAAGCCTAATCATACCATTAAAAATACACCACTCCTCTTGGTTTTGTGTTAAAATGAGCTCACTGAAGCGAAATGTGATTTTAAAACGTGTATTACTATTATTAATTATTCAGATATTCAAAGACGTCCATAGTCCAATGCTCCTCCATGACACATCATTAATCTGGCTACTGCCAGCCTTTATAGTGTCTACAAGGTTGCAGTCTTTTAAGGACACTCTCTCCTAGCAACCAGTCCAAGGAGTGACATAAACACTACGCTACATAACAATAATGACATTTAATTTATTAATTAATAAGCCGGAAATTAGGCAAGCAGTCATCATCAAAACGAGATACATTGCATAATCACAGCAAGCACGCCGGCCCCCAAAATGTATTTACACATAATTATTAAATTATATCTAGCATCTACCTACCAGTATTATCTGTACCAATACTGACTTATTTACAATTCACATAGTATTGGTGGGGGTCACTCGCCACTAGGTCACCCCCTCAGGCCTGTGACCGACCCCCACCAAATGTATGTTATACATAAAAAATGCTGAATTGATTGCATTAAGTAATGTACCTCATATCTAACAAGCAAAGTAATTCCTCCAATGTATATGAACGCTGTAGTTGAATCTCACCACTATCGTGACAGTAACACGTAAAACCTACTTGTGCTTTCAGAAATGTGTAAGTAATAACAAATAGCGTTATTATTTCAATGACGACTTGCATCAAATGCTTAAACTTGCAAAAAACATTTCTACCAACACATAATTTAATTGTTAATTGAATAAAAAATTATTCGTAATTTAATCTAATTGAAGAAATTGGGAGGTTAGTTTAATTTAAATGAAATGTGTCAGGTTAATTTCAGTTAATTAGAGAATGTCTGATTTAATTGTAATTATTTTAATTAAATGTCCAAATTAATTAATTGTCCCATTACTGGTACAGAGCTACCCGGGTAACTGCCACGAAAACTGCATATAAATTATGTATGTATGAACAAATCGTTTTCCAACAAAGTTACAAAACACGTTTACATTATAAGTGAACAATCGTTACCACATAACAAAACATGACGCATACATAGCAAGTAAGCATTTCTACATTTCTAGCTAAATGCAACACATGTATAATTACATAGCGAGAAAGGGTTTCTACATACTAAAATGCAACATATGCATAACTAAAAATGTCACACACGTACTGTCATGTACTCTTTGTCACAGTAACACACTCTTTGTTCTTACTTAACAAAATGTATCAAATGTCATTAACTAACCAAATTACGGACATAGGTGAATGTAGGGGCGATGTGTGGAGTTGCTCTTAGGGACAATCCGACGGAATTATATAAATTGTAAAGGCGTGCAACAATGTTTCCATTCACGAGACTACCAATCAAACACAATTACTAAAATAGTTGCTGATGTTATCGCAGTCGTTTCATATGCGCAACCCCTTATCTCAACCGCCGCCTATCGCGCGATAGCAGTTGCCTTTGTGTATACGTCGTGCATACAGCGCCATTGCTCTCCTATGAAGACGGAGGTGAATGTAGTGGTTGATGTCATGTTGTTATGACGCGCTACTGCCGTAATGCTGACCCCTGGAATTGGTGAGGAAAAAAAACTAGTATATGTACAGTTAGCAAATAAAAGTGTACCACAATTAACTAAAACAGTTATTCAATGCAGGTGTACCAAAACAAAAAACCACAAACTATTCATCCTACGTGTATCTGATATTGCAAGACATGCAGTTCTTACAAATGTGTAGGTTTTTATATCAGCTATTCACCACCCAATGCATGACCCGTTTACGTAAGCTTACATAAGCGATTACGAGTCACGGTCGGAATGTTATCTCGCTGTCGACGTAAACATATGTATTAGCTCGTTACGTAATAAAAGGCGATTATAACCCCTACTGACATGATACAACCCCTAACAATAAAACAATGCACAACGTATAGTGTTACTTACACCCACTAGCCCCATATGACCACTACTGACGGGACGTTACCCCACTGACTTCAGATGACCTGACATCACCATAGAATCCCGGAAATGCTCCAATCTTGATGGATCAAAACGACACGTTAACTACTAGCAAGGCAATATACGTCATCGTCTCAACCGACCATGACTACCTGAGCAAAGTCAACGAGATCGCGCCAACAGCACTGGGTGATAGGTTAATGTACATCAATGATCATCATCCGTGTTGTCAAAGAATGGGGGACGGCTAAGAAACGGATCTCTGATTGGAGACGTTGAGGACCAGTCTCGCAAAAAATACTTGCTGTCATTGCGGAACAACTAAATGCCTTCCATCGGAAGCAGCTCCGCTCACTCATCAGGATTCACTGGCCTTAGAGGATTAAGCAACGTGAAGTTGTATGACCAATGTCGGTGCCGACAAATAAGCACAGAATGATGTGATGGACATGCGATATCGCCTTTTTGGTCACATCCTACGCATGAACAAGGAGGCGCCCGCAAACCTAGCAATGTCCGCATTTTTTCTGACGGACTCGAAAGATATCGCTGCCGACCCAGGACCGGCCTCCCCGGCACTCTTGACGCCTACACTGCAACACATCGGCATGCGGCTGAAGACAATGACCGACCTGAGACATCTGCTTCGGATCGCCAAGATCTGCGACACTTTTAATGATAATAATAATATTAATAATATCTAACCCTTGTCAGACCCCAACTGGAGTACGCCGCTGCCACATGGCACCAAATACATCAGAATCAGTTTATTATTTGGCAACTTTTCAGTTGGATTGTACATACAGTCACGATAAAATATACAAAGCCACGCATGTATAATTCTGTTATAAAACACCGGAAATTACGTTAAAATAATTATTGCACATATTGTACGTAATAACAGTAATACAATTAAATTAAATTTACATTTATATACATTCACTAAAACGAACCGTGAAATCAACCCACCCAGTAGGAGACACTTTATATTAAAACTGACTGTTTCATTAATACAGTTCATCCTATTCAACATAATTAACTTACATTAAAATGAAAATAAATAAATTATTTTAGATATTACAATTGTAAGATAAAACATACCCGATAAACCATTTAATTGTTTTGACAGTGTACCAAACACCACCATATTAACGAGTTTTTGTAGCGATTTGTGTTAGCCATTGGAACGGGTAGCTCGTTAAATGATCCTAGAGCATATGAAACCGTTCGAGTGTCCGGTAGTAGCTTATTCAGTTTGTGGGCACCACGCCTCATTCTACCGAAATACGCTTTACGTATCGCATTGCGCCTGTCGTGCAGCGTTGGTATGTTTACCATCTGCAGAATATCCTCGTATGTAACACCAGGAAATATAGTTTTGAGACACCGTTTTTGGATTATCTCGATATTGTCCGACAAATATTTAGGCAAGTTCATGTGCCATACCGGACAAGCATATTCAACTACTGGTCTGATCACAGATACATTAATTCTAACCAAATCGATTTGATTGATTCCAGCCCGTTTCAACTGATAGATCATGCACACCCTTTTCCTTGCCTTCGCATCTATTTCATCTACATATGCATTCCAACTTAAATCAGATGAATCCAAACACATCAATCTAAAATTGACATGGTCCACAAACGAGCAGACCTAATATGACCACAACTGTTTCAGCCGAGAAGCCAGTGTCACTAGCAGCCTTCAGATACGGTGAGTAAACATCCGGAGTAGCATGTGTGCACCTTTCAATCTTCAAGCTTCTGATTGGTCGAAATTAGAAATGGAGCGTTCTGATTGGTCGAGAGCATTTCACCACCAGGGGGCGCCACGGGGTAATCCCCTATTATGCCTCAAATGAGCAGATTTTGGGTAAGCACTTGATTGGTCGAGAGCAGTTTCACCGCCAGGGGGCGATACGAGTCATTTGTGTCTACATATCTGATTGGTTGAGAGCAGTTTCACCGCCAGAGGCGCTACGGGTCAATTGTGAGCAGTCCCGTGACTTGTGTCGACGGCTCTGATTGGTCGAGAGCAGTCCCACCATCAGGGGGCGCCACGGGGTAACCCCCTATTTATCGTTCAAATATGCAGATTTTGGGTAAGCATTTGATTGGTCGAGAGCAGTTTCACCGCCAAGGGGCGCTACGAGTCAATTGTGTCGACGGTTCTGATTGGTCGAGAGCCGTCACGTGACCTATGACGCCACACCTCCTCATTTTCATATCACGTGACTTCTCTATGGAGGCTGCCATCTTGTTTTGCGCTGATGCAATCGTCAGAGGACGCTCGCGAGGTTTCAGGCGAACCTGGGTGATGCGGTCAACAAGAGGCGCTCTCCTGGGTGATACAGTCGTCAGAGAGGGGTTTCAGGTGAGTCCGGATGATACGGTCGCTAAGGGGCGTGGCGACTGTTCTCACGGGTTGAATGCATGCACGTGACCTGGTTTCTTGCGCACGCACAGCATGCACACAGCCTTAGTGACCGTGTTGCGCTCGCTTCTGTTTCCGGTTGCGCGAGCGGCTCCTAATTAACCTACTCCGCATCTCCCAACCGTACAGTGTCGACGATTTGTATATAACCATGGCCGAGTCGTTGCAATCGATCATGTGGTATCATTAAGTTCTACGCGTGTTTGCTTATAGGCATAAAAAGCGAACGCGTATTTTGCAGTTCCCGTGTATTAGAATCACGTCCACTTACAGGCGAATGGTTGTTCTAACGCGTGTTTAGGAGGATGTTACGGTTACATAATGCTACTTTTCCGAACCCTTCTGTATGAATTGAACCGGTTTCATGTAGTTTTTTTCTAATTTTCTGAAACGTTCGAACGACGTCATGGAATTTTCCACGCTCACGAAAAGAAACACTGTCCCACATTTTCACCCTGCTACCAGACTAAAACCTAGCGGACGAATGTTCGTTCATGCCGCGGGAATAACTTAGCCGTGCATGTAAGCTATGCGACACATATCGCATCATTGCATTATATCGAGAACTTTTCGACGTATGTCGTTTCGCGTCGACACCTATATACCGCCTATTTCACCACGAGTCTGCAAAAACACTGCGAGGTTAAAAGGTCTAAAGGTCAAGGTCAAAAAATATATATGTACTTTATAGCACTGTCTCCAGCCTACCTTGCTGTTTCTCACCGGCTCAGAATACATTTCTATAGTTTATAACACTGTCTCAACCCTGCCTTGCTGTTTCTCACCATCTCAGCATACATTTATTTATTTTATGACAATGTCTCAACCATGCCTTGCTGTTTCTCACCATCTCAGTATACATTTATTTATTTTATGACACTGTATCCAGCCTGCATTGCTGTTTCTCAGCATCTTAGCATATATTTCTGTACTTTATGACACTATCTCTAGCCTGCCTTGCTGTGTCTCACCATCTTAGCCTCTGTCACACACAACTTGAAGAAAACAAGACACTGTCACACACAAATTGCAGACAACAAGACACTGTCACACACAACTTGAAGAAAAAAAGACACTGTCACACACAAACTGCAGAAAACAAGACATTGTCACACACAAACTGCAGACAACAAGACACTGTCACACACAACTTGAAGAAAACAAGACACTGTCACACACAACCTGAAGAAAACAATCTTTTGTGAGGGAGGGTGTCAAATGCTTTCATGAATTCCAAATATGCAACGTCTACAGATTCCCTCTATCTAAAGCTTTGGTCCATGAATCAATAACATTTAATAATTGGAGTACCGTAGATCGACCTTTAATAAAACCAAATTGTTGCGTAATAAATAATTTATTCCTAATCATATGATTGACAATATGATATTTGACACATTGTTCCATACATTTACATAGTATACTTGTTAAGCTGACTGGTCTATAATTTCCTGCGTTTTTTCGATAACCCTTCTTCAATATGGCTGTTTCCATTCCTTTGGTAGTTCACCCACAGCCAGTGAATTATTAAATAGCCTAGCTAGTGGTTTACATAGATGATTAGATAGCTCTTTCAACAACCTAGGATGAACACCATCTGGCCCTACCGATTTACACACATTAAGGTTATCAAGTCTTTTTTTAATAATTTCCTCATCAATAGTCAATTCTTCCATGTTGTGCCTTAATTTCACTGGTGGAATATGAGGGATATTTTCCTAAGACATCTGCCTTTTTACTATCAGAATCTGTGAGTCTAGATTTAGGATCTTTAGGGTCTGTGTTCAGATATGAAACACCTTCTCGATTCTTGGTTTTGGAGTTCATATATTTCCATACTACTTTTGGGTTTGTCTTAGATTCTGTTGCTAGCTTCATCTCAAACTCCTTCTGTATCCTCCTCGTTAATTTACGGACTTGATTTCTAGCCCTACAATATTCAGTATAGTATTTTCGTTCTTTTGTCTCCTTATAACGTTTCCATAAAGTGTGTTTTTCTTAATTTTCTTTACTGATTCCTTGCTTAGGGGTACTTTTCCTTTATGTGCTCGTGCTAAGTACCTCGCCCCAGTCTGTGTGGTCTAGTTTCGTCTTCATACTATTATAATCCCCTTGGTCGTAATAATATTTAAGTCGTGTATGGCTTATTATTTCTGCATAGCACCTAAATGTAATGATGAGGACAGAGTGATCACTCTTACCAAGTGGGCTTTCATACACTATATCATCTATTATATCTTTTTCATTGGTGAAAACTAAATCAAGAATGTTCAATTTATTTCCTAATCGCCCCCTTGTTGGGAGTGTGACATGTTGGAAGAGGAAATTATTCCTTTTTTAAATTTAGTGCCTGGGCTATTAGTATTCTCTGAGAGTGTGTACTAGTTTTGCCAGTCTATGTTGGGGTAGTTAAAATCTCCAAGCGAGAGAAGATGATAGTGTTTATAGCGCATTACCTCACTAATCAGTTCATTTAATTGTTCATTATTGGTGCCAGAGCTGCCCGGGCTTTTATATACACATCCTATCAGAAAAGTGGTTTTTTTTGTTTAATTTTATCTCAACCCATATCGATTCTTGAAAGTTGGTTCCTAAAGATACGAAGGGTTTTGCGTTTAGTGTTTTGTGGATAAATATACAAACACCTCGTCCTTGCTTATCGATGTTATGGTATAAATCATAGTCACTCAGTTCAGCTGTGTTTAATAAAAATTTCTGGTTTTTCGGTTTAATCTCAGTGTTTGCAGTCACAATACACTTATGTGATTCGACTCAAACTTTGAACTCAGTAAATTTATTGATTAGACTATTAGCATTGGTGTAGAAACATTTTAACTGTTTATGTGTATAATTTGTATTTACAGTGTTTTTCTGGTTAGACGAACTTTCTTGTCTTACTCCTCGTCCCTTCGAGGTTTGAATCTTCAAATTTTTCTGGCCCATGGTGAGCATCTCACCCTGTACAACCATTTCCCCTCATCATTTATCTCTTTTGTCCTGACAAAGTTTCCTTCATTCCTCTCTTTCTTTTTTGTTAGTGTCTTTCATTACTACCTTAAGAGTTCTGGGTTTTTGTTCAGTATCACCCGTATCTCAGTCTGTTTTTTTTACCTAGCCTGATAACTTTGATTATCTCATCTTTTACATCTAGGTTCAGATTGCACACCTCATTACACAACCCTTCAACAAACTCCATATATATTCTCATCCTCTCTTCCTCATTGAATATAAGACAATTTGTTTCCCTATTTTTTTTTCATTGATTTCTCTTACTGTTTCTTCTACGACAATTCCACTATTTTGGGTGGTTAGTAGGTTCCTGCTTTCATCATCATTTGGTCTGCATGTATGTAATGCATCCATTTCCTGCATTGCGATTTCTTTTACTTCTTTACTATCGCATTTAGCATCCAGTTTTTTCTCTGTGGCCTCAAATCTCGTGTTCATAGTTTCGAAATACATCTTGCATCTCTCTTCGATAACTTTCTCATTGAGAATATTTTTTTTTATTTTTGGTTTGCATTTTAAGCAACACCACATGCATCCGGGTTTCCCCATTGTCTCATATTCGCCAGGTTTAAATTTCAAGCATTTAATGCAGTATCGGTTTCCGCAGTACTCGCACTCGAGCATTCTGTCTTTCTCACTTTTAAAGATTTTCTTGCAGTCTTCGCATTTCCAAGCTTCTCTAACATCGCTTCCCGATTCAGAGTTTTTGCTACCTCTCCGTGTCCCCTTATTTTTTAGTTTTGTGATTGGAGCGCTAGAAATTGCTACATTTCGCCAGTATCTTGTTTTGGACCACTGTGTTGGTAATTTTCACTAATTTCCGTAATTCCAGAAAAAAAAATCAAGTTCTATTTAACACTTACCATATGCGTGCTGTTTTACTAAGAGTACGTGCAGGGATTTCCAAGGCGTTGTGACTAGTGACAGTGTGCTGTGCTCGACGAGAAACGTACTTCTGTCCCAGGGCTACTCTGGGTAAAAGACGCCTTGGTAGAAATTGCCTGTTAGCATATAGATGACTCAGGTTGGGAGTGTACGTTATTACTAAATTTTGTCTAGCCTTAATTATCTGTGTTGTTTACATTGTGCACCTAACCGGAAGAATGAAAATTTTGGCGGGAAATTTCGAATGGGTCGATGTATAGTTTAAGATTGGATTTATATCGCATCAACTCAGAATTTACATCTAAACATCACGGTGTGATAATCAGTATGCTACTAGAATAATATGATTAGGATGAAAAACGCCCTTTCTCCACTGTAAACAGCCAAAAATCAACTAAACAGAGGAGCTCATGCGTAATCAGACATCGTAACCGGAAGTTGCCTCGCCACTAACAAAATGATGGACAAACTAACAAAATGGTGGACGAACTAACAAAATGAAGGACAAAACTAACAAAATGGTGGACAAACTAACAAAATTATGGATAAACTAACAAAGCTCCAGTCACCAGGAGGCGTTGATACAGTCAAGAGAAACAACAGCCAACACATCAAGTCAACAGCATATCATCCATCTTGTAACGGTTTCGCGGAAAGGGCGGTGCAGCTGGTGAAGAGGGGATTGGTGAAGTTGAAGGATGAACAATGGATTCGAGCTGTTCTGCGAGAACAGAAGAACAACGTCATGATATCAGAGACAGCTGATGGTCGCTACTTGAGACGTCATAGTGATCACATGCGCCGACGTCATACAGAGGCGTTAGACAACCCAGTGGAGCAAGAGGCTGTTGCTGCACCGGAAGCAGGTATCGAACGACCCGAGTCTGGAGATAATGAAATGACAAGAGACGTGACTCCAATACCTGATGGAGCTATGAGTAACAAAACACATGTAACGCAACCATCTCCTACAGTGCCATATACAGATGGGACCCCTACTTCTGTTCGCACATCGGAGAGACTCAGGAAAGCTCCGGACAGATTAACTCTGTAGTCAGAGTAGCACTACACAGTAGCTGTGGGGCATAATAATCCCCTGTATCACAAAGGACAGGACAGTCTACCGTGGGCCTTAGTTTTTAATTATTTAGGTAGAAGTTCTATCCTGGACTGACTATGGACTTTAAAAACTGGTGAGGAGGAGATTGTAATGTATGCATAATGCTTAGAAAGATATAAGCAGTGGTGCATTCCTGGCTAGTGGGGGACGACGTCTGTCTTTGTGTCGAATTCTAAAATAAAGATCTGATTTGTTTGTACATCGTCTTTTAAATACCAAAATGAGTATATAACAGAACTATACTGTTCAAATATTGCACAGCTATGTAACCAATGAGTAACCCAATTATGATAAAAAAATTCATGTACTATTCTTTTAAAAAAAACACTTACACTTGTATGATAATTGTATTATTTAGTATCACTTATAAGTGATAGGGCAAGCAGCATAAGCATTACCCTTCTTCTTGCCATTTTTCAACTTTTTAACTCGTACTATTGATGTTTAAAATTCAATAATTTATTGTGTTTGTACGTTAACTGTTGATGTTGTTGAAATAAACTTTATTATTATTGTATTATTAATGTTGTATAGCTAAAAGCGGTGTGTCCAAATCATTATCTATGGAATATAGTATCTGTAAAACATCTCTCAGAAGTGCTCCATGGGAAAGGGTTATTTTTATAAATTGTGTTCCAATTCAACTACCAGTTTGTATAAGCACACAATTTCAAATCACATTCCCGGAACAGGAGTAGTATATGTGTCTTTCTCAATCATCAAAAATGAGGAGCAGATTTACTTCATTCTGATTGGTCGAAATTTGAAATGGAGCGATCTGATTGGTCGTGCGCATTTCCAGATGGGCTTCAGCATAGCGAAGGTCTGACTTGCCTTTCTGATCCTAGCCGTGGCATATTTTGCAGAGTCTCCATCTGTTGTGATTTTGCTTATGCAAAGTCCTGAACGTCTTCCAAAGCATCACTGTTGTTTATGTTGTTTATGGTGATGGGGTTATCTGTCTTGTTGTTGATCCTCATCAGTTTGGTTTTTGCTGTGTTGAGCTTTAACCCAATCTGTGGTGCTGTTCTTGTGAGTTTGTCCATCTTTTCTTGCATGTCCTTGTGCCTGTTAGACAGCAGTCCAATGTCATCTGCATAGTCCAGGTCTTCCAAGATCGAGGTAAGTGTCCATCTGATGCCTCTGTTTCCATTTTTGGTGATTTCTATCATCAGCCAGTCGATGGCAAGGGTGAAAAGAAATGGTGAGAGAATGCATCCCTGTTTTACTCCGGATTTTACGCTAAAGCTGTCTGACATGTAACTGTTACAGGCGACTTGACACTGGACGTCTGTGTAAAGAATCTTGATCACATTTACCATCTTCTGTGGGATCCCGTAGTGACGTATTATTCTCCACAGGGATTCTCTGTGAAGGCTGCCAAAGGCCTTTTCAAAGTCAATGAAGGCAATATAGATAGTACTGGTCCATTCCGTGCTTTGTTCCAAAATCTGCCGTAGCGTGAAAATGTGAGTAGTTATAGTGCAGGAATGACCGATCAAAAGAGTCGCCCAATGGGGAAGGTCACTGTGACTTCCGGTCGCAGAGCCTTCTGGGTACCGTGAGCGCCCCCTGGCGACTGGAGCAAACCCTAACCGTCTAGAGCGCCCCCTGGCGACTGATTTTAATTTTAATTTTAATTTTTCAATTTAAATTTAATCTTAATTTTCATTTTAATTCCAAATTCATGCGCGCGCAGCCTCACACCCTTTTGGATAGCCCGAGCGCCCCCTGGCGGGACCCGTAACCCTATCCGTAACCGTCTAGAGCGCCCCCTGGCGACTGAATTTAATTTAAATTTAATTTAAATTTATATTTTAATTTAAATTTTAAATTTAATTTTAATTTTAATTTTAATTTTAATTTTAATTTTAATTTTAATTTTAATTTTAAATTTAAAAATTTTTTAAATTTAAATTTAATTTTAATTTTAATTTCAAATTCATGCGCGCGCAGCCTCACATCCTTCTGGGTAGCCCGAGCGCCCCCTGACGGGACCCGTAACCCTATCCGTAACCGTCTAGAGCGCCCCATGGTGACTGAATTTAATTTTAATTTTAATTTTAATTTTAATTTTAATTTTTTATTTTTATTTTTATTTTTATTTTTATTTTTATTTTTATTTTTATTTTAATTTTAATTTTAATTTTAATTTTAATTTTAATTTTAATTTTAATTTTAATTTTAATTTTAATTTTAATTTTAATTTTAATTTTTTATTTTTATTTTTATTTTCTTCACGCCTGCTAGCCGGCTGCTAGCGGTCTACTGATAAACACCACGAGCCAGGCTGGGTCGTTGGATCACTGTTATCTTATGTGCGTGGCCTACTTCTACACGCTTGCTAGCCGGCTGCTAACGGCCTAGTGATAAAAACATCAAGCCGACTTCGCTAGCGGGCCGGGTCGAAAGTACGCCTTTCGTTGCTCTATGGGTAAACTGTAGGAGTTATGGGTAAAGTGCAAGAGCGCATTATTTTCAAAATTAAAATTAAAATTCAATTCAATCGCCAGGGGGCGTTCTAGGGTTACGAGTCCCGCCAAGGGGCGCTGGGGCTACCCGGAAGGCTGTGAGGCTTAAAATTAAAATTAAAATTAAAATTAAAATTAAAATTAAAATTAAAATTAAAATTAAAATTAGAATTAGAATTAAAATAAAAATAAAAATAAAAATAAAAATTAAAATTAAAATTAAAATTAAAATTAAAATTAAAATTAAAATCATTCATTAAAGGGCGCTCTAGACGGTTAGGGTTAGCTCCAGTCGCAAGGGGGCGCTCACGGTACTCAGAAGGCTCTGCGACCGGAAGTCACAGTGACCCTCCCTACTGGGCGACTCTTTTGATCGGTCATTCCTCACTATAACTACTAATGTGGTCGATGCATGACTTTCCTCTTCTGAAAACCGGCTTGTTCCTGGGGGAGGATTGTATCAGTAGCTGCTGATATTCTCTTCAGGATTATGCGGCTGAAAATCTTGCATGTCATTGAAAACAGGGTTATGCCCCGCCAGTTGTTATAGTTCCCCAAGTCGCCCTTCTTTGGTAGCTTGATAATTGTGCCTGTCTTCCAATCATCTGGTGTCATTGTCATACACAACGTTTCAATACAGGCTATCTACGTGCCAACAACTACGTGATGATAGGTTTGTCAAACAGCACTGTCTCGATGCAGGCTATCTAGGGTTATACAACCGACAACAGGTTGGGGTTACACCTGTTTTCGTGCCGCTGCCACCACGGAACACGGGCGGTCGTCATGTGATATGCGTGGAGACATTGACCACTGTGTATGGAGACATTTACCATTGTCTTGGCGCTGTCTTGTTGATGCCTTATGTGCCACCGGGCACGAAGAGGACTAACTGTAACTAACTAAGTGTATGACAATGTCTTGTTTTCTTCAAGTTGTGTATGCCAATGTCTTGTTTTCTTTAAGTTGTGTATGACAATGTCTTGCTTTCTTCAAGTTGTGTGTGACAATGTCTTGTTTTTTTCAAGTTGTGTATGACAGTGTCTTGTTTTCTTCAAATTGTGTTCAATGTCTCCACGCATATCACACAGTGGTAAATGTCTCCACAAATATCACATGGTGGTGAATGTCTCCATACATGTCACATGGCAGTCGATGTCTCCATGTATGTCACATGGCGGTCAATGTCTCCATGCATACCACATGGCGGTCAATGTCTGCATACATATCACACAGTGGTAAATGTCTCCATGCATGTCACATGACGGTCAATGTCTCCACGCATATCACATGGTGTCAAATGTCTCCATACATATCACACAGGGGTAAATGTCTCCATGCATGTCACATGGCGGTCAATATCTACACGCATATCACATGGTGTCAAATATCTCCATACATATCACACAGGGGTAAATGTCTCCACACATATCACATGGTGGTGAACGTCTCCATACATATCACACAGCGGTAAATGTCTCCATACATGTCACATAGCAGTCAATGTCTCCATGCATGTCACGTTGTGGTCAATGTTTCCACGCATATCACACAGTGGTAAATGTGTCATATGCATGGTGTCAAATGTCTCCATACATATCACACAGCGGTAAATGTCTCCATGCATGTCACATGGCAGTCAATGTCTCCAAACAAATTTTCATGACACAAACTTTCAAAACATGTGTGTGCGGTGAAGCAAAGTTTCAACTTGCAAACTTTCATGGTGTCAAATGTCTCCATACATATCACATGGTGGTCAATGTCTCCATGCATGTCACATGGTGTCAAATGTCTCCATGCATGTTACATGACGGTCAATGTCTCCATGCATGTCACATGGTGCCAAATGTCTCCACACATGTCACATGGTGGTGAATGTCTCCATACATATCACACAGCGGTAAATGTCTCCATGCATGTCACATGGTGGTCAATGTCTCCATGCATGTCACATGACAGTCAATGTCTCCATGCATGTCACATGGCAGTCAATGTATCCATGCATACCACGTAAATGTCTCCACACATATCACATGGTGGTGAACGTCTCCATACATATCACACAGCGGTAAATGTCTCCATACATGTCACATAGCAGTCAATGTCTCCATGCATGTCACATTGTGGTCAATGTATCCACGCATATCACACAGTGGTAAATGTCTCCATGCATGTCACATGGCGTCAAATGTCTTCATACATTTCACACAGCGGTAAATGTCTCAATGCATATCACATGACGGTCAATGTCTCCATGCATGTCACATGACGGTCAACGTCTCCATGCATGTCACATGGTAGTCAATGCCTCCAAAAAAATTCATGACACAAACTTTCAAAACATGTGTGTGCGGTGAAGGAAACTTCCAACTTGCAAACTTTCATAACATAAGCTTTCTCAATATTACCAATGTTCGTCTCTTAATCTCACCCTTTGGGTGCGTCACGGCTTTCACAACATGTCCACATTGTCAATATTACCAATATTCGTCTCTTAATCGCATGCTTTGGACCCGTCACGACTTTCACAACATGTTCACATTGTCAATATTACCAGTGTTCGTCTCTTAATCTACCTCCTACAGTTTACCCGTAACTCCTATTGTTTACCCATTATTCCTACAGTTTACCCTAACTCCTACAGTTTACCCATAATTCCTACAGGTTACCCATAACTCCTACAGTTTACCCATAATTCCTACAGTTTACCCATAACTCCTACAGTTAATATATAATTCCTACAGTTTACCCATAATTCCTACAATTTACCCATACCTCCTACAGTTTAACCTGAAAGTTTGCTGACGATGCACTTTTTCTGCGGTTTTTCCTGTAGCCTGGCAGTATAGACAAAATGAGATAGAAGTAAGTGTGTGAGAAATGTGAGAAACGTCAAGACGTATGAAATTTCAATGTGCCTAGACATATTTCGATGGAAAAACTGCTTTGACCTTGACCTTTTGACCTTTTGACTTCGCGTTGATTATGGAAAATTCCATGACTTCGTTTGAACGTTCCAGAAAGCGACGGTGGTTTTTGTTGACCTTGACCTTTTGACCTCGCGGTGTTCTTGCAGACTCGTGGTGAAATAGGCAATATGTAGGTGTCGACGCGAAACGACATACGTCGAAAAGTTCTCGATATAATGCAATGATGCGATATGCGTCGTATAGCTTACATGCACGGCTACGTTTTTCCCGCTGCATGCACGAACATTCGACCGCTAGGTTTCAGTCTGGTAGCAAGGTGAAAATGTGGGATCGTGTTTCTTTTCGTGAGCGTGGAAAATTCCATGACGTCGTTCGAACGTTCCAGAAAACAAGAAAAAACTACATGAAACCGGTTCAATTCATACAGAAGGGTTCAGAAAACTAGCATTATGTAACCGTAACGTTCTCCTAAACACGCGTTAGAACAACCATTCGCCCGTAAATGGACGTGATTCTAATACACGGGAACTGCAAAATACGCGTTCGCTTTTTATGCCTATAAGCAAACACGCGTAAAACTTATGGATACCACATGATCGACTGCAACGACTCGGCCATGGTTATATACAAATCGTAGACACTGTACGGTTGGGAAGTGTGGAGTAGGCGAATTAGCACCCGCTCGCGCAACCGGAAACAGACGCGAGCGCAACACGGTCACTAAGGCTGTGTGCATGCTGTGCGTGCGCAAGAAACCAGGTCACGTGCATGCATTCAACCCATGAGAACAGTCGCCACGCCCCTTGGCGACCGTATCATCCGGGCTCACTTGAAACCCCTCTCTGACGACTGTATCACCAAGGAGAGTGCCTCTTTGTGACCGTATCACCCAGGTTCACCTGAAACCTCGCGAGCGCCCTTTGACGATCGTATCAGCACAAAACAGGATGGCATCCTCCAGAGAGAGGTCACGTGATATATAAATGAAGAGCTGTGACGTCATAAGTCACGTGACTGCTCTCGATCCATCAGAACCGTCGACACATTTGACCTTGACCCGTAGCGCCCCTGGTGACCGTATCATCACAAAACAAGATGGCAGCAAAACAAGATGGCAGCCTCCATAGAGAGGTCACCAACAGTATGACCGCAAAAGGGTGACGTGACTGCTCTCGACCAATCAGAGCCGTCGACACACTTGACCCGTAGCGCTCCCTGGCGACAATATTACCGCAAAACAGTGCCTCAGGGGCAATAATAGGGGATGACACGTGGCGCCCCTGGTGGTGAAACTGCTCTCGACCAATCAGAAAGTGCTCCTCATTTGAGCGATAATAGGGGATTATATCGTGGCGTCCCTGGCGGCAATAAGCGCACGACCAATCAGAACGCTCCATTTCAAATTTCGACCAATCAGAATGAAGCAAATCTGCTCCTCATTTTTTATAATTGAAAAAGACACATACTACTAACAGGGTCTCATTTTATGAATTTATAGATGATCCCCACACTGTTTTTTAGCATAACATGAAGAAGAGCATAATAACTGTCGAATATCACTATTATAGTTAAATTCCAATATTTATTTATGTTTTTTTCTTTAGGGTGTAAAAATTAACTCGATACCTTGGCTTGGTACCGGGCGTAACAGTAGATCGAGGGTAACATTCCTGACATGCGCCGCCTACCAATTAGTGAGTTTTCGGATTTAAGCAAAGGAACTTCAGAATTTAAATGTTTAGGTTATGTATTTTATCGGATTAAAGTTTAACAGAGATTGGGAAACATGAAAAAAGTGGTCTCTCCCAAGCCAACTGTCAGACAATTTTGGAGAATGGCCATTAAGCTTAATATTGTAAAGTTGTTAGTTTTTCCCTTTAAAATACTAATTAAACTATCATCATCGAAATATGGAGAGTGTCTTATTATTTCAGGTATTTTATTGATAAAGTCATCAACCGGGTTAATTTTATTATTAAGGAGATATGTAAGAAAATTTTTATTTAATCCTCCAAAATATCTTTAAATATCATCATCATAAATCATGGGTGCTGAAAAGGCAATACCGACTATAGGATTAACATGTATTATCGATTATTACTTTTGCAACATCTATAGGTTCATCACCGTTATTAGTGACATCCAGCTTTATGACAATATATAAACAATTCCTTTTAGATCTACTATTCAGGCATACTACTGAACACGTTTCAACGATAATCTGTGTGAGAAAATAGATGTCGTAATAAACATTTCTTAACATTTGACATTTATGTATGGCCATCTTCAGTGTTACGTACGTACGCTGTACATCTGACCAATTATTTACAAAAACGATTGTACCTCAAACATATGTAAACTCGACTCGATATTCATTCATGTCGGTAATAATTTTATGTAATTGTTTTATTATTCGAATTTCAGACAACAGATAGTTCCCAGTGTACACGTTTTTCCATTCTTACCCACCTGTTGAGTGAAGGGCCTCTTTACCACACAAAAATTGGCACCTGCATACCTGAAACAAACAAATCGAAAATTACCAATCTATCAATTAACTGATTACAGTAAAAAGCTCTTTAAGCGGCTGCAAAGGAAACCTTAACGCTGACATTGAGCGGATGTCGTATACGGCGAAGGTAGGCCTGAAACAACATACAGAAAGTAAAGCAATGAAACCAAGAAATCAAAGTTTTGCATCGGCGTACCACTGCTTGGCGCGTGCAAGGAGTTCTATCATGCGGTCAGTGGCGAACAGCAGGTGCCGCCTAACGTCAACTCTGACGTCGCCACGCAAGAAATAATCTGGCACTAAATCATCGCTTAGATTAAACTCGAGGTCGTCTGGGTTTCGTGGTCGACATGCCCCGTATATAGTATCAACCCACATTTACCTGAACTATGACCTCGACACGACCGTGGCAGCCTTCATGCGGCGGGTGATTGTGGGGCGCTCGAGAAAGTATCTATGCGCTGAGAAATCGTCGCACGACAGGTTATCAGCTTTGTTCGTACCGAGCTCGCCAGTAGACAACGGCCACACGCTCACGAGGTCGTACAAAAGATACCTAAAAAGAAAACGTCGCGTAGAATAATTAACTGAACTTTTATTTTTAAAACAATGATTTTTTAATGCATGGGTGCCAAGAATCAGTGATCTTATGTAATAAAGCTGTAGCTCACTCACAGTTCAGCTTATTCACAGAATTTGGAAATTAGGACTACTGAAATCATTACATTGAAGTGACTAGAATGTTTCTTTGATATTGGTGGGTTTTGTTCACTAGCCTGCATTATGTCCTTGTAACAAGGGGTGCTCACTGCTCGCCAAACTGTAACGCCATTCAGTCAGACTTTCTTAACACGTGTCGCACGTTCGGACATGTTTAACGTTGTTAATATTAAGTTTTTATTTGCTATGCTGAATTACGGGACCCTGGTTTACATTACACAAGTATTGTGACGTTGGGCGTTATATCTATAGAACTGTTTTATTTCTGTTTTAATTTGTGCTTCTCAACGGGTCACAGCAACTTATAAATGGTTAACGTAGTTACTATTACGCTACACCTGCTAACCTGTAATTTATATGTGTTACCTTTTCAGATTGATGCGCAAGCAGAAAGCTCTGCACTATATGCGCTGGCTGATGAACAAGAGGCAAGTTACATAACATTATATGACATTGGGGTGGATTTAACTATTGCTATTCGTTTGCATAGAGTTTGCAACAATTAAAACAATATAACACCCGATTTTACAACAGTTGGGTACAATTGAATACTGTAGTTACAAAGGTACGAACAGCTAGTGTTCCGTGTGAAAGTGTGAAAGTAACGTATGCACGTGTTTCTGCTTTCCTGTAGGATGGACTGGCTCTGACGGACGTGGGAGAGGCTTCCATGCTGGATCTCGTGCGCGTAGAGATGGAGAAAAACCCCAGGTGAAGATAAGACGGCCTATTGGGTTAATTGCGTACCCGACCTATAGCATTGTTCGAAAAGCAAGGAAAGGCAAATACCTGCTGATCGAGTCCGACAAGTGGGTAGATATAGCTATTCAATAATGACTGTGGACATGTGTCAATAACCACTGCCTACAAACAACAAAGGCTACGCAGGCAAGCATTTCTTTCTGAGCTAAGATTAATTACCATATTTTCTGACCCGTCGAGGTCAGGGGTATCAGACGTCACCATCCCGTTGTTGGCGATGTCACTGTTGTCATACTCTCAAATTAAAGCATAAACCATTTTGTGATGACTCGCGGGACAAATCAGCTAGTTATACATACGTTTAGTTGGCCAAGACGGATTCACTCCCTGGTTGGGTACCCCCGGATCCCCCATTCTTCATTATGTGTTAAATTCCGTGTTAAAATGCGCGGCTTCACATTTAATTGTTTCCTCCATGACTGTACGGATGTACAATGTCGGGTACACACAGGGTCAGTTGACGGGATTGACGTGCACACATTTTTATATAGGGAGATTATGGAGGATACACATTATAGAGGAGTACTAATATTTATGACTTACCACATCATCTGCGGGTTCCTCGTCGTCTCGTGTTTCCGTCTGTTTCACGTCCACTGCAAACATTTCCAAGCGTAATCATCCGTTTCATCTTTCACAAGCCTCCAGTAATCGCTTTGGGTTTTACACACGCGGTGCTGCCGTAGGTCGCAGTCATCACATTGCAGTGTTTGTTGTCGGGCTCTTACCACTTTGTTACAGACAACACAGTTGTCTATACATGGCGTTGCAAGACGCACTAGTTAAAAAAAATTATTTTACAACATATCAATAGATTTAGCAAAATATAACAAGATTTAACAACACTTTAACACACTTAAAAAAATTAACGATCAATCGTTATGTAAAGCAGAGTGACTAGAAGTGGAGGCCACGTCGGATTTATATGAAAATGACACAACAGCAAGGGGCGTGTTGTTTGCTAATTGGTTGCGGACAAAGTAATCAGCATATTGCAATATAGTGACCGTCAGGTGCTGCCACCTATTGTAATATGCATTGTGCATTCTGGTGGGCAACTATTCCCGGTGACACGAGGGGAAATAAAACAGTGATTTATCGGCTGTTCAACGACGCATGTGTCTGTCTCTTCCTTCGTATCAACGAACCCTTAAAACACCACATTGGCGACGAGATAACGACGAACCATGGCGGTGGCATTTCAAGTTGGTGGAGTGCCAACTTTTGACGTTCACGGGGACGCAAACAGTTTGTGTCAACGGTGGGAACGATGGCTCCGAGCTTTTGAACTGTACGTGGGTGTGTCGGGGTGACAGATGACAAGCAGAAACGGCAATTGTTATTACATTGTGCCGGCACGGACGTGCAAGACATCTTTTATACCCTGCCAAATACAGGTGAGACATATACAGCTGCCAAGGAGAAAATAACAGCGTATTTCACTCCGCGAAAGAACACTTCGTATAACCGTCATATGTTCCGCAAAGACAGTCAAACAGAAGGGGAAAGTGTGGCGCAATTCGTGACACGACTGCGGCAGTTAGCGAATCTATGCGAGTTTGGCGACCACATTGACGATTTTATAAGGGACCAAGTGATAGACAACTGCCGGTCGAAACGACTCAGAACGAAGCTGTTGGCTGAGCGTGACCTGAAACTTGAGCGTGTGCTTGATCTTGCAGCTGCTATGGAGGCGTCAGAACGACAAGCGGCGCAGATGGCCCAGGATGCCGAGCGAGTGAATATGGTGAGTGGTGAAGGTTGGCGAGAAAGGCAGAAACAACCCAAGGTGAACGACAGACGTGCCACTCACGACTCGAACTGGTGTACAAAATGTGGTCGACGGGGCCACACAGCTGATGCATGTCGCTGCACACAGACTGCCAAGTGTTACACGTGTGGCAAAACGGGGCACTTCAGCAAGATGTGCGGCCGCCACAAGAAATAGACACAGTCGAGACACTGCCCGAAAAACACCGTGAAATATGTTAGGGACAAATCCAGTGACAGTGGCTCTGACAATGATTGCCAGAATGAGTACACGTTCTCAACATCTCAAGGTGAAACAGTGACGGTATCAATTAGCAACGTCCCGGTAACCATGCTGATAGACTCGGGGTCAACATGCAACATTATTAACACCGAATACAAGAAGAAGCTCATAGAGCAGGGTGTCAAACTGCTTTCATGCAACCGCAAGATCCATCCATACAGTTCGCCACCAATTCACGTACATCAGCTGATCCGGTCCAACATCACTCTGGAAGATGGCAACGAGATCGAGGCTGATTTCCTGGCTATCGAGGGAACAGTCACTCCACTGTTGGGCAAGGCGAATGCGGAATCGTTAGGCCTCCTGAAAGTAGGAGTGTGCCACGTGACCGGATCTGACGCATACATCGATGAACGAGATTCACGAGATTCAAACTGTCATACAAGGTGTGTCAGGGCCATCAACATCAGTGATGACATCGCAGTCTTTGGTGTTGACCAGAGTTCTCACGACAAAGCACTGGATGATGTACTGCACAAGCTCCAGGCGGCTGGGCTGACGGCCAACTTGGAGAAATGTGAATTCCGGAAGAAGAATATCGAGTTCTTTGGGCTGATCTTCTCGGGTGAGGGCGTCTCACCTGACCCAAAGAAGGTAGCTGACCTTCACAGGGCTGCAGAACCGAAGAACGCGTCTGAAGTTCGTTCATTTTTGGGCATGGCGCAGTACAGTGCTAGGTACATCAAGGACTTTGCGACCATTACCGAGCCCTTGCGAGCGCTCACGAAGCAGGACAATGACTGGCAATGGGGAAAGAAAGAAGTCAAGGCCTTCAACGCAGTTAAAGAAGGACTTGCGGAGTCAGCGACAACCGCTTACTTCGACGTGAAGAAGGCGATTGAGATCGTGGTTGATGCCAGTCCAGTCGGGCTAGCAGCACTTCTTGTCCAGAAGAAGCGGGTCGTAGTGTACGGGAGCCGAGCGTTGTCTGATGTGGAGACACGCTACAGTCAGACGGAGCGTGAAGCTCTGGCTGTTGTCTGGGCCTGTGAACACTTCGACAAGTTCATCAATGGAGCGCCTCAGTTCACAGTCATCAGCGACCACAAGCCACTGGAGACCATTTGGAAGAAGCCGAGACCACCACTTCGGATCGAGCGCTGGGGACTTCGTCTCCAACCATACAGGATGGTCATCAAGTATCAGCCCGGTGCAGACAACTCAGCCGACTATATGTCCCGGCATCCAGCAGGACAGGGGATCCTGCGCAGCCGTGAGCAACACATGGCAGAGCACTATATGAACTCGGTAGCTTCTGCCGCCATACCGATTGCCATGACAATCGAGGAAGTCAAGCGGGAAACAGCCAAGGACAGCACGCTTCAGGCGGTAATCAGCCTGGTTCGGTCCAACAAGTGGTACGACACTACACAGCACCAGGGTACTGACGTCGACCAAACAGCTCTCTCCAACTACAGTAGAGTGAGAGACACACTAACAGTCAACGAGGGTGGGGACTTGGTGAAGCGAGACTACAGGATAGTTGTCCCTAGAACCCTTCAACACCGCGCAGTAGAGCTTGCGCACGAAGGGCACCAAGGCATCTGTAAAACCTAAGCCTTGCTTCGTACCAAGGTGTGGTTCCCAGGGGAAGACACTGCAGCAGCGGAAGCGGTGAAGCGCTGCATTCCTTGTCAGGCGAATACTACTCGTCGAGAGACAGAACCACTATCCATGTCGCCGCTACCCAGAGGGCCATGGTCAGAAATAAGCATCGATTTCTGTGGGCCGCTACCCACAGGAGAGTATCTGCTCGTCATAGTCGACGAATTCTCACGGTACCCAATCGTAGAGGTCGTGAGGAGTACTTCCGCGGAGACAGTGATCCCTGTAGTGGACAAGGTGTTCAGTCTGTTTAGTTTCCCGGAAGTGGTGAAGACAGACAACGGACCTCCGTTCAATGGGTACATTTGGAAGTCCTTTCTGACGGAGTGTGGGGTCCACCATCGCAGGATAACACCCCTCTCGCCACAGGCCAACGCGCAGGCAGAGTGTTTCAACAAACCACTAATGAAAGCTCTTAAGGCCGCTAGCATCAACGGGCTAGCATGGCCCACGGAGATGCAACGGATGCTGCGAGCCTATCGCAGTACGCCACACGTGACGACAGCCTTCACACCGCACAGGCTAATGTTTGGCCGAGATCCGCGTACGAAGTTGCCAGAAGCGGTACAAGAGCCTCACCCTGACGATCAAGTAGTGAGAGAGAATGGCAGAGCGGCCAAACGCAACATCAAGTCTTATGCCGACACGAAGGCAAGGGCTAAACCGTCCTTGATCGACATCGGTAATGTCATGCTCATACGGCAGCGCAAGACAGGGAAACTATCTACACCGTTTCATCCCAGGCCGTTGGTCGTCACCAGCCGAAAGGGCTCCATGGTGACAGCACGTCGTCAAGATGGGTCACTCGTGACGCGAAACACGTCCATGTTTCACAGACTGCCACACGAAGTAGCAAAAGACCATCCAGTGATCGACGACGAAGATACCGAGGACGAGACAGAGATGGCGGTACCCCACAGAACCACCATCTCCTGGGCGAGACCGCGAAAGGGTGACACCGCCCGTCATGGCCGAAGTACCAAGAAGATCGGCACGTCCCAGAAAGCCTACACAGCGTCTGCTGGAACAAGTGTGAGGCGACACTTGTGACTATGGGACTACATTTTGTGTTTAAAGTTTGAACAGGCCAGGACTCATAAGTTCCTGCTTCATAAACATGTCTTGTTTTGGGGAGGGATGCAATATAGTGACCGTCAGGTGCTGCCACCTATTGTAATATGCATTGTGCATTCTGGTGACACGAGGGGAAATAAAACAGAGTGATTTATCGGCTGTTCAACGACGCATGTGTCTGTCTCTTCCTTCGTATCAACGAACCCTTAAAACACCACACATATAATTGTTGGAATTGGTAATGAGCGGCCAGGTATAGTTCCTACTAGTGAGTGAGCGTAGCTGGAATGTGTCACGTGTAGTGGCGGAGTAACCAATAGACACTATAGGCACGTGCCTAAGGACAACGAAGGTCAAAGGCCCACACAAAAAATGGGTAATCCGAACATGTTTTTTTCGGACCGAATATTCACGTATTGTGGCGGAGTAACCAATAGGCACGTGCCTAAGGACAACGAAGGTCAGAGGCCCACAAAAAATATAGGTAATCTGAACATGTTTTTTTCAGACCGAATTTTCACGAAATAATCTTGTATCTCTTTTAATGTTTAAATGACATTATATGTCTAATTACTCGAATTATTTAACCGTAACGTTAACGAACACGAACGACTTGTAGTAATAATCGAATGAAAAGCAGCCCAAATGTTCACATTCCACTACGGATCTATATGTCATGATGCGTTCATTTTCAGTTGATGATAATTATCATTAGTTGTTGGCCATAAATCAAATACGCAAAGTAAAACTGTACCATACGCATCGTTGCGGTATGAAATACGTTAGGTTTAAGTCGACATCAACAAACGTTATGTGTTGTATATTCACAGACACTACATATAACATACACGTGGTTCTTAGGGGTGGCACATAACTGATCTTTATTTGCAAACGCATGTATTACTCACGTAGTTCGCCACTGAACATGTATCACTACACATGTAGTCCACGACGTAGACATGCATATTTAACATTATGGTCTGTAGTTATGTTGGTTTCGCGGTCTTCGTCCTTGACGACAAATCATGGTATTTAATTGGACTGGTACAACTTCCACACTGTAAATTCTATATGAAATGCGATACTATTGTGGTCCATAGATGGATCACTACGCTAGGGAACTAAGGAGAGTTAACACGGTGGAAAAAAGAAGTCGTCAAAAGACGCCGAAAAAGCCCGCCATAAGAAAATAGAGTGAAGAAGAAAGACAACTTAAATTATTATATATGGGACAGTTTCATAAAAATAAATGTATATAACATACATACATAGCTAATAATATGACTGAAATATCTGGAATTGTGATGTTTATCTTATCATACAAACTTCTTATTTAAATGTTATTTATAAAACCAAACAATGTATTTCCCTATGAGCAAACGTTTGTGAGAGATTATTAGCTGCTCTACGGAAATAATTTCCTTTCATTTGTGCTCAACAATGCACCTCATCCTTTAACTCCCATTAAGACAGCTGTCACCCTGGAAGTACATTTGCTCACTTACAACACGCCGTTTTGGTTTGTTGCCGTTTCGACCGATGGTTGTCTCCGTTTTGACCACTGGATGTCACCATTTTGACCAATGGTTGTCGCCGTTTTGTCTTATGACTTGTCGCCGTTTTCACCACATCTGTCGCCGTTCTGACCTGTATCCTTTGAGAAACTACTACTTCCTGAAAATGGACCAGCATAGTTAGTAACAATGGCCGATGAAAGTTATGTTGACTCTGCTGCACACAAATATATTTTTAAACTAACAGTTTAAACCAAGAGCCTCTAGAAACGGAAACTATAACACATATATGAGTTCTTTCGTCCACTCATGACATTGGGAGAATCCATCAGGGATCATGCCTCAGACTCAGTTACACTTCCGAATGTAGGACACCTATAGTAATTTTAGATAAGTGTAATTAAAGAAATCATATCATCTGACATAACTACATTTGAGCAGACACATTGGCAAGTTTGCTTATAGAACATGTTAACAGTGTAACTGTGGATTTTTAGATGATTTCAATAGGCGGAAGGATTTTTGGCTATTTTTTCGCCAAAAAGCACTTGTGCGTAGTAACTGATCATGCAGAAATTTGTAAACATTGACGGGTGGAGCACATTCAACCATTTTAAAAGAGTTAGAACTACGAGACTTTGACTATACTCGATCTGCATGTCAATGAAATGGTGACAAAGGCAAGTAAGACCTTTTATAATTTTGGATGGTCCCGTTTTCTTATAATCGTGCGAAACGTTATGTGGTCACCAATGGGAAACATAACAGTAGGCTGAACCCATCATTGGGTGTCAGTGCTGGAGCGCCCTCAACCGTTTAGTGCGCTTATGCGGCTACTGTCCGACAGAGGGAGAAATAACCACATCACTGTCGGCGGCAATCATGGCAGCACGAACTGGAGAGATTGATAGGTGTCTCCAAGTTTTAGGTTTAGAATCGGGTGCAAGTGAAGGTAGATCAATGGAGAATGGTCTGATTACTCGAATAGCATTTTCAAATTTAAACAGTTTATTTTATAGATATGTCATGGTTGACTTTTGTCATGATGTGTAGCTGAATGTTGAGCTTTCCACTTGGCGCTTGAGTCTTGACTCGTTTTGTTTCCGGGTATCGACCCTTGCCTTCTTACCGACCCAGGTCGTAAGCCCAGCTCTGCTCCATGTCAGTTGGTGCGTGTGACCAGCCTTGGATTGTGTATTTGTCGGATACGAACTGGAATTAATACGTTGTTCCCGTTTCCTAGTGGTGATATCGGTATCCAGACATGATGATGATTAGTTCATAATAATAATTGTTTCGTTATAGGGGCTTTCATGTATACCAACAGTGCAACACATGACGTCACATGCGCAGTACGCTGGCTGGCAAAAGCCGCAAACCAGCCGAGCTTTCTCTAACAAATGCGTTGCTATGCTCGAGCAAACATGAATGATTACTGGGCTAAATACGCCAATGGCAATGTTTTAGATCCCAGTGCGAGGGAGTTTTACAATAAGAAACTAGTGACGATTTTAGTAAGTTACCAGATCTGTATTTTGTTCTAAACGGGTGGTAGAATGACCCAGCCTCAGACCCAATCAAACGTTCGACATTACGTGATCAAGCCAGAAATCTTCAGCCGAGAGTCTGTGAAAGCTTATAACTAGCACAGTTGTGTGACAACTATTAAATTTTTTTCATAACAAACGGTTTAAACGATTTTGTTAGCCAGAAAACAACGTTCATATATTACCCATGAATGGTGTCGATGACAGCGGCAGAACCAGTGTCGCGAACGTGAGCCTAGGGCAAGGCTAGGCCGGCTACTGTTACACGGTTCAGAGATTACAAACATTTCCCTTTTCAGCGTTCATTCTGCTTTAATTTTATATGACAGCTGCCAACAGCCATGAATACAATATATTCATTGGTAATATTAATTGTTAATAGCAGTTCAAAGTTGAAATGTCATCCACAAACATGGTCGTTTAGCAATGTTTACATCTGATCGTTTTTCCTCTTTGGGATGCGATGAAACGACAATGAACCATCCACACAGTGATTAGTACATCCCATAACAACACAGGACACAACCATGATTTCGAAGGTGTGTGTCAAAACGCATAAAATGCAAAATATAAGAGAAACGCAACTAGCAAAACACACTAAAACAATAGAGGCATCTGGTTGTCTTGCCAGCCATTGCCGCCAGACGATCATGTGATTAGGCACGTGACGTCACTGTGAAAGCCCCTATAGCACTGTATATATTGCAGCAACGTTTTTGTTTCGATTTTCGGTTACCAGGAAGTTCCAGGGCAGGTTGGCACCCGTACCCATGACATGATAGTAAGGGATACGTCATACAACATTTAATGGCTTAATCAGGGTCTCCATGAACTTATTGTGAATGTTGCATTTTATGTTCCTACATCAGATGATCCATTGATAGATCAAATAAATGGTTTACCAAATAAATATGCATAAGTCCAGTCTAAATTAGACCCAATTAATTACCACTACTAAACAATATGTGGCATCACTTTTTTATATTGAGGCATTTTTGTAGATTGGGTCTAAGGAAATAGTTTCAAGTGTGCTTTCTGATGTTTGAGTTCTACTTGCTATGTCATAAATTTTATAGGTTCGTACAGTTCTTCGTGGTTTTTAGGCATTTTTGCCTCTTATGGCAGCTCTTACATTTATTACCAGACCTGTCTGTTTATTTGCATGCATCTGATCTGACAACTTCCAGGATAGGGTTGGGTCAGTATAATCTAATTTGATTGGATTTGATTTGACCGGATGATGGAACCTTTTAAACTAGGTCACCTACGGAGTAAAAGTTATTTCATCCAATAAAATTAAACATGGTAATTTGCTTCGAGGTAGCAAAATGGCTGATACATGACAACTTTAGAGGTCATATCTCAGTTAGACTTCCTGGCATGTTACAGACGAATGTAGAGCATAGTAAGTTTGGATATAAAAAGTTTGAAAAGATTCATATGATCTGACATGAGTGCATTTGAGCATGGACATTGCCAGGTTTGCTGGTAGAAGCTGTTGAGAGTAAAATGGTAGCTATTTGGATGTTTTTAATATAGGCAGAATGATGTTTGAGATTAACATGGCCACCAGTGAGAAAGTCAACTGTAGGCTGAACCCTTTAATAACACACACATTTTGGTAAAGTCTACGATTAAATGGTAACTTTTGAATATTTGAATTTGAAAAAAATTGTATGTAATGTGCAGAGGGTTAGAAATGGCGCTTCTTAGTTTGATTACAATTACAAATGTTGCCATTTTGTCGGAATCCAGCGATTCAAATTTTGAGCGAATTTTGGAAGAGTTTTTTAAAAAGCATTGATGCCAGGAAGCAATGTTTTGCACTACGTATATGGTTACACAGTTTATATGGTTACACAGTCTAAATATAACAGTAACATGATAGTTCTGGTGGCTACCACCAGGAAGAAAGATGTGAAATCATGAAAATGCATGTCCTTAGAAAAAATACTATGATTTAAGTTTTATTTACCCTATAGTTCTTTTTACATTTTGTTCATTTACAAACATTTCATATGCAGCATGGATCTGCTAATTGTTGATGAAGTATATTTGATTTAACAAGAATAAAATAAATATCTATTTTTTCAAACTTTAGATAAGCATATTTTGTCAATTACAGGATTCGTTCACAGCAGCATTTCACAATTTAATAGGATTCATTAGCAGCACATATTTGGCCACAAAAGGGTTAAAGGTTAGTGTATTATATTCTTAGTTTTAGATATCATGTTCATATGTTGGTGGTTTACCAATCAGCAAAGACTACATTGTACCACATTAATGCTTACTGATATTATAAACAGAAATCACAATGCTGTCACCGGAATCCCAAAAATCTGCTGATCTAACATTTGCGTAACTTTAAACGTGATCGAACATGTGCGATTGTTTCGGTGCATGGTAAAATAAATGCGCAAATCTTTTCAGTATCTAATTGTTCATGTTATTCAAATTATATCTCCACTCCTGGATTTAGATACCATGACATGTAATCTTCACTGACAACCTTTGTTCTACACTGTGATGAAAATTCACATTTTCATAGCTTCTAAAGCATCAAATGAAACATCAACCACGTGCATTTGATGGAATGTTCTGTTGACATACGACATATTCACCAGGCCTGTGTTCTATTACATTGCAATGATTGCAATGGATTACTATTACTTAGTTTCCTTTCTATTGTTGTTACATGCTGAAGGCAATGTAATATAGGCTGCTGCTTGGTGGACAGTTAATTATTGGCTCAAGGATAGGATATTTTTCACACTTGGTCAATAGTGTGCAAGCTAGCTACCAACTGAGAAAAAGTCTGAAAAGTTGGTATAAGCCCCTGGATTTTATTCAGACATTACCCAACATGGCAGACTTGTAGCTAGGGTTGGGAGATGGCAATGATTGATTGATTGATTCAAATGTTAAAGACTGTTTAGCCATGCAGCAGTCACACTCAGTGTCTCCTGCTAATGGTGCTAAAGTTCACTGACTGTCATGATTCAAATACTCAACCATTCTATCACCACTGTTGGAAAAGAAATAAATAAATAAAACTGCCTGTGAACAACTGAACATGATGTTTGTCCAAGTCCCATTATGTCAAAATACAGAATATTTTATGAATTTTGGTGTGATTGAAAATGTTCAATTGTAATAGCAAAGTAATAGCTCAATTACTATTACTTTGCTTTCTGTTACATTGCATTCTATTCCATCTATTACTATTACTTGATCAATTGTAATCGTTACGCATTACTATTACCCCAGGCCTGACATTCACCATCTGGCGATTACCATTTTACAATATGACATTCTGGGTATCTATTAAATAAAACTGCTTTAAAATGGATGCTATTTTTTGTGTTGAGTGTGTTTTTTCTTACTCTGTTCACATGTTGTTGTTTCTATATGGAATTGGTATGCTGTAATTAGTATGGACTTGGAATTGATATCATATAATTGACAACAAATCGTGTCGTGGCTTACCAAGTGAAGTCGTAAGTTAAAATTAGCAACTCGAGTGACTCAAGTCTTCATGTCTGCCGTTTATAATCCAATATATTGGCTGGGACTGAATCAGTCCCTATTTCTGCGGTATTGAAATGTTCCTGTTAAGTGAATCAGCAACAAAGCAGTTGTGAACTTTGGTTTCAGATGATATCAAGAGGAGCTACAAGAAGCTGGCTCTGACTCATCATCCGGACAAGGTACGGTCGGATGCTACACTGAAAATAGCAACTCTTTCTAGCTCTCTCATTCATTTGATGTGTAGTCATTGTAATTTTTTATCTCCAACAAAAGTGTGTACTGGAGTTAATTTGTTATTAATTGTAAAATATGTAAGTTGTGCACTGGTTGTCCAGTGAGTGATCTTCTAGTGGCACAAACCTACACAGCTGGGTGATTATTATGTTGCTGTATAGAATGCAGAGGATCCACGGGCAACAAGGAAGTTCCAGGAACTCAGTGAAGCATACACATATCTCATGAAAAGAACAGGTATGTGTTTGAAAGTGAGCATCTGCTGGTAGATAAACCTCAAAGTGTGGTGTAAATACAAATCCAGCTGATTTTTCACATGATTGGGTCACACTCCAGTGACCTTGCCAGTCTCATATGCCACTAGGTCACATTCTAGTGACTTTGTCAGTCTCCCACACCAGTGGGTCACACACTTTTTGATGATATGTCCCTTACAAACAAACATCCTGTGGTGTCTTTGGCACTGCACAGCAATGTGGTTTCTGCCAGACTTTTCTCAAATACTATGAACTGTTGCAACTATCAGGCATCAAATATCTGGTTACCATCACTGTTTGCTTAGCAATGCTTACATAGTACCATATCAATCCTATAAATTATTTTATTATGATCTTGCACTTACCTACCTAGGCCTGTTTGTTCTCTGGGAGCATAGGCCATCAATAAAAGCTCTCCACTATGTCCCATCGACTTAAAGAAAAATTTCAGCTTTGACCAAGGAATTTTGCCAAACTTATTTAATTTCTTACAAATTTTATTTAGATTATATTGATAATGTTTTCAACCTTAACTCAAGTTTCTCTCTGTTCAACATTGAGGAGTTATTATTTAAAAGAAAATCCCTAAATACACCACCTAGGCACCTAATCCTATTATTGACTGAATTTGATAAAACACTGCTGTTAAGCCTATGTTTCAGCCGCATATGATCCATCTCCAGGTACTTGCACACGAGACGATTTGTGTTACAAGGCTACATTAGCACACACCACATTGCGATAATAAAAAAGACGTGTGCACCACATAGCAGCAACTTTATTAGTAAATTAAAAATGGCAATGTCCATAGAAGTGATTGTAGTGCTCTATATTTTGATAAAGAATAGATGTATGGTCTTGTCTTGTAGAGAAATGGTCCATTTTGGATTCTAAGGACTTTGGTCACAGTAAAGCTGCTCAGTTTTAACTAGATTTAACAAGCTTTGACATCCAAGCCAAGGGCCCAGATGACAAGTGGACAAGGAAGCCATTGGCTTATCGAGAGTCCAACAATGTTCATCTACTTATAACCCACCCTCCTGAGATATGTGTCAACCTTGTTTTTAAACATATTCATGCTGCTAGCAGTTACACAATCCGTAGACAATTTGTTCCAATCTGTGTTGCAGACGCAAAGAGTTTTCCGAAGTGATTTTAGTCTTTGACCGGAAGATTTTTGTCTCTCGAATATCATACTTTTGATTTTAATCTTTGAATGAGAGATTTTTGTCTGCAATAAAAAAAAAATTTTGCAACCAAAATATCTGTCTCTGTTGCCCGCACACAACAGATTAAAATCTCCTGTTGCTTGTGACATGACATGATGTGATTTGTATAAAGATTTGTATATAAAAGTAATCCCACTTTTAATGCTCCAATTTAAGTTATTTTAATGTATAAACCAATTCACCAAATCAAACTACTCCAATTTTCCCTCCAAAATAGTTGAGATTAGAAAAACCCTTCATCCTTTTTTAAGGTTGGGTTTAGAATAAACCTTCTTTATTTTATACCAGATTGAAATGATGACTTTCTAACCAGCTCTCTCCATGTTTCCCTGTTCTTGACAGCCCTCTGGGAGTCAGCGAACTCCATTCCTGTCCACTCTTTGATGTTGTCTTCCCACCTCTTCTGTCTACCTCTTCGTCTCCCCCCTCTTACGGTACCTTGCAAGATAGTCTTTGCAAGGCCAGATGATTGTGATACATGGCCGTACCACTTCAGTTTACGCTTCTTAACTGTTGTAAGAAGGTCGTCATAAGGTCTGATGGCTTGTTTGATCTTGTTGCGGACAGCTTCGTTAGTAACATGGTCTTTGTGTGATATGCGCAAGATCTTCCGAAAGCATCTCATTTCCATGGCTTGTATCCTCTTCTGTAGATCTGCTGAGAGGGACCATATTTCAGAAGCGTACAGAAAGATGGACATGACAAGGGAGCGAATCAGCCTTATTTTCGAACTGACCGTAATGTTTCTGTCGTTCCGTAAGGGTTTCAACCTTGTTAGTGCTGCTGTTGTCTGTGCAATCCTGACAAATATCTCCAGTTTGGAACCCTCATCTGTGATAATTGATCCCAAGTACCTGAAGCTTGTTACTGTGTGAAGTCTCTGTCCATTAACTTTGACCTCTGTGCTGATGCCTTGTGTGTTGTTCGTCATCAGTTTGGTCTTTTCGGCACTGATCTCCATGCCGTATGATGTAGATGTTTTCTCGAGGCGCTCCACCAAATTGAATAGTTCTTGTTCATCTCCTGCTAAGCCGTCGATGTCGTCAGCAAAACGAAGGTTGGTGATTGTCCTGCCTCCAATGCTGACAATGCCTTGATGGTTTTCTAAAGCATCAGTCATGATCCTTTCCAGAAAAATGTTGAAGAGTGTTGGTGATAGTAGGCATCCTTGTCGAACTCCGACTGTTGTTCAAAACCAGTCTCCTATGCTGCTGTTGAAGATTACTGCACTGGTGGAATTGTCATATAGGTGTTCAATGGTTCGGACAAGCTTGGAGCCAATGTTGTACTTCCTCATGGTTGCCCATAGGGCCGCATGCCATACCTTATCAAAGGCCTTCTTGAAATCTATGAAGACATGATACAGGCTTTGCTGATGTTAAAGGTGTTTCTCGCAAAGGATTCTAAGGTTGAAGATCTGTTCACTGGTGCTCCGTCCTGCTTGAAAACCCGCTCTCTTCTGCCTGGGGTTTGAGTCTGTTCAGTAGTATCTTCAACATGACTTTGCTCGGGTGGCTGATGAGGCTGATTGTTCTGTAATTTTGGCACATCTGTAGGTTGCCTTTCTTTGGAAGTGTGATGATTAGTGACTGAGTCCATGGGGTGGGCCATTCTCCTGTCTGCCAGATCTTGTTGCAGATTGTTGTAAGTGTGGTAATCAAAGCTCCGCCAGCTTGAACCAGTTCTGCTGGTATGTTATCAATTCCAGCTGACTTTCCTTTTTTCAGAGACTACTGCAGCCTCCACTTCCTCACGAAGAATGGGGTAGTCGTCCTCTTCAGTATTCTGTGGATAATTTAGTACAAAAGGGTCTCCGTTGGTGTTGTGGCTGTACAGTTCTGAGCAGTATTCCGTCCATCGATTGAGGATGTGCTGTTCTTCTGTCAGGCATTTCCCTGATTTGTTTTGGATAGTGGTAGTTATCCCTTTCTTCACTGATGTCAGGTCTTTCACTATTTGATAAGCCTTCTTGCTCTTGCTCTTGTTTAAGCTGTCTTCAATTTCACAGCATTGTTCTGCTATCCAGTTATCTTTTGCTCTTCTCATATCTTGTTTGATCTTCTTGTTGACTTCTCTGTATTTTGCTGTGACCCATGGTTTCTTTGTCCGACTGTGTTTTCCAAGGATCTCGCTGGCTGTGTCGGTCACTATTTTGTTGAAAGTGTTGGTCAGCAAGTTCACATCGGTATGTTTGTCATCCAATATGATAAGTGGTGCACATTTCCCACCTATCATTGCTTTGAATGATTCTGCTACATCAGGATCCTTAAGTTTCTTGATGTCAAATTTTATTCTTGTTGGCTTTGGTTTGCTGATCCTCTTCAGGTGAATGTGGAAGGTTGTCATCAGCAAGTCATGATCACTTCCGATATCTGCTCCTGGAAAGCTTCGTGTCCTGGCAATGTTCACTCCTGTGTGAAAGCACTGTTTCACCAAGATGTAGTCGATCTGATTGTGATGTTTTCCATCTGGGCTGTGCCAGGTCCATTTTCTAGATGTTTTGTGTGGGCCAAATGTGTTAGCCAGCATCAGCTCATTGTACATTGCAAATTTGAGGAGCCTGTGACCTCTCTCATTTGTTTCCGCATTGCAGAAAGGTCCGCAAGTGTCTTGCCAGTTGGTCTGCGCATCCTTTCCCACTTTTGCATTCCAGTCTCCTAGTATAATAAGATTGTCTTTCTTTGGCATTTCCTCTATGACTTCTTGCAGCTGGCCATAGAAATCTTCCACCTCACTGTCGTCATAATCAGACGTTGGGGCATAAACTTGTATGACTGTCATGTTGAAGGGAGTTGCCTTCAGGCGGATGGGGATGAGCCTGCTGGAGATAGGGCGACAACCCATGACAGTGTTCACGATGTCTTTGTGAACAAGAAACCCAACGCCTTGTTCGTGTTTGTCCTTCTTGCCACTGAAGTAGACCTTGTGTCCTTCTTCGGTCGATGTTTCACCAAAGCTTTTCCCTCACATCTCGGCGAGTCCAAGCAGATTCCATCTGTATCTCTCCATCTCATGTGTGAGTTCTTTCAGTTTTCCTGCAGCTCTCAATGTCCTGACGTTCCATGTGCCGATGGTGATGTCGTTTCTTCCATGTATCTTGTTTGTAGGGGCACCAGTAGCATACTTAACACCCCCGTCCTGGTGTATGGCGGGAGGCGTAATTTTTCATCCAGGCTGTGACCGATCCGGTATGTGATTCAAACTGGTTTTCATGATCATGGTGTGTCTAGGGCAGATTTGCAACCTAGCAGAGCCCATCCCTCTCCAGGCTGGTTGACCACAGCCGATATCCACCAAACAAATGTGGCTCGACTTGGTCCTGAACACGTGGTCGTTGAAATCATCATGGAGCCCTTCCGTCCTGGCCATTGACTTCATCGAGGAAGACATCCGTCCTGTGATGTCATGTTAACATCACCGGGATGGAATAAGAGCGTCTTATTCCATCCCGTACATGTCCACTGGACCTGCCCACTGCCCAATTCTGCCGATGCAATATTTCTGGTTTTGGAGAGAGAACAAATATTCTCCTAGGCATTTTCTCAAATACAATTAGATTTGCCATCTTTGTGATGTATTCTCGAAACTAAACTATGATAATAAACAAACTAAATTTAAGGTACTAGGAGATAACAGGAGGTCATCACCAGACTTGTTCTGTTTTTTTGTAAATTTTCAGTCTGGGCTGCAAAATAAAAGAATATCTTATTTTTATGTTAGAAAAAATCATAAACCAAGTAATAAAAAATAAATGGCCTTACTACAGGATGAGATTAAAAACTCTCCTTCCTTGTCATTTCTAGTTGGGAATTAGTATAACCATAATGTTTTGTCACTTCAGGGTTAATATATGCATTCCAATTCTGGTAAAATTCTCCTTCCTTGTCACTTCGGGTTGGTTCTGGTAAAATCCTCTTTCATTGTCATTTGAAATGCTTTACTATTCTTTAAAAAATATTGCAGAAATCGAAGAAGAAGATGGTTACATTCCCTTTGAAGATGACCTTGATTTGGTGAGCATGATCTGTGGACTTTGCTACTCTTGTACGGGGCTGTGTTCGTGCAGAAACAAATAATTATGTGATACTTTATTTACTGTTAGAAAAAGTGGCACCTAAATAAGCTCGGGCAATACATGATTTTTGCTATTAGTGTAGATTTGTGGATTAATTCTAGTAAACATTGTTATTTATCATTATACGTGTACTAATAAAGCAAGTAATATGAAAATAAAATTTACTGGGTCACACATGCAACATAAGCGGTCTCGAAAATGTAAGTTGAACACTCTTGTCTATCAACTTTCCTGGACAGGCACCTCATCAAATCAAAATGTATTTCCATATATTGTGCACATACAGTTAAGAATGTAACAATGAATGCAAATCTCTTGACAGTTGGACTTTAACTTGTGAAGATATGGACAAAAAGATGACTGTTTGGCGATAGGTAATGTTTACAAATAGCAAATAATGGGGACATTTTCCTAAATACCGAAAGAAGACTTTCACCGTTTGGTCAAATAACATTTCCTGCATTAAGGTAGTGTCGAATTGATTAGTTTAAGTAGAAGTTTTTAAGATAAGTTAGCCATTTCTTCACAGATTGTAGTTGTAATGCTATATAATATACCAGATTAAAATTTTTTGTAAATGTGAAAAATAGCAACTAAGACAAAGTTTAATCGTTTTTAGAAAATCCCCAAAGAAATAAATGACATACATACAGTGTAACCTTTATGGCACATTTTGGTTGAACATAAACCAATTATTTTACACCACTGTGAATGAATTAAGCAAACGTTGAATGACAGCCTAAAGTGGCAGTGTATTTTTGGTCATTTTGATTGGCCTGTTATCCCGCGGGGTCACCAGTTCACATATGCATCGGCATTTCTGTTAGTGTCAAAAGCACGATAAACTATGTTAACGCTGATATTTGCTGGTACATAATTTAGTTAGGTAGATATAATACTGATGTGTACTAGCATTACAATAACCGGACGATGTGGTCCGCTTTCACGGCGAATGGACATAGCTGGTTCGAACATCATAGCGCATGCGGTTGTTACTATGGAAACATTGTCGCTTTTCCGGGACCTCAAGGGGATTTCCAAAAGGACTGCATTTTTAAAAGGTGGATTGGCAAAATATGACGTTAGTTTAGTTTAGTATATCCATTTGGTGAGGCACTAAGCTTTTGAGCGAAGCATGGTTACAAGAGATTTTGCTGTGCTGCTGTGCAATATCGTAGCGAGTAACTTTTTGCGGGCCAGCGAGGTGCAGCAGTACATGCAGCGATTTTAAAGTGTTGCCCAAGCCTAAGCTAAACTTTAAAACTTATTTTAATTAATTCCTCAGATAACGTGTATTACTCCAGGACTTGTATTTTTGATAATGAAAGCATGGAACCAAGCATGAAACCAACCATGCATATTGAAATATCATAGAAAATGCAATTTTCTTTAATTATATTTTTTACCTGAGGTACGTATTGTTGAGGTAATACATGTATGGTTGGTTTCATGTATGCTTTTGGTTTATACATTCATGATTAAAATATCATTCCTAGAGTAAAACATCTTATCTCAGAAATTAATTAAAAAAAAACAGATTAACAGTATTTCATAAATACTTTGAAAATAATTTGGTTTACTAAATTGAACATATTCATCTACTTGTTGCTCCATTTATTAGTTTAATTTATGTTTCATTAATTTATTTCCACTGGCATAGACACCAGGTAGAAGGGACCTGCAGCATTTTAGTATCTCATCCGAAAGACACATACTTCTAAACCGCCAATAAAAAAAGCCTTAATTTTGAACACTACATCACACTTATTAGTTCATGGAAAAACTGACATTTGTTTGTTTGGTTTCAGCTTGATCTTCTGAGGTTGTTTGCTCACTTGAATGGTAAGGCTACATTCTCACTGCAAGTCACTGCATCATATATTAGGCGAGTTGTCGCCAGGCTGTACGTGACTGACAGGCTGACAGAAACTGAGAGGTGGCTGACGGAGGCTGGGAAGTGTCTGATAGGCTGACAGAGACTGGGAGGTGTATGCCAAGCTGACAGAGACTGGGAGGTGTATGCCAAGCTGACAGAGACTGGGAGGTGTCTGACAGGCTGACAGAGGCTGGAGGTGTCTGATGAGCTGGGAGGTGTATGCCAGAGGCTGGGTGTCTGACAGACTGACAGAGGCTGGAGGTGTCTGATGGGCTGGGAGGTGTATGCCAGAGGCTGGGTGTCTGACAGACTGACAGAGGCTGGAGGTGTCTGATGGGCTGGGAGGTGTCTGCCAGGCTTACAGAGGCTGGGAGGTGTCTGCCAGGCTGACAGAGACTGGGACGTTTAAGGCCAAGCTGACAGAGATTGGGAGGTGTCTGCCAGGCTGACAGAGACTGGGAGGTGTATGTCAGGCTGACAGAGATTGGGAGGTGTCTGTCAGGCTGACAGAGGCTGGGAGGTGTCAGACAGAGGACGGGAGGTGGCTGACAGAGGCTGGGAGGTGTCTGCCAAGCTGTCAGAAGCTGGGAGGTGTCTGTCAGGCTGGCAGATGCTGGTAGATGTCTGACTGTGGCTGGGAGGTGAAAAGGCTGGGAACACATGCAATATTCCTGGCTGTATTAGTAATTATTGAACTATTTGATGATATGTTTGTTTTATTTTGCTGACATGACATGCTGTAAGTTTGCCTTGTTGCTTGTTGGCTTTAGGACACCACTGTGGCATCTGGGCCCATCCCACAGGCTGGTGCCATGGGCAAAGTAGCAGTGTCTTCTTTCAAGACAACGATGATTTCTACCCTGACGAACCATTGTTTTACCGGGAACCACCCAGTGACAGCTCAAAAGCAAAGAGCTATTCAGACAGATATCAGTTCTCTTGTGAACAGTCTTCATCTGAAGATTACTGTCATTTGAACGCATGGAAGACATCGCTGAAAGAAAAATGTGCCAAGACTGTTGGTGCAGGTAGCCTTTTAAATTTCATTGCTTCAGAAGAGAGTTTGTAGAATTAATTATTGTCAAGTTTCACTATCATTTTGGAATATCTAAATTTTCATTTTAAAGATGAGAACAATTGGCTACCTTTGCAAACAATGCCTTGCAACAAGAGCTAACTTGAGATAACTGGTAACTAATTTTTAATGAGTTTGTGCTATTTGGCATATTGTCATGTTATTGAAAGATTTCAGGTGACAATGACGGATGTAGAAACACATACCAAAAATCATTTATGTCATTTCCTGCCACACCTGAAGTTGACAAAGTGACTAGAGAGAGGCGTAAAGCAGAGGTATGTGTCAATGGGTGTCTTAGTGTTCCTATCTCTTCACCTCATAAGTGCATTATGTAATACTGATCATGAATTCACAAAACCAGGTCTAGATATGTAAGAAAAATTTAATTTTGGCTTATTGTTATATATATATATATATATATAATATATATATATATTAATATATATTAATTAAAATTTAGGTTAGGCTTGGGCAACACTTTTTCAAAGAAAAATCATTTGTCATATATATATATATATAATATATTTTGGCTTATTATTATATATATATATATATATATATATATATATATATATATATATATATATATATATATAACAATAAGCCAAAATATATTTTATATATATATATATATATATATAATATACAACAAATTATTTTTCTTTGAAAAATGTTGCCCAAGCCTAAGCTAAGCTTTAAAACTGTTATTTTAATTAATTCCTCAGATAACATGTTTTACTCCAGGAATTGTATTTTTGATAATGAAAGCATGGAACCAAACATGAAACCAACCATGCATGCTGAAATATCATAGAAAATGCAATTTTTATTGATTATATTTTTTACCTGAGGTAGGTATTGTTGATGTAATATATGCTTTTGGTTTATGCATTCATGATTAAAATATAATTTCTAGAGTAAAACATCTTATCTGAGAAATTAATAAAAAAAAAACAGATTAACAGTATTTCATAAATATTTTGAAAATAATTTGGTTTACTAAGTAGAACATATTCATCTACTTGTTGTTGTTGCTTTTATATATATATATATATATATATATATATATATATATATATATTCTCCATATATTAATGCATTTAACTGTTCAATTAGGGTTTTTTAAACTGTGCAGTATGTCTTAGCCATGTTGTTTGGAGCTTAAAACCCCAGCATATTGCTTTGGCTAACATAAATCTTAATTCACCACCACTGGAGAAACCAGAAGAAACCATTTTCATCCATGTTTTAACAGGATGTCTAAGAAGATCTATGTTTTGACAGTGTATTTACATAATTATTATCATGATTTTTGGATATGGTCAAGGGAACAACTAAGCAAGTTGACATGGAAAAACTTTGGATAAAATTGCACATACTTAACAACATTTGAGACATGATGGTGATATAAAAAAAATAAGACTATTTAGCTGTTGTTATGCAAACCTTATACTCCAACAGACTGTGAAGGAATGTTTGATAATGTTGACAGTATCCACAAGTTGTAATCCTTGTGGTAGGAGACAGAAGTTTATAAACACATGCAACAGAAATTATAGCAGACAAACTGTGACTGGTGAAAACTGCTGCCAACTGCAGTCTAGATGTGTTTACACGTCTCACTGGTGTGATAATGTTTACATGTCTCACTGGTGTGATAATGTTTACACGTTTCACTGGTGTGATAATGTTTACACGTCTCACTGGTGTGATTATGTTTACACGTCTCACTGGTGTAATAATGTTTACCAGGGATGAGATTTTCTGGTTTTTCCCAGATTTTCGGTTTTTCCAGGGCCAATAATAATGTTTTTGTGATTCGTGTGAATCCAGTTTAAAATTCTGGGGGGAGGGGTGTAGGGTGATCGTATACTTCCATTTAAGCTCAGAACTATGTGAGCCAGATATAAATGTATCTAGAGTATTTTCGAGCCGTGATCACTACTGCTTGGCAGCGGGTGGTGTAGCGCTGGTTTGGTTCCGTGTTGGTCAGAATATATCTCATCTGCATAGTTTAGCAATATATTAGTGCAAGACTGTATGATATTTAATAACAAGGACTAAATTGTTCTATGTTGGCATGGTGAGAAGGCAGTGTCTAAACCTTTCTTCTGACGGTTGGCTTACTAATTCTTGTATGCTCTTGTTCCATAGTCTGACGGTGCTGGGGAAGAATGAGTATTTGTAAGTGGTGATGTGGGTGAAAGTCTGGTTGAAGCGATAAGCGCTGCCTCTGGGGCATGCTGGTGCAGCGGCGAGTGACTTCATTGTCACGTCAACCAGTTTGTGGTTGATACGGTACAGCATCACCAACTTGGCTTCAGCTCGTCTTCTCTCTAGTGACTTCCATTCCAAACTCTCAAGCATGTTCCCTACACTGCTGCTTCGCAGGTAGTCATTCATTATGAAGCGAGCTGCTTGTCTCTGGACATTCTCAACTAATTTGTTGTACTCTTCGGTGGATGAGTCCCACACTATCGACGCATACTTCTCAATAGGCCTTACTAAGGTCTGGTAGCACTACGCTTTGATGGCTTGGGGCCAGCTGCTGATGTTGCGTTGTAAGAAAGCCCTAGTGTTGTTGGCCTTCTTTGTTATGTTGGCGATATGATCATTCCATATTAATTTCCTGTCGATGGTTACTCCAAGGTACTTGGCGCCAATGACCTCCTTCAGAGCTTTCCTGTGGATTGAGTAGCAGCTGACTGCTTTCTTCTTCGTTCTGTTGGTGATTCTGATAAGCTCGCACTTGTCTGGGTTGAACTCCATTAACCAGTCTGCCTCCCACTTCTGCAACCTGTTGATGTCATCTTGTAATTTATCTGCATCAGCTGATGCGTTGATGTTCTGGTACAGGAGACAGTCATCAACAAATAGATGTGCAGTGGAGGATACTTGGTTCCGGAGGTCATTGATGTAACACAGGAAGAGGATGGGGCCAAAAACTGTGCCCTGTGGGACACCAGAGGTGACAGCAGCTGTGAATGACCTTTTGCCTTCGAGGACTACTTCTTGGGTATGGTTACTCAGGAAGCTTTGTATCCAGTCCAATGTATTTCCTTGCACGATGGAATAGTATAGTTTGGTTGCTAGATGGGGATGAGACACTTTATCAAATGCTTTAGAGAAATCCAGCAGCACGGCGTCGATCTGTCCAGCATCATGTAGGCTCTTGACTAGGTCATCAACTGTTTGGATAAGCTGGGTTTCACAAGATCTACGTTTGCGGAAGCCATGCTGATAGTCAGTTAGTATGTTGAGGTTTTCCAGGTGGTCCATGCAGTTGCTGTGTATGATGTGCTCCAGGGTTTTTCAGGAAATGCCCATTAGAGAGATAGATCTGTAGTTTGATGGTGTACCTCTGTCTCCCTTCTTGTAGACTGGAATAACCCAGGCATGTTTCCATGATCAAGGGATGCCTGGTAGATGAGCGTCAGTACTGGTGCAACTTCAGCAGCATAGTCTTTCAGGAGCCTGGCAGGAATCGCATCAGGTCCAATGCTTTATGGGGCATTTTTTTTTGCGGTTCGTGCGTTTGTTGGAGAACTACCCATGTGTTACTACCCATGTGTTACTTCCCATTGACGTCAACAAACATTTCTCCAACTATTTTCGATATGATCACTGTGATTAGATGAATATGCAGTGTGTTGGCCCTCTCCACCAATGGGATCATTTGAAAGACTTGCATCTGCGCATCTTGCCAATGGCTGCCAAATGAACAGGAAAGGTATAAATCACTTCAGTTGAAAATTTGGTTTATATCGCCATTGAAAGCCATCCACTCTTACAACCGTACAAATGGCTAATAAAATATAATCATTTTATAAGTTTCATTAATATTTTCTTGCCCCATCTATTAATTTGGTCAGAACTCGATTTTAAAAATAAGTTATTTTTTACTATCCATTTGTCCAATTTTGGGCCAAAAATTCTAATTGAGGCCTACGTCAACTCTTCCTCAGTTTTTTCTCTCAGTTCGTTATGACACATCAAATACAGAGTCTAATTTATATCTGAAGTTGTTTTAATATGTCCCACCCAAGTCCATATGCGCTAAATATAGTATGCGCTCATTTTATATCTCATATTTTGAATGGAGGGGTGGTGAGAGGATGAGGTTAAATATCATTCACACCAAATCAGAGTATTACTTTAGTGGGGACAGGCTGATTTAAAAAAATCGATCTGATCAAAATGTTTTCAATTAAAGCTAGAATCTACATAAGAAGACTTAAGAATTTAGATTATATTAAAATATAAAACTTACATGTATAGTGGAACCCAACTGTCAAAATGTTGATGACACTTGTTAAGCATGTTAAAAACCATGACCAAACCAGATGGATCAAGCAATTTGCAGCGCAGCTGTTAGATAACCCTGTAGGTTGACCTTGAAATGTATTTTGTTTTAGAAAGTCAGAAATTTTATTTTGCTCCTTGTGAGAGTCCTGATTTTGAACATTTTGTTTTGGTTCCAAAGTCTCTCAGAATTCACCACAGAGCATCATATTAAAAAAATTTTCATGGGGAGGCCCCCCCTAGCAGGAGAGGATCGTATCCTCTTCCGCGTCGACCTTTGGCTGACGCCCGCTCACTTCTTTCAGACCTTTACCATCTACTCAGATTATTTCAGGGTTTTTCCTCTTGTGCCCATCACATCCCTGGTTTACATGTCTCACTGGTGTGATAATGTTCACATGTCTCACTGGTGTGATAATGTTCACATGTCTCACTGGTGTGATAATGTTCACATGTCTCGCTGTTGTGATAATGTTCACATGTCTCGCTGGTGTGATAATGTTCACATGTCTCACTGGTGTGATAATGTTCACATGTCTCACTGGTGTGATAATATTTACATGTCTCACTGGTGTGATAATGTTCACATGTCTCGCTGGTGTGATAATGTTCACATGTCTCACTGGTGTGATAATGTTCACATGTCTCGCTGGTGTGATAATGTTCACATGTCTCACTGGTGTGATAATGTTCACATGTCTCACTGGTGTAATGTATGTTTACATGTCTCACTGGTGTGATAATGTTTACATGTCTCACCGGTGTAATGTATGTTTACATGTCTCACTGGTGTGATAATGTTTACATGTCTCACTGGTGTGATAATGTTTACATGTCTCACCGGTGTAATGTATGTTTACATGTCTCACTGGTGTGATAATGTTTACATGTCTCACCGGTGTAATGTATGTTTACAGAAGAGACGGGAGAGACTTGAGCAAGAAGCCAAGCAACAAAAGGTGACTTCACGTTGGTGAACACTGAACACATTGGTGAACACTGAACACGATCAAGTGATGTTGTTTGCAGTGTGATTCAAGCTATTTAGCCATTTGTCTTTGTTCGCTCTCATCAATTACTTCTTGCATGCTGTGGCATTAAATGTTTCTATTCTGTCAGATGTTTGTCATTGCCATTAAGGTTTTTTGTTCAATAATGTGCTTCTGTGGTACTTTCAACATGTATCTATTTTATATTGGGATCTACCAATGTAAACATAGAATGTATGTTTCATAAAATGTGCAAAACTGTTAAAAGTTAATATTACTAATAAATCAAATCGTAAAATGTATTAATTGCCATTCCATCAGTTGTTGCTCATGGCACTGTACATAATGTTCTTAAAAACAGGCGAGTCTTATATTGTTTTTGTCTTAACAACTCATGGCGCCATGGAAAATGTTCTAGAAAACAGGTGAGTCTTAAGATGTGTTTTAAAAACCATATATGTTGTTGATGTTGATGTCACCTGTTGTGGCAGTGAGTTTCACAGTGTGGGGCTGCCATGCACACCGAAAAACCGCTCCAATTTCACCTGGCAATTGGCAGCCAATCCAGCTTGATGAGAAGCGGATTCACGTGGCAGAATTTTGTTGCACCATACGTGAGGTGGGCATGAGGTGGGCGGTCCAGTTCTGCCCTCTCTGCAGCCGTTGTATTTGCTAGTGAAGCAGTCAGTAGTACGATGCATTTTCAGTGTCGAATCAGTTGGTCACATGGACAATTTGTCCCGTTGCTCCATGGATCAAGTAGCGCCTGATCCTTGGAATATTTTGTAAATGGAAAATAGCAGAGTTGCTCACCGCTGTCACATCTGACCCTTATATCCTATATGCACACCTTGATACGTTCGACAGCCACAGCAATGTCCACCTGGAGGGGCTTCACTGGGATGTAGATTTGGGTATCATCTGCGTAGAAGTATGACATCAAGTTGTTCTTGCGTATGATCTTGGCAACTGGTACTGCATAGATGGAGAACAGCTGAGGGGCAAGCACGGAACCTTGAGGGATCCCATATGCAAGAGGATGAGTAGGCGATGTAGCTCCCTGGATGTGGACGGATTGAACTCTGTCACTCAGGTTTGACGTAAACCATTTTAGTGCCTGTTGGACCACACCCACATACTTCAAGAGCCTCTACTTTGTGGTCGATGGTGTCAAATGCATCAGACAAATCCAGAAGCACCATGATGACAACATTCTAATTGTCCTTTGGGTGCAAAATATGTCGTTCCGTACACAGACAAAAGCTGTCTCGCACTGTAATTGGGTTTGCAGGCGTACTGGAAGGGCTCGCCGAGATTGCTCTAATATGTGAGCCAACAGCCTTGCGGCAACAACACATTCTATTGTTTGGACAAGTAGGGCAGAATCGAAATGGGTCTGTAATTGTTCAGGACAGCTTTATCGAAGCTCAGTTTCTGGGGTAACGGACCTGACATGCACTCTCTTTAGAGGAGTGGGCACTGCACCAGTTGCAGATAGCTCAATTGGTTAGCGGCAAAGTCCAATGTTGCATAGTGTGGTTGCCGAGTAACATGCTATCATTGCATCTTGTTTACACAAAACTCCAATCTAACAATCACTTAAAAGCCAGAAATTGCAGACTAATGAACGTAAGATCCATACAAATGTTCGGTTCTCTGTGACATATGCAGATTCACAGTATCCCAGACTTGGGATACTGTAGTAACATGATAACCAAAAACATTAACAATAGGCATAAATATAGAGAGCTAAAAATTAGTGCTGCCAAACGGAGCAACCAATCACCACTAGGCTGTTGTTGCCACTTGCCAATTTGATTCATATAAGTTTGTCAGATAAAAGCAAATTTTATTTAACTCTTTCAATTGGCAGGCTAAAATGAAGACAAACTGTCAAGACGGCAACTCACAGCCTACAAACACAGTCCATGACAGTGATGTGAGTCGGGGGCAGCGGAACTGTGACCGTGGCCAGGCAAAGAAACCAAGCAAGAAACAGCTACTGGCAGAACAGAGACGCAGGCAGAAGGTAGTAGCTTTTTGTTATTTCTCATTAAAAATCGCTGACAGCACTAATCTTCTTTTTGTATGATAACACTACTAATTTCATTTTACTATTCAATAATAATAATTGAACCAATGTGACTAAAAAATAATGTAATCATCACTTTTAATTGTTTATGTTTGTCACTGGGCCAAGTTAATTGTTGGGTTGTCCGGTTCGTTCAGTTCGTTGGCGTGATTGGCATTGTCGTTGTCGGTGGAGAAATTTCAAGCCATGCATGGAGACATTCCAGGAAAAATTACAGCACTGCAAAATACTGTTTAGTGCATGCACACTGTTTGATCTATGCATATGGCAATGTCTGAATTAAAATGATTTAATAGGTATGTTGTAAATGTGAACTGATTTTAAGGAAATTATTTTGTAAAAAAATGTATAAACTTCGCTCCCAAAAATGTTTAAAGTTAACCCGTATTTCAAAAGTAAACTAGTTAAGTTAATATTAACTTAACTTTTGTAAGTTAACAATTAAGTTTAGTTAGTAGCCCCAGCAGACCATCAGATTGTGTACTTTTTAAAGAGGTCATTAACTGGTAATTGTACTATGTATGCTGTAAAGCATCAAATGTTCACGACTTAAATCATAGATGCTTTTGTTAGTGCTGGTTGTTCACACCTGCATTAATTGTGATATGCGTGGTTATTAGCTTTGCAAAACTGTTATTGTTTTAGTAAGAATTCTTGCAACTTAACAGCAAAAACTGCTATGTATTTTCATTCAGATGTGACATTACTGAGTTATTAGACCTCAAACGTTGCCAAAGTTACGACGCCGGTAATTTACATGCATGCATGTGCATGTGCGTACTTGGATCTGAAAGGGGTTAAGGGACAAACAAAGAGTTGACCAATCTATTGCCACATGTGGCGTTCTAGCTTTGTCCAACATGACAACATACCAGCTGACAGTGAGGCATGTCCCCAGAATTTCAAATTTAGGATAAACATTTCCTAAATTTTGCTTGACTAAAAAGTCTAGGCAATATTAACCCTCTCTGTCCTCCAGAAGGTTGCACTCCTCCATCATGCTCTCTCTACTGTGCACGGCTCTGCCATCAACAGTAATCTCATTTGGTCACTCCACCTCTTCAGTGGCCTTCTTCCTTTGAAGGTTTGGCTTACAAGGTTAACTCTAGGTATATGGCACTCATGCCCAAACCACCTGATTCGGTTGTGTACAGTATTAGACGTAGCTAATATTTGACCCATCGCTAGGCTAGATATTTATGGTAATTCATGATCCTGAACACCTTAGAGAGTTTGCAATGGATTATGAGACATGTTGGTACAGGAATCCATTTGGATTGCCACCTTATTTGTCATCATTTTGGGGGCACATTTGTATACAATGTCTTCCAGCAAGGTTCATTCATGCTAGCTTTTATAAATTGAGAGAGAGAGAGGCCTATGAATCACTTGATTTCCCCTCAACACATATCACCCAGCCCCATCAGTAATCTAACTGTCTGTGTTTAAGCTCCTTGTCTGTTTGGTTGTTGTAGGAGATGGCTGCGATTGCTGAAGAGCTGCAGCACCAGTGCCATCTAGCAGCAGAGAAAGAGCATAGGCGACGGGAGAAGGAACAGGAGAAACAATCAGGACTGAAAGAGTGTCTTGGGTAAGCCACAACAGTTCTTCCTGTCTCACACAGGTCATATCACTCTAGGTGTGTTCTCTTATGCACATAATTACTATAGTGCCTTGTACCTGCATATGCTGTTTAGTTCTGTTGACTCATGCCGAGTACGAATGGTTAAACATTCTTTTAAACATTTCATATATTGATGCAATGCCCTTTGATGTGTACTTATTTTAATCATAACTACATTTTATTTGTGTTTAGTAGTATATTTATGCTCAGTGCTCACCAGTATAAGATAGGATGGGTGCTTAGCCCCTCAGAGTACCCTTGAAATTGTACACAAATTACTGAGACTGGCAACACTTTGGTTTTGATATGCCGCTGAGCTCATGTTCCTGAAGATTTGGACATTTTAGAAGTTTTACCTATTGTATTTATTATGTTGTCATTTATACATGCACCGATAAGTGTGTGATCATTCAATATGCTGTACAAGTTCATATATGTGAGTGGCCCACCACAGCATGGTACACTTCAAATAGTGCATGCAGCCATGCACACATTTGCTCATTCAGACATATGCAATATGCATGCACGCACGCACACACGCACCATTACAGATATTTTTCAGTAAACTAGCATAGAGAAGCTTCACTTCAAATAGTGGACACTCTCACTGTATTTTCAAGTCTTCCATGTGTGTCAATTTGCCTTATTTACAGAGGGGGTGTGGATTTGGGGGATGATCTGGAAATACCACCAGCTGACACAAAGGCAGAAAGGAGACAGTCAGTTGGTCCAACAAAAGCTCGGAGGAAACGAGAAGCCAAACAGAAGCGCAGACTTGCCAGAATCCAGGTAATGTCAGAAACTCTTTCAGTTGTGTATGTGTATACCTTATTAATGTTGACATTGCCATGCCTGCACCAACTGTGTGCGCATGGTCTACACATGTGTTCAACATAGTTTGATTTAGTTAGTTAAATGTGAACCTCTTCTGTCATCTGGTTGTTTACAAACCCTTGCAGCCAGCAAGACAAGACAACATCCTTGTTACATGGTGTTTTCCAAATAACATGCAATTGGTGGTCCTTTGACAGTTGTGAGCACTACTGCACAGTTAAACGTGTGTCCCATTCAAGAAGTTTCAACACATGGACACTGTGGTAATAACATTGACCCTTTCTGTTGCCAGCATTAAAGGCTTCTCATTTCAGTCCAACCTCTGGAAAACCTCTTACAAAATGTGTTTTCATTTGGCTGAAAAAGAAAACACTGATTTTTATTTGTTCAATGTGTTTGTGATAATTTTTTTATTAATATGCCCTGAATGTTTTCTGGTACTGAGGAGACATTAATTGAGAGATATTGGTACAAATATTGTATTCTTCAGAATAAGTCTAAAACAGCAGAGATGAAAGATGCAGAAATGCTGCCTTCCCAGCCATGCCACACAAATGGTAAGTTGTGAGGCAGTCAGTGAATTCTTATGTTATCTGCAACATTTCAACATAAAACCAATTAGCTTCTGTCGTTGTCACATTGAATTAATAAATTTTCTCATGAACTCAGGCACAGTTATTGTCCACTGCCTCTGTTTGCAAAAAGTCGGAGGTGTTGCCATGGTAATGGGTGATCATATAAAACTATGTAGTGATCAATACAAAACCATTTGAGAGAACCAAAGTTGAGTGTGTGTTGCAGGTGTTACGTCAGCCATGAGGCACAAAGTGGCCAGTGATGAAGAATGGACAGAGGAGTGTGACCAGTTTCTGGACGAGTACACAGGTTTCTGTCTGCCAGTCAGTCCCAGCAAAACTGCAGCCGGTGCCATTCTCCAGCCAGCACGTGTGATGAAAGGTGCCTCTCAGCCGAGTAGAAACATGCTCTTCTCATCCGCTGCTTCCAATCCAAAGAGCACCTCAGCTCCAAGTCGTCTAATTGACAGTGTACAACACAACAACATGTTTAGGTCAACATCGAATGCACAGCACAGATACAACGTCAAGTTTGCAAGTGGTTTCTGTGCAAGAAGGCCTGGTTCCCATAACTGTGATGAGTTAGTAGATCAGACATTAGAGAGGAATGAATTCGATCAAATGCCAACTGGTGATTCAGAAGACTGGTATGAGGAATGTCCCCAAGTTGTCACCGGCAAATGTTGTCCTGCTGAGCCAGTACATAGCAACTCGCATGTTTCTAGTGAGCCACTCACCAGGGCAGGTGATTTGTGTACATTCACTGACATCACTGGTGCAAATGGATCTGGTGGCAGTGTGAACAATTATACGACACCACACCAAACAGGTAAACAGTGATGTATAAATAAAAAAATTAACAGTTGGCATTTATGAGGCAATACTTAATTGAGTACTTACACTAAACATTCAGATTTCTCCTAAACCACATCAACTAAACAGCTCAAACTTGTTTGGTTTATTCATGTCGATAGTTCTCTGGTAATTCTTGCAATAAAATCTTTGACAAACCCATTTGCTATAGCTTGAATTAACATGCCATTATTTCATTGTATGAACTAGCAATGTTCTTGAATTGTGGATATTTTAAAGAAATTTAGCATGATGAGCAACTCGTACCAAATTCCAGACCTGTGAGTTTTAGAGATCCCTATATCACATATAAAAAAATGAAATAATATTTGCTTTAAAAGTCCTGAGTACAAATGTTGGTTTTAAAATTAGGTTAAGACAATATCATATCCACAGATATATCATGATAGTTGAAACAGATTAAATTTTTTGCACGATTTGAGTAATTAATAATAAACCTGCCTAAGATGCTCTGACACACTACTGTTCACATCAAATGTATGGTTCCCTAGACCCTTTGCCAGTACTCCTTCAAGCAAGGGAACTAACAGGGAACAACTTGTCATCCTACAAATATTTCCCCAATTTTGAAACCACTAGCAAGTGTGCCACACCCAAAAAATGTTATCCCATATCTTGAAATTCTTGGCTGTATTGACTGCCATATTCAATGTCAAATATCGTTGAAATATTAGAAATTCAGGGGTCTAATTTAGTGATGGTCTAGAAGCCCAGAAGGGGTCCAGTTTGGATTGGTCTGTTGTGCTGCATGTGGCATGTAAAACAAATATATTTGTAAAACTTTGCAGCTATAAAAACGGTTCCTCTGTTACAGTGAAAGGGTACAGATTGGTAGCGCCGTCTGCATGGAGTGAACCTTTGGAGCAACCTGTGAAGAATGTCTGGAGTGAACGGCAACAGTTTGTGAGTGAAGTGCTACCACAAAGCAGGGAGGAGGAGGAGGAGATGTTCCACGTTGCTTTAGAAATGAGTAGACTTCAGATGCAGGAAGATGCACTCCGGAGGGAAATGTAAGTTCCTCATGGTTAGTGTTCACTGTTGGCATATTCTGCTAGCTGGTGCAAATTATTTCTATACTAAAGAATGGGTTATTAGTTCTGCTAATACTGTATGTGTGTGTATGTGTGTGCGTGAGCATGTACGCTTTAGTGTATGTTTGCATGCTTTTGCGTGTGTGTGTGCGTGCTTTGGTGTGTGTGTGCGTGCGTGCGTGCGTGCGTGCGTGCATGCGTGCTTTGGTGTGTGTGTGCACGTGCGTGGGTGCTTTGGTGTGTGTGTGCACATACGTGCGTTCTTTGGTATGTGTGTGCACATGCATAAGTACATGTGACTGAGGCTTTGTGTCTGTCTTGTGTGGTATTTAATCCAGTAGAATGGTGCATATTTCATGGCTGTTGTCTGGTTTCTCCTCACTCTGTCTGCTTGCAGGTGGGAGCAGGAGCAGGCACTGCAGCAGTTCCATTAGATGACTCCTGCAGTGTGGACAAGTCTTGTGGGAACAGGAGCACTGTGGTACAGTTCCATTAGATGGCACCTGCAGTGTGGACAAGTCTTGTGGGAACAGGAGCACTGTGGTACAGTTCCATTAGATGACACCTGCAGCGTGGACAAATCTTGTGGGAACAGAAGCACTGCGCAACAGTTCCATTAGATGACACCTGCAGTGTGGACAAGTCTTGTGGGAACAGGAGCACTGTGCAACAGTTTCATTAGATGACACCTGCAGTGTGGACAAGTCTTGTGGGAATAGGAGCACTGTGAAATGGTTCCATTAGATGACACCTGCAGTGTGGACAAATCTTGTGGGAACAGGATCACTGTGAAACAGGTCCATTAGATGACACCTGCAGTGTGAACAAATCTTGTGGGAACAGGAGCACTGTGCAACGGTTCCATTAGATGGCACCTGCAGTGTGGACAAATCTTGTGGGAACAGGAGCACCGTGCAACGGTTCCATTAGATGGCACCTGCAGTGTGGACAAATCTTGTGGGGACAGGAGCACTGTGCAACGGTTCCATTAGATGACACCTGCAGTGTGGACAAGTCTTGTGGGAACAGGAGCACTGTGCAACGGTTCCATTAGATGGCACCTGCAGTGTGGACAAGTCTTGTGGGAACAGGAGCACTGTGCAACGGTTCCATTAGATGGCACCTGCAGTGTGGACAAGTCTTGTGGGAACACAGCCTGTTATGACTTGGTGTGCTCATGGCAATCTCAGCTATACAACTCACACTCTCCATAGCATTTGGTCAAAATATATGGTAACTACAAACCATTATTTAATTAATCAAAAGGAACTTTCTTATTAGGTTCATATGTGCATATAATTCTTAAATATGTACAAATATATGAAACATTATTATGATTTAATACTATATTTACATCCAATATTAAAAACCGTTTTTAATTATGAACAAAAGTTACACGTACCTAAACAGTGGCACCTACTACACACCAGGGTGTGTTTCTACAGTCAGTAGTAGTGGAAAGAAGTTTCATGGTTAGCCTTGAAGGTATAGATGTTTCAGTTGGCTTTCATATTTATATGTATTTCTGTGGGGTTGGATAGCTCAGTGTATGTTTGTTGTCCAAAGAACCAAGCACAGCTGTGAATTGTGTATTGTTTGCTTTCACCTGAACAGGAAAGACGCTTGAAAGGACTTTCACCACTCCAAACTGACAATATTTTTCATACACAATCTCAGTGGGAACTGAATGCAAGTGGCACATTAATGTTTTTGTAAATTTTGTGTTCATACTATTTCGAATTGTTAGGAAACTATGTTATTCGGATGGCTCTTGCATCAGTACTTTTTTTCATGATATGTCAGGATATATTAACCTCAACATTTTTTGCACAAATAAATATGTAGTAACATTGTTTTGATAATCCAGTCTCAAAAGAAAACTTTTTGAGATGATTTCATGGTATGCTTCGAAAACTTATGTCACAAATGGCCTTTTGCAATGACTGCTGCACAATGGGATCAATCAAGCACGTATTATTAGCATAAACAGACTTCCATGCAGTCTGAGTCAGTGTTATATCTCACATGAGAGGAACTATACTGTCGAAGTTAAAAATATCCATTGAGTTGTGTCTAAATTGTCATTATGCTGAGAATGTATCTTATTATTCATTAGTAATAAGGAAACGACCTTAACTTAAGTTTTTCTGTGCAGTTTGATGAGCTATTGGGGGATAATGTCAGATATCCCACATTTTGGTTTTACTTTATGGTTCTTTAGCTATTTACTTCTTTGAATGAAAATATGCTTTCATTACATAGGCAACACTGAAATATATACATGCACACTCACACTGCATTTTATTGTTAGAAGTGTCTCGTAATAACATAAAACTGAATTATGGCATATAAAAAATTCATAGCAGTATAAAAGTAACTTTTGAACTTGACTGTTATTTGGTGTTAAAGCAAATGCTGTGGAAAAACTCCATTTAAAATATTATGGAAGAGCATTACGATTCCTAAAAATTATGGCAACATTCTATTTTGCGATAATTTAATAATAATAAGTAACTTCTATGGCGTCTATATTCGCAGGAACTACCGGTAAAGCTCAGAGATGCAACAAAACAGAATCATTAAGTATAATCGTGAACAGGGATGCCCAAAAGTCATTATCAGAATGACAACCGAATATTTATGGTGGAAATGCAATTTGGATTAAATTTAAAGAGTTTTTTTGGAAGATAGCTATAGCTTCAGATGTTTTTAAAGTGATGGTGAGTTCATTCCAGACCCTAGGAACAGTGACAGAGAAAGCATGTTTGCCCAAGTTAAGTTTTGTTTTAGGCACAATAAGTTGTGAAATTGATGATCTGAGCTGCCTAGGAATATTTGAAAGATGCAGGAGACTAGCCAAGTAGGGTGGTTGTGTATATAGAGCATGATATGTAAGAGGGAACGGCTTAAAATTAACTCAATAAATAACAGTAAGCCAGTGTAACTGTTTAAGTAGTGGTACTGATGGTAATAACTGAGGTGCCCTGAGTACCACTTGTACTTGTACACATGCATGATTGTCTTTTTGTTATTCCAGTATTCAAACATCATGCCAGTTCAGCATATATAATTTAATTTAGCTGAGTTGACTATTATGTTTCAGCAATAAATATATTGTACCTGCATGTGATCAAATGAATATGTAATTTGTGGTTTGTTAATAAATGGGTTTCTCTATAATAAGATGTTCCTTAATAAATGTTGTATACTTTACAAGGTGAATATGTGCATTATTCATTGGGCCAGGTCGGAATTTGTGCCACAATGTTTAAAAAATGTATAACTGTATTTGTGGGATTAGTTCCGTCAGAAATTCAGTACACAGCATAATACACACTGTATTGATAACCCTGCCACCAATGCTTATAATTTCTCTAATTTATTAAATAATTCACTCAGGCAATGTAAACAATTGTGTAAAATAAATAATAAAGGGTGTTGGGTACACTAGTTATTTATTGTATCTAAATATAAAGAGATCACAGCATCGTGACTACCAGTTTGTAGAGACTTGATGTATTTTACATCTAACATGTTGCAGCATCAACCCGATCTTGCACATTCACAGTATAATCAGAATCTCTACTAGACATGTCAATAAAAATAAGAAAACAAGCTTAGTTAATCATTCATCTGTTCATTTTGATTATCACATGTTGCTAAAGTGGCATATTTAATACATTTTTTATACTGTATTTTTAATACGCAACTTATTAAGTTGTAGGGAAATGTAAAATAAAACCTACATTTTGTTCTTCAAATTATCATAATTATCACATAAGTTAAACATTTGACAGCTACTGGTCTCATAAAATTATTGTATTCGGCACAACAAACCTAACCTAAGTGAAGGATAAACGTGATATTTTTGTAGAAGCAAAAATGCGGTTTCCTTGCATAAACAGTTATACATGCTCATTTATAAATACTCATTTCTTCATGAGCAGCACTCGGAACTTGTTGTGGGGACTGGCAGGTATTGGTGGCTGTAGTTCACTGACCACACTGTCACCGCTGATCCAAACAAAAACAAGAATTTAGACATTCAGTTTTGATTTGTAACATCATAAAACAACTAAACACTTGTTAAGCATAATTAGCTGTCAAGAAACTTAGTGTTCGTTCTGTATATTTCAACTGCATCTCGCAGTCTTCTTCAGCAGACTGAAGTTACGGATGTGTCACATGACCAATGTCACGTGACACAAGCTGGAGTAGGACTGGTGGGAGCTCCTGGCCAACGTCTTGGTTCAGCGTAGGTTTCTCTCTGTGGATGTTAATCGCCTCCTTTATTTTTCTCCTGTGCCAGTTCTCCTCGTGGTCTAGAATATTAACGTCCTTCATAGAGCACTGATGGCCTGTGTTCAGTTTGTGTTCACTTATAACTGTTCACTGCGACATGCAGTTGAAATATACAGAACGAACTCTAAGTTTCTTGAGAGGTAATTATGCTTAATATTAATAACCAAGAAACCGGATCATCTATCCATTCAAGGAACTAAACACTCGTGAGGAATGCAGACTGTTAGACATGGTAGCTGTCAACATCATCATAAGCATTAAGTGGCTCTGTGAAATTCCATTAATTCACAAACACAACTATACAGTCTTACTATTACACTTGTTCATCTGATAGCACTAAATTTGTATTCAATAGTGACACAACAGTAGCATACTATCCCTTGAGTACCACTATGTGTTTATAGAACAATAGGAAAAAATCCTAATTGTGTCAACTTACCCAAGTTCCTGGTTATGAAAGATGACATGAATCTTCTCTGGTGGAGTGATCAGATGCACAGAAAGTCTAACTTTCAGCTTCTCTACCCTGTCTATGCCATTCATAAACAGCCTGCAATGAATACCCTTAATATTAAATAGCAGAATCATAGGTTAATAGTTTAAGCGCATGTTGAGGTATCATGCAACTAATAAAGTACACATGGTAATGTACCACCCTAATAGTGAAGTACACATGGTAATATATCATCATGCCACCAAAAGTACATGTGGCATTGTATCATTCTACCACCAGGCAGCACCACTACTGTTGAGGTCATGGTTACATATGCAGGTAACACCACTATTGTTGAGGCCATGGTTACATATGCAGGCAACATCACTGCTGTTGTGGCCATGATTACATATGCAGGTAACACCACTATCGTTGAGGCCATGGTTACATATACAGGCAACATCACTGCTGTTGTGGCCATGGTTACATATGCAGGCAACACCACTGCTGTTGTGGCCATGGTTACATATGAAGGCAACACCACTGCTGTTGTGGCCATGGTTACATATGCAGGTGACACCACTACTGTTGTGGCCATGGTTACATATGCAGGCAACATCACTGCTGTTGTGGCCATGGTTACATATGCAGGTAACACTGCTGCTGTTGTGGTCATGGTTACAAATGCAGGTGACACCACTATTGTTGAGGCCATGGTTACATATGAAGGCAACATCACTGCTGTTGTGGCCATGGTTACATATGCAGGCAACATCACTACTGTTGTGGCCATGTTTACATATGCAGGTAACACAGCTGCTGTTGTGGCCATGGTGACAGACGCAGGTAACATTGCTGCTGTTGTGGCCATGGGTACAGATGCAGGTAACACTGCTGCTGTTGTGGCCATGGTACATATGCAGGCAACACCACTGCTATTGTAGCCATGGTTACATACACAGGTAACATTGCTGCTGTTGTGGCCAAGCTTACATATGCAGGTAATACTGCTGTTCTGTTGGTCACATGAAATAAAAAATATGTATACCTGCATTCAATGTCATTACGCTTGTGATCATATCATAGCATCTTCCCACAGCTGTGGCCAAAAGGCTTTGTCCTTAGAATTGGTTATAACATTACCCACAATGCCATAGCTGCCACTGCTCATCAAAAAACATTTATAAATTATGCAGCAGTAACTGTAAATAACATATATATGTACAGTCAGCACTAATACTTGAGCTGTTATCACTGTGGATGTGGAACATGTAAGAAAGACTTACTCCAGCTGTTGCCTGTCTGCACTCTCCTCCACACTACTCTCATCCTCATCATCAGACTCTGGACCACTGGCATCTGGAATGAGTGACAGCATCTGTGAGTGTGGTGTCAACACAGAAGTTGCTAATTCTAAACTTAATGGGCCATGAACAGACCTGTCCTCAATGTTTTGAAAGGGGGGTTTGGGCATACATAATCAGCTGGGATTTCTGATAAATGCTACAGTTAAAAGAAATTCGATGAAAAAGGGGGGGTATATTTGAACCCCCCCCCCCGAGAATGATGAAGTCAACAAGTTTTACCAATAAATTGGGTCTTCGGAGAATAATGGAAGAAAATTTGGAAACCACACATAAAATCTCATTACCTTACATACACGTTTTAAGTTTTAGATAACTATCTAAAATAGCCTTTGTTAGATCTTTATTAGTTTTGAAATAAAAATTCATTGTTATTCCACACTGTTACTGTTCTGCATATGGTGATAAGAATGGGGCATAGACCCTAACAGAATGACATATAAACTGACCCTTTGGAATTAAAACCATATTGTAGTAGAGATGTCCCTCCAGCTGATGTGACTCTGTGTACTGCTCCTGCTCTGAACAAGAGCTGCTCCTCTGCTCACAGCTTGACTTCAGTCCTTTGCCATACACAAAGAACAACTGCTTCTGCCTTGTTCGGTTTGGACCTTTATACACATAGCGGAACTTCCAGTCTTGCTCTTTATCATAAGAAGCATCTACAAACAGGAATGATACTATAATCTATCATAATTTTTTATATAATAATAATAATAACAATAATAAGTATGAAATGGTCTACTTTTAGTGAAGTAATTTGTTACAATTACTTCAGCCCAAATACAGAATGAACTAATCTTTTGTTAGAAATGATTAGTTACTTAGTATAATCATAATTTACATGTTCTTAACAAAATGGTAAATCGCAATTATGTATATAGATATGTTGATGCTACGTACCAGAACTGAAGTCATTCAGCCGTGAATGGTAGAAGTAGCCCCGTTTATGGCTTCTCTCTGGACCTTCATGTGGTTTCTCCACTCGCTTCCTGCAGTCTGTTGCTGCAGGGGGTTGCTCAAAGAAACGGTAGCGCACGGTGCCATCTGACAACTTCACTAAACTTGGCGTGTCTATTAGTACAGGCTGCAACATTAATAAAAATACCTGTTCAAATATGTTGCTTGTAAGAATGGTATGTATTTTGATAAATATTGGCTATTCATGCAGTGCTGCTATCAAAGCACATCAAATTAGGGACAAGCACAATAATTGCAACAGGAGATTTTGGAATATATATACTTGTGCATATGTCTGTTTCTCAGGTCCCACTATAATGCAAGCCTGCTTTTCTCTTCATTTTGTATATAATGCATATACCTAGAGTGTATTAGAATAGTGTTTGATTTTGTCTTGAATAACATTGATTAGAAGGGTAACATGAGGGTTTTTATTTATTTCATTATGTCAATTATATTCTTTAATGTAATCATGATTGTAATCATGATTACATGCAAAAGTACAGAATAACTGATAGCCCCAGATGATGTGTACATACGCATAACCAATATCTAACCACACCCCTTCCATATTTAATGTTGGGTACTTAAGCGAGTTAAGGTCGAAATGGCTTTTGGAGATAGTGCCACTTTGAAAGATAGTATGAATAAACACTGGTGTGAGATATGGGCGAATTATAAAAGGGTAATCAGTAGCTTTGCAAGGGCCCATTAGTCATTACTTGTAAGTGTAAGTGGTATAATGTTGATACAAACTACTAAACTCTTTCTCTCTCTCTCTTGCAATCACTCGTCATCAAGTATGATGAATCCGAGTAATAGTGAAGACGATGATGGTGTCCAGTTATGTCCGATGAGTGCGTCGGTGACTGAACAGGCCGATTCATGATTTGCAGATCCTGTCGCACACATCACACATACATGTTTGCGTAGTTGTAGTGGTAGTAGTCATCACTTTGACATTGTTGTATTCACAGTCCTTCCGCTGCTGCTGCTTTTTGGCTTCTTGTGCTATGCAGTTTAGTTCATAATGTTCCATGCTGGTTTTGTAGATGGATCTCCATCACACACGGTCTTCACAGTCAGTTTCCCAGGTGGTCATTATCTATGTTGCATTTCCTCATGTTTGTTTTCATTTGATCTTTGTACAGTTTTTGTTGCCCCCTGGTAGCATGTTTGCCAGTGGTAAGTTAGGCATAAAATAACTGCTTTGGAACTCTGGTGTCTGGCATGTGCTAGACATGCCCAGCCCAGTATAACTGAGTTTTAACCAGGCAGGCCTCAATGCTGGTGGTGCATGCCTGTTCAAGAATGCTAGCATTGGTTGTTTGGTCTTGCCAGCTGACACCCTGGATAGCTCTGAGTGTGTGCTGTTGAAATTGTTCAAGAGCTTTGATGTGGTGACAGTACGTTACCCATGTTTTGCTGCCATACAAAAGTGTGGGCAGCATTTGTATACCAGGATCTTAATATATGTCCTAAGCCCGCGTTCAGTGTAGATATGGCTTTTTAGACTTCCGTAGGCAGCACAGGCACATGTTATTCTGTACTGAATTTCTGCACCGATGTTTGCTGGACTGGAAAGGTTGCTTCCTAAATATACAAAATGGTCAACATTATCAAAAGCAGTGCCTTCTACTATGATAATGTTTGGTGGTGGTGTTGTAGCTGATGATTGTGCCAGTTGATGTAGAATTGTTGTCTTTGTGGCATTGACTGAGAGTCTGAAGAGCTTATATGCATCTACAAGGGCATCAAATGTGTTCTGGAGATCTTGTGCTGAGTGATCGACAACTGCACAGTCGTCCGTGTACTGAAGATCAACAATGGTTACTGTTTTCACTTTCGATTTAGCCCCGAGATGGCTTAGCTTGAACTTGCCACCATCGGTACGATATGTGATGTTCACTCCCTTAGCTAGATTGTTCTTTGCTTGTGATAGGAAGGCAGCCAGAAATATAGGAAGGAGTGTGGGTGCAATTACGCAGCCCTGTTTCATGCCAGTGTTTATGTTAAAGGGTTCCGATTGATCACCACCATGCATTACACATTCTTTAATATTCTTGTGTAGTTGTCGAGTAGCAGAGACAAATTTAGTAGGGAGATCCCATAGAAGTTGACACTGTCAGCCCTCTCACCCTTCTTAAAGATGGTGATGATCATGACATCCTTGAAATCCTGGGGTATTTCCTCAGTATTCCTGATCTTTAGAAAGATTTCTCCTACATGCTTGTACATTTCACTAGGGATGCTGTCACTACCAGAGGCCTTGTTGTTCTTCATTTGGACAATGGCTTTGCACACCTCTTCAAGAGGTCTGTCCTAATCGGTGTCTGAGAGGCATGGTATGTCTGCGCATAGGTCCATAGATGGCTCTGGTGGCTGTGAAGAAATCAAGCATCCTGTGGTTGTCGGTGAACTTCTGTATTTCTGCAGCCTTTGCTATCCACCATTGGTTCTTGATGTTAAACATTTTTCTCTGTACATCGGCACGCAGCCGTTGGTGTTTTGCTTTACGTGTGGCAGTTTTGGTGATTTTGACAATCCATAAAGGCAGCTCATTTCTTGTCTATCAGATCTTTGATTGTTGTGTCACTGTCATCAAACCAATTTTGTTAGTGTTTGGTTTGATTGCCAAGTGTTGTTTTACATACTTTGGTGATGTTGTTGTTGAGCGAGGTCCATTCATCATTTATCGAGAGATTCTCTTTTGGTGTATCGGAGAGTCTCTCTTCTAGATTCTGTTGGAACTGATGGCTGATTTCTGTGACTTTCAGTTTGCTCACATCAAACCTCCTCTTTGTAGCATGTTGTTTCAGATCTTTTGGTGCAATTTGCATCACTAGTTTGGCATGGATTAGCCTGTTGTCAGTCCAGCAGGCTGTAGAGCCATGCACTGCTTTAGTGATGAGGACATCTGCGCGATCACATTGACGTGTGATGACATAGTCAATCAGATGCCAATGTTTTGATCTGGGATGCATCCATGATGTCTTGAACTTATCTTTCATGGGAAAGGTGGTATTCATGATAAGCAGCTCATGCTCTGCACATTTGCTGAGTAGTAGCACCCCATTGTCATTGATGTTTCCTACCCCATGTCTTCCAGTGACACCATCCCATAGGTCTACATCCTTCCCTACATGAGCATTGAAGTTTCCAAGAAGGAAAACCTGGTCATTCGTTGGTATAGATTCAAGGATGGAATCAAGGCTAGTATAGTAACCTTCTTTTGTTTCAACTGTTGCATCCAGTGTTGGCGCGTAAGCACTGATGAGTGTTGCGTGGCATGAGTCAGCAAGCTTGAGTCTCAGCGTCATTAACCTTTCAGTGATTCCAACTGGTAACTCAGGTAGTTCAGTGGCAATAGAGTTTCTCACTGCAAATCCAATGCCATGTATTCTTGGTTCGTCATGTGAATCCTGTGGCCCAAGAAGTTCGGGTCAACAGAGAGAGGTGGCATAGCTGCAGTGGGTTGCTAGGAGTACAGTTTGTCATACTTTGCCTATCACACACCCACGGTGCGACTATTTACCCATAGCTGGGACTGGGTTTCTGGGCAGTAGAGCATGCCGCAGATATCGAGGCCAAGTTCCTCCGAAGGTTTCTGTCAGGGACTTCACCCCTAGCCTTTGGTCAAAGAACCTTCATCTCAAGGCAGAGGTTTCTGTCGGAGATCTCACCCCTAGCCTTTGGTCAAAAAACCTGCATCTCAAGGCAGAGGTTTCTGTCGGGGACCTCACCCCTAGCTTTTGGTCAAAGAACCTGCATCTCAAGGCAGAGGTTTCTGTCGGGGACCTCACTCCTAGCCTTTGGTTAAAGAACCTGCACCTCAAGGCAGAGGTTTCTGTCGGGGACCTCACCCCTAGCCTTTGGTTAAAGAACCTGCATCTCAAGGCAGAGGTTTCTGTCGGGGACCTCACAACTAGCCTTTGGTTAAAGAACCTGCATCTCAAGGCAGAGGTTTCTGTCGGGGACCTCACCCCTAGCCTTTGGTTAAAGAACCTGCACCTCAAGGCAGAGGCTGTTCAATTAGTTTCTAGGGCGCTGAAACATCCACCCATAGCCACAGCCCTATCCATTTAAAACAGCCTGTGCCACGGGAAGGAAGGGTTGACTTGTCTGGGAGAAGCTGTGTATAATGCTAAGGTACGTGTGCGCTCTTAGTGCACATCCTACACCAGACCATTAGACATTATTAAACTAGGCAAGACTCAAGTCAAGAGGTTCGCAAATTTAACAAACTTTTTGACCAATATAATTGAGTACAAGTATGATTACTCGAAAGTTGTCGACGATTACACATGAATACTCCATCTCTGTTGAATAGTACATAAGTATTAACTAGTTTCAATATGTGTCATTTAAATAATGCAGTTACTTTTGTGGCGATGTAATATTTATAGTGTGTAACGTAAAATATGTGAACTGTTTATATTAATGGAGCAGCTGTACTCAATATTACACTCGTATTAAGAACATAATATATGCCAAGGAAACACATAATCACATATACATGGGTCTGATGGGGAGCTATGTATACAAAAAATGTACAATTGTATACCTGAGTGGTCTAATGTCATGCACCTTGTCATTTACGATGATGCATGGGAAGTGCATACTCCACAAAACATTTCCACGGAATGAAGACACGCGAACTAGGTTCATAAAGAATTGCTGCTGCCAGTTCAGCATAAACTCTGACCCAAAGCGAAGGAGATAGATGGTAGTGGAACATGACACAATACAGAGTTGCCCCGGAATTGGGCGATACACGATATTGGCACATGCAACTATAATAGACAACTGAAAAGCTAGGGAAATGCACATTAACTGCATTTTAATCAACTGACAAAAAGTGGAGGGTACCAACAACGTGTCACACGTTTTAATACTATAATGCATGAATTTTTTTCCACTTTACACAAATGATTAGTTTGAATTTATGGAATGAAAGCAGACGGCAACAACATTGCTGTTAAAGGCAAAGCCGACACCTTCGGCTTCTTTTTTTCTGATATTTCTGATCCTGAAAAATTATAACGATTATAACAGTTTGATTCTTGGGTCATTAATGAATCATTATATCGCCACATACAATTTAGACATTTTACAAATAGTTAAAATGCAGCAATTAAACAAGTGTTTATAAAACCTACCAAGTGGGCAGAGCTTAACACGTAAACACCAAATGCACGTGACAACAGAGAGCCAAAACAAATAGTTAGAGAGATTGTCACTAGAGGTGACGGTGATGTGACGTCTATTTTGTCTGGGTTTGTGTCCCTTTAAAATGTTCATAGAGCTTGTTATATGATGTTAATTAACCTAGTTTGAAAGCCTGGAAGGCGACATCAATATGGAAAACTGCAGATAATCCAGGAGGGGAGGACGGACGACTTAAGTAGGTCACAGCACATGTGTGTACGTTACTGTCTCATGATTAAACATAATTACTTCGTTAAGTCTGCTTCTGTTTTCAAGTTAATCAACAAACTTGACATGGTGTTAGAAGCGGGATCACTAGGCTCGGAAGTAGGCAACAGTTGGCAGAAGTGGGTAGAACAGTGTGATTTCTACATGAAAGCAATGGAGAAGGATAGTGATGTCCAAGTTGCCACACTACTAACATTGTTGGGGGCAGAAGCAATTTAATGTCAACCAATGTTTGATGACATCAAGACAGTCCTCCATAAGTCACTGTTGCAATGAGATCAAAGTGACAATACAACTGCAGATCATCCACATAATGATGAAAGCAAAGTCCATGCACTCTGATTATATCACCGATGGGTTGGACATTCAGCGAGAATAGCAATTGTCCAAGCACTGAACCCTGCGGGACATCCGATGTCAAACATGTTGTTTATGTAGTTTATCGACCTTGTCTTGGAAGAAACATGAGAATGTATCACAGCCTTCCTTTGTTGAGCAGAATTTAGGAAGATTGCCCAATCAGGGTTCAGAAGATTGCACTCTACCGTGACCTCACTGCTACTGTCTTCAAATTAATCAACAAACTTGACAGAGCTTGCAGATCTATATAATATTGTCAGGCAATGAATTCCAAACATCCACCACTCTTTGACTCAAAAATATTGCTTCAACATTGCTGTTTGTTTAATTTTTACGGGACAAACTAAAAGGTAGGCAAAAAAGGGCAGACAAAGCGGAAAAGGTGGGCAAGAATTAACAAGAATTCATACGATCTCTGTGCTCCCTCTTTACATGCGTTGTTATTGTTGTCGTCATTTCCTATTGTGCATTAATTGTGATTTATTTTATGAACATTTTAACAACTTTAAAATAAAGGCTAAATAACAAATATAAATTTGTAGTTAGAATGTTACCAATCTATTAAGGGCAAGAAAGGATAGAATCACTTGGCTAACGGTAAAGGTAAACACCATTGTTATTGAACACAATTACCTCACAGCAAGATGAGGAATTCAAAAGCTTTGCTAGTCTTTTAACTGTGATTGATCTAACTGATAAGTATTTAATTTTAGCTCGATTTGTTTGTCAGTGTGAGTAGTTCATTGGATCTGGATTTTTTTATTGGACCGGTTAACATGAAATTTAAGAGAAAACTGATGACTTGTTAACAATGTTCATTGCTGTATAATTTCCATGTTTTGTTTACAGTTAAACAACACTAATGTACTAAATTCACACACTATATATATATATATATATATATATATATATATATATATATATATATATATATATATATATTATTTGATGGGCAAACTTTAATTAATGCCCAATTTAAATTATTAGCTAGATATTGTTGTGTTTTACTATATTTTTTAGTTCCTATGTACCAGACGATAGATTGTGGTATATTTGCCATAGCCAACATTATTGAATTGTGTATAAATGGTTATAAAGTACTGGAAATACAATCACGGTCGTGGAACTTTGACATGATAAACTGTAGAAAACATTTAGTTACATCTAAAATAAAAAAGGTTTATCCCTTTTCCCAAAACATCTCTACTCAATGAAATCAAAATGGACATGGTAAAATTTTCAATAGCGCTTCTATATGCCCTTGTGGCCTTCCTGAAGTTTTTGGTGACATTGTGGCTTAATTGTGACCGGTGCAGCAAGTGGTATCATAAGAGAGTTGTAAAACCCCCTAGACTAGAGGACAACATTTTATATATTATATATGCATAATATTTCATATATAATGTATTCTTGCATATAAACAGTTGGCTTAATATAAAAGCTCATATACAAACATACTTTGGACTTGTGAATTTTATCTTCAGCAAACTATAGCCACATTTCCGAGTCAACATCTCGTTAGACGGTAGTGTTGTCCCACATAATTTAAATATCTTTACTGCATAATAAGGTGACCATTTGTTGTTGTTGTTTTTTTTGGTATCTAGTCCATTTCCCTGCATGGGATCTTTAACTTCCCAGATAGAAGGGACCAACGGCTGTTACTGTCTCTTCCGAAAGACACAAGGCAAAGTGGGCTGAACGAAATTGCCCAAGCTTCGAAACGGCGGAGGTGGTTTCGAATTCCGGTCCCTTCGACCGAAAGCCCGACGCTCTTTCACACGACCACCGCGCCCCACCATGACAATGGCATGCATATGATATCACTCACCTCTTTCTCTCGTCTTGACTTATCATCCGCATAAATCACTCTCGGATTCGCTGGCACCCCGGTCGTTCGTGATTTACTTCCTCCAACCCCCATTATGTTAATAATAATACAAATAACACACAACTCGCTAATTTGTAAACATTCTTCCTATCCATACATGGCGTCCTTAGTTATTAGTCCACAGCACTACAACCTTGCTCGACAGGCGCATACGACCGCTGATCTATATATAGATCAGTGCCTACTCCTTAAGAAAAGGTTGCACCCACCGGACTACCCATCATTCCCGCTGTATGAAACAGAACGAATGTATAACATTTCCGTTTTATACTTCGTGCTTTAATCTATGCCGCCTAAAGAAATTATCTAAAAGGTTACATTTCACCCTAAAGATTTAATATTTATTGGTCGGACTTTGTCTGTTTTACAAGGGAATATTCCTTTAGTTCTTAAATAAATATTTTATAACTGGCCCACTCTGCAATATAATTTTTTTTTATATTATATATAAAAATTATTCTGTTTTGAACATAATTTGACACAAGTAATATTATGTTGACACCTTTTGACAAAGCATTCTTGTATTTCCAAAGTGGTGCCCAGACAAAAATAAATTCTTACAGCAATAATGTGACGACGTTGACGACATCTCAAGTCTCAAGTCTCAAGTAGTTTACTCCAAACTTGGGCTAACGCAGGAGTTTGTGGTGGACTGTGCGCATGCGCTGTGGGTGGTACGTTCGATTAAAAGACTAATATCATTAATGTTGCTGAAATGGTTTTATCTGATAGTTTTATTTATTTTATGTATAGGATGTTTAACGAAAATTTTTAATAGGTTGGTTGTGTGTATGGATGCTGTCGCTGCCTTGCCACATGCACACATAGACAGTCTCCATACCCACACCATGGATAAGTTTACGCTGAGCACTGTGTTTTAAAGGCAGTTTAGGTGAGGAGATGTGGTGAAAGGGAGTTCCATAAGAGCTTCTTGAAATGATTTTGGGTTTTTTATGTTGGTAATTTTTGATGGAATCATATTCCATATGCGAATGGCTCTGGGATAAAATGAAAAGACCATTGCATTTATACGACACTTGGGGGCTATGTATTGTCCACGGGTTCGAGAGCGAGTTAGTAGGCCTGGAGGGGGGGGGGGGGGTGATCTCAATAATGTTGTTTAGAATTTTGTAGAAGGTAGTGGCTTGTTTGATAATGCGCCTTCGTTCGAGGGTTGGCCATCCAAGGGCAGTAATTAGATCTGCTGGATTTGTGTTCTGTCTGTAATCATTTTTAACAAATCTGGCAGCAGAGTGTTGCACTCTTTCAAGGCTTTTAACTTGTGAAAAGGTGTGGGGATTCCATATGGGTGAAGAGTACTCAAGTTTTGGCCGGATTAGCATGTTGTAGGCTGTTTGCTTAACTTCGGGTTTACATGGGCCAAGAGTTCGTTTAATCATGCCTAAACATTTCGAAGATTTTGAAGTTATGTCAGTGACGTGATTTGTCCAGTTTAATTTGGAATCCAATTTTACTCCGAGGTATGAGTGGCTGGATACGGTGGATAATGGTTGGCCAGAAAGCGAGTACTTGTGTGTGCTGGGTTTAGTTTTGTTTGTTATTGGAAGGTGGACGCATTTAGATACATTAAATTCCATTTGCCATTTGTCTGACCATGTTTGGAGTTGGCTTAGGTCAGTTTGGAGAATTTCGTGGTCGGTTTTGGAAGAAATTTTACGATATATAATACTATCATCTGCAAAAAGGCGTATAGGAGATTTGATGTTCCCATTTATGTCATTTATGTAGAGTAAGAAGAGGACAGGTCCTAGAACTGAACCCTGTGGGACACCAGATGTGACATCTGTGGTGTCCGACAGGGCACCGTTAACTGAGACTCTCTGTTTGCGGTTGGATAGAAAAGATTTGATCCAATTTTGAGTGTTTCCAGTGATTCCGTAGGAGGTCAATTTTGATAGAAGACGTAAGTGAGGCACTTTGTCGAAGGCTTTAGCAAAGTCAAGCAGGATTGCGTCAATTTGGGTCTTGTTGTCCATAGCAGTCATCCAGTCGTGGACTGTCTCAATGAGCTGAGATTCACAAGACAGTCCCGACTGGAATCCGTATTGGAAGTGGAGAATGATGTTATGCTTGTGCAGGTGTTTCCACATATTGCTTAGGATGATATGTTCCATTACTTTACATAGGATGCAGGTTAGTGATATGAGTCTGTAGTTAGCTGGGTCAGATTTGTGGCTCTTTTTGTGTATAGGAGTTACTAATGCTTGTAGCCAGTCATTAGGAAGTTTACCTGTGTTGTATGATTGTTGGAAAATTTGGGTGATGATGGGAGCTATCTGCTTTGCAGTTTCTTTAAGGACTCTGGCTGGGAGTTCATCTGGGCCTGTAGCTTTGTTCTGGTTTAGATTTTCCAGCTGCTTTATTACGCCATCTATGCCAGTTTCGAGAAGGGCGATGTTGGGGTAAGTAGAGGGGGCTATTTGGGGGATGGGGTGCTTTTCTTGGGTAAATACAGAGCTAAATTGGTTGTTTAGGGCATTTGCTTTATCTCGATCATTAATTATTGGTTGGTCGTTTACTCGAAGTGTGGGATGCCAATGTTTTCTCGTTTATTTGCCTTAATAAAGGACCAGAATCGTTTTGGATTAGTTTTCAGGCTGTCTCCAATGTGGTTGTTAACATAGTCTTTGTAGGATTTTGCTAATGCTTTAGTAGCTTGCTTTCGGAGTTCCTTAAATTTTTCCCAGTCACTGTTTAGTCCAGTTTGCTTTGCCTTTTTGTGGCTTTTGTTTCGTCTTCTCTGCATTCTAATTAGTTCACGTGTTATCCAGGGGAGGTGGGTTTTAGCTTTTGTGTATCGTCTAGGTATGTTATTGTTAATCAAGGTAGTCAGACGTTCGCGGAAAAATGTCCAGTTTATGTCTATATCCTGTGAGTTGGGGTCGATGTCGAAGTACTCAAGATATATAGTTTGTCTATGTCGTCGTTGAGTTGGTCCCAGTCTGCTGATTTGTAACTATAAACTTGGTGGGGGGGGGTTTCTTGTTGCGAACTGGGTTTAAGTTGACATTGAAAGTCACGGATTCGTGACCGCACATACCAGGAGTGGTGTGGGTGTTGAGCTACATATATATATATATATATATATATATATATATATATATATATATATATATATATATATATATATATATATATATATATATATATATATATATATATATATATATATATATATATATATATATATATATATATATATATATATATATATATATATATATAATATAGTCTACACGTACGTAATTCAGCATTCATCATATTAGATTCATTTAACACACTTGCAAATAAACATAACAATTGTCTCACTATATTAAGTGTTACAAATTGGTATTATACCGTGAGGTGCTGCCACCTATTCACTATGTCAAGTAAAAAAAAAACGTTGCATCAGTGGCGCTGCCTATAATGCTGTCATTTAACACTGCATGTTTTGCTTGATTATTAAAGTGTGCTTCCCACACAGTTCGTGACTTTTGAGTTGAGCCTGAGGTCTGTAGTAATGGCCAAGGTACTAAAATTTACGGTGAGGATACGGCAGTTTGTGACACGAATCATGGCTACATACATCGTCATCGGACAGGAGTTCGAAAGTTATGTCGAAAGAATGGATCAATGACAATGCCAATGCCAATGGGCGTTTGGAGTAAGCAGACCAAAGCCAAGCGGAATTTAATGGCGTCGGGGGAGAAAAGAAGGCTGGTATGTTTTAATGTTGCTATCAGTGGTATAGGAGCAAATGCATATAGACTGCTGAATGACATTCTTACACCAGAGAAACCGAAGGATAATACATACGCCGGATTAAGAGCCATTAATATGGCATTATTCGCCCAAGCCAAAGTACTAATAATCGCAGAACGATTTAAGTTCTCCAAAAGGGGTCAGAAAGAGGGAGAATTGGCTGACTACGTCATTACGCTGAAAAACAAGCGATTTCGGCGATCGAGTTTCTATAACAAGCGTTAAGAGATGGGCTTGTCTGTGGTCTCAGAGATGAGAATATTCAGCGCAGATTACTCACCATGGAAAAAGTAACGTTTCAAGTTGCCAGCGAAACAGCCGTTGCCATGGAGAAGGCCTGTCAAAGTGAATTGGCATTTCGAGCCCCTCCCACCACAGCCACACCCATCACCGGTGACTCAATGCACAGCCACAGGGTCACTTCTGTGTCGAAACATGGCGGAAGGAAGATATTTAGCAAGATGGAGAAAAGAGAATCCTCCAAGAAAGGCGAATATTATCGTTGTGATAATGACCATGAAACACCAAGTTGTCCTTACAGGAAGAGTGTGTGCCACAAGTGCAACAAAGTGGGGCTTTTGGCAAGAAAATATCATAGCGGGCAGAAGAATCACATCAGCGAAAACAACCTGTGACATTTGTAAGTGCAAAACCGGAAATGGGGGGTTACACAGTGAACACCTGTAATGTTGGTGGTGCGAAGCCTATACGTCACTGTGGAATTTTGTGGAAAACCTGTGGTAATGCAACTGGATACAGGATCAGCAAAGTCGCTTATCTCAGAGTCGCTATATTAGGAACATTTGGTTCACCGAACAGTAAACAAAACTGACGTTATGCTACGTACCTACAACCACGAACATATCCCTCACATTGGGGTTGTCATATTGGATGTAAATTACGATGATCAGACAGCCCAGTTGTCGGCGTTTATTATCAAGGGCGACAAAACACCTCTGCTTGGAAGAGACTGGCTTAAGGTACTGAAGCTGAACTCGACCAACAGATTCGCTGTTACAGGAAGTGAGGGTAATTCCGTGAAGGCAGTTTTGGAGAAACACAAAGAAGTATTCCGGGAAAGAACATTTGGCTACAAAGCACACATCTACATGAAAGAGAACCGAAATTCGACAAGGCAAGGTCGGTGCCATATGTAATGCGAGAGAAGGTGGAGACGGAGCTTACCATATTACGAGGAAAACATCATTAGGAAGAACGCAGCGATTGGTCTGCTCCTATAGTGGTGGTGCCAAAAGCGAACAAAACAGTGAGAATCTGTGGAGACTTCAAAGTAACCAACAATCCGAATGTTGAATTGGAACATTACCCGCTACCCAATGTGAAAGATCTCTTTGCGTCACTAGCCGGTGGTAATGTGTTCAGTAAATTGGATCTATCGCACGCAAACCAACAGTCACAATACTATGTGACCTTGAACATTCACTAGGGAATCTATCGTTACCTGCGTGTGCCACACGTAGTAAGCAGTGCTCCAAATATCTTCAAGTCGATTATGGCTCAAATCCTGCAGGGTATGGATCATGTCATGTGTTTCTTAGATGACATCTAGATAATGGCTGAGTCGGAGCAGGAACATCTCAATGTTCTGGATGAAGAACTAACACGTCTGGAACACTGTGGAGTTCGCTTGAATCTGGCAAAGTGTTCGTTTGCTCAGAAATTCGTGGAGTATCTGGGTCATCGATTGGATATTCATCCGACATCTGAGAAGCTGAAAGCGATCATAGAGGCTGAGAAACCATGCGACGTCAAGCAGTTGCGTTCCTACTTGGGGTTGATCAACTACTATGCTAAGTTTGTACCTCGGATGTCTACTGTGTTGCGTCCACTACACCTACTGCTGATGAAGGAAGTGGTCTACAGAATGTGACAAGGCCATATAACAGTGCAACAAGCTGTTGTTGTCACAGCAAGTGCTTGTTCACTACGACAGCCGTAAGCCATTACGGTTGGCTACATATGCTTCACAGGTTGGAGTCGATGCGGTGTTATCGCACATCATGGAGAACGGAGACGAAACGCCGATCACGTTTGCGTCAAAGACACTCGTCGGGTGAGTGTAACTATACGCAAATAGAGAAGGAGGCGTTGTCGGTCATCTATGGAATTAAGAAATTCCAGAAGTACCTGTACAGAAGAGCGTTCACATTGATAACAATTCATAAGCCGTTGGTGACGATCCGAGGTCCCAAGACAGCTGTGCCAACATTAGCAGCACTACGGATGCAACGTTGGGCACTCATTTTATAAGCGTACACCTATGAGATCGAGTACCAGAAGTCGGAGGATCACGAGAACGCTGATGCATTGTCGCGCTTGCCACCGCCTGGTGTGACCTGGGGAGAATCCCACTGAGAAGCATGGAATCTCCCAAGTGTCGTTTGTTCACGATTTACCTGTCGACGCTTCGGACATTGCAGAGAAAACACGTCGAGATGCAGTGCTGTCGCGAGAGTAGTATACGTAAGTTTCTGACCAAGCAATTCCGGAGACCATGTGCCTGGAGTACTTCCGGTTGCGCGCGCAGCACACCAGAGCGCCCCCTAGCGGCTATAGGAACGCCAAAAACCATACGCATCATACCAGAGCGCCCCCTAGCGGCTGTAGGAGCACCGGAAGAGAGCCCGTAGCCATCGATAGTGGACATAGGAACACACAATACACTTTAATAATAATACATCATCCACCACCACCACCACACCTGACCCCGACCCTGACCCTGACGGAGTGACCAATACTCCTAGTCCGAGTGGCGAGCTAACACTAACTGGACTCCCTAACGACTGGAGTTAACTCTAAGCCCAAACGTTTATCCAGCTGTAAGCGGTAGTGCGATATCAAAGGATGCCAATCGGAACAATGTTGCAATGGAGCCGAGCTTATCAGTGAAAAAAACAGCGACATTGTTGCAAGTACAGTATTAATGTGGGACTTAGGTAAGGTATAGCCAGTATATAGGCGGTGGACATAAGACGTCATAAAATGAAAACTGTTAAATATAATGTTATGATGTAATATTTATTATGTAGCCTACATGCATGCCATCATTTTATTCGCTGGATGATGGCAATCTGACCGCTCAGTAAAGAAATTGTAGCAGGATGAAAATTGACTATGTGTATTATATGCACACACACGCAGTGGGAACGAAAAATCAACACAAGAAGTTCGAGCAATAGGGAATTTATAGCTGGTATATAGGCAGTGGACATAAGACGTCATAAAATGAAAACTTAAATATAATGTGATGATGTAATATTTATTATGTAGCCTACATGCATGCCTACATTTTATTCGCTGGATGATGGAAATCTGACCGCTCAATTAAGAAATTGTAGCAGGGTGAAATGTGGCCTTCGGTGTTTTTGTAGCGTAGTTAGAAATGCACACAACACGTAATTGAATAAGATGACAAATCTTTTATATATTTAAAACAACGCAATGGTACATATATATAAATATATATAAATTATATATATATATATATATATATATATATATATATATATATATATATATATATATATATATATATATATATATATATATACGGGAGAACAGACGTAACTAAGCAACGGGAGAGATGGAATGCGAAACCGATCGACCGACTGGTCGGTGTTATCGCTAGAACTGCAGCGGTCGACTAGGCAAGCCAATACATACCGAATTCGACCTCGACTAGCAGTGAAGCCGGGGGAGTGTTTTTTACGGGTAGACTTGTAGCGCTCAGTGAGACATGTACACGGGAACTATAGAACAGTATGTAAAATGAACAGTCATTCAAACAACGTTACTTTATAGTAGTATATAGATACTTACGAACGAAGGGAAAAACCGGGGTTATGAGTACTCAGAGAGCGCTACATAACGTCGTATTTAATACAGTAAATGTACATTTTAACATCATAACCTCAGTATGAATCGTCCTATACACTTCAGAGCTGGTAACAGTTACCAGTCCAATTTTTATGTGTGCAGGATACATGTGCGGAATAGAGAATTTAACACTGTTGAAAGCGCGTATCAGTGGCGCAAATGTATGCATCATGGTGATTTTGAGACAGCAGAAAAGATGCTAGCCACACGCACTGGTCTACAGGCGAAATACCTCAGCAAGAGCATTCGAGAGAAGGTGCATTTACACGCAGGATGGAACAAACAGAGTTATTCTGTAATGTATGCGTTAGTCGCTGTTAAATTTCGCGACCCAACCCTACGTAAGTGACTGTTAGACACACGGGAAGCTGAATTGAAGGAATGGGTAAAGAGTCGGGAAGGATACTGGAGTGCACTGACCTACATTGGTCAAGCAGGCCAGAACATGCTTGGACAGATACTTATGCGAGTTCATTCGAATGCACCAGAACCCCCCACAGCTAAACGATGGCCAGACGTAACGCGAGTCGATCGCACGATCGAACAAAGTACAATGCACCTCCAGACACCCGGAGAACAATACCGACATCACGCGCGAGACCAACGGTAGAGATAAGATTGCGTGCCACAGGCAGTATGAGGCCTTTATAACCTGAGCGCACAGTTAAAGACTCACACAACCGCTCTCCGATCGCCGAGCACAAGTTGAGATGGCCGCACAACAGTTCGCCTACAACAACGAGAAGACTCTGACACATTTGCAGAATTAAGTAAGTAACGGGAACTATAGATTTACACATCCGTTAACGATAGTACAACGTGCCGTGCAAGAAAAATACATCATCTATGCATCGTGTCAGCATTGTAACAAACGTATGATTCAGGAAAATAATGGCTATGCGTGTTCTATTCATCGATGGCAACGGGTTCCCGTGTACAGGTTCGCTCTGCGTATCCTCCTGGCTGACTGGATCGGGTCAGAATGTTGGGTCACTCTATCCAATGAAAAGGCAGTACAGGTGTTGGGATTCACTGGTAAAGCCTACATGAGCATGTCGTCAGACGCCGAGCGGTATGCAGCACTGGAGATGCTGCGGGGGGCCCGTATCATGGTCACCGTTAGGAAACATGTAGCGGGAGAGTATATCAATTACACCGTGTCAGAACTGGAAGTAGTAGCCGTGTAATTCTGTTGACAGGATGACATTGCTGCTGCTTCTACTGCTGCTGCTGCTACAAGCATTGACATCAGGGAGGTGGTAAAGACCAGCGGAAAAGAGAAGGTAATGGAATGGTTACGTAGTAATAGTTCTGAAATACTATTCTCCTCGGTGGAAAGTTGTTCACCACCACCACTCATTATAATAACAGATGACGACGGGTAGGAAGACAGTACGTCACAGTCCGATGTTATATCTATAAGTAATAGCGACGAGATGGAGGCGATGGTGAGTGGTCTAGATAGGATACGTGATCGATCCGAAGCCATGAGAATCGAAAATAACTTCTATAAAGCGCTAGAGGTCGCCAGTGTCCAGTGTGATAAGGTGGCTCGCATAATGAATTTAACGGACGACAAGGAGTGTTACATACCATCGTCCGACTTGGTCCTGCACATCTTGCCGTGGTTAGCGATAGAGGTCACCGCAAAATGTGGGAATATGCAATGGCGATACGATGTGAAAGATTTGGTTAGAAAGAGTTTAACCGAACGATACGCAAATATGCAGGGCGATACGGACGAATATGCAGAACGATGCGCAAATATGTATGGTAATACTGACTAGCAATGTAACGAGTATTTCTGTTCAATAGATAAGCGACGGCCTGATGCAACTGCGTAAGTCATACTAGGTAGAGGTGTCGACGACATCCAAACGTCAGACGTCGGACATGGAGGATGGCGACACCAGACATATGGTGGTGATGAAGAAACGTCGAGACACTTCCGCATCACCACCACCACCATCATCATCATCATCAGCATACCCTGCCTATTACGAGTCGCCTCCAGCATCGCAGGCGCTACCATGGGAGATGGACGATGATGATGATGATAATGACGATTTCGAGTTCAGTCCCGCGTCACCACTAACGCAGTCGACGGAGCGGGAGGAGACGGCACCACCACCACCACCACCGACGTTGTACGTCTTCCCAGAGGCAAGCGTCCTACTGACGGCGGACGGCGGTGCAGTGCGTATACCGGACCGGTCAGCAAACCAGCCGGAGTCCTCTACAAGTCAGAGGGAGGACAGTCCGGAGCCCTCCACAAGCCAGACATACAGTTCGGAGGAGGAACCAGATGTGTGTAAGATAATGATAGAAGAGGCGGTGTTCAAACTCATCACATACACCTGGCGAAGATCAGACAGAACATTTGATGAGATGACGAAAACGATATGCGAAGAAATTACGGCGACTATAATGTCGCCGGAATGGCACGAGCTTATAAAAGACTATATACGCATCAGCGTCCGCCGCCACCTCCGACAGTAGTTGAACATTAGTCGTCGGCGTCGTAGTAGTAGTAGTAGTGTGTGTATATCATTTATTCGTACGCAATAGTTTAGGTACAATTGAATAAAACAAAAAATCATTGGCAGCCTGATTAACAAGTGCAGAGTACGTTAATCATGTTGTTTTTTGTAAAACCGGGTAAGTCAATCTCGTTATTGGATACACGCAATAATTCGAGTATGCACCAAGCGATTCCTGTCAGCTCTGGCTGACTGAAAATACATTGTTTACGTACGTGGTTCACGGTAATATCTAGTACATATATTGCATACCTATGCCGAATAACCGCTATATTTCGGCCAATTGGTGATTGAGCTGAGTTTATAGCCCGCCTAACGAAGTGCCTAACAATGGCGTTGCGGCTAGTCAACATTAAATCCACAAACTTGCAAAATCGCTTCACCAATTGAATGGATATGTGACAGGTGTTAATTAATTGTCCTAAAAGTGCTCTATGCGTCATATAACTGACATTTAAGATGCGCCTGACGCCTTTGTTCCAAGTCACGCAAAAATCATTGAACCCTTTATCGTGTAATGCCCATAGAGTTGAGCCATAATGGGTGTTACAGTAAGACTGAAATAGACGAATATAACAATCAATAGGCACTTTGCCTCTGAAGTGGCCCACAAACCAGTTAACACTCGCGATAAAATAAACCTTTTTTTGCATTTATATCAATCAAGTCTGAAAGCTTGTGATCGACTACGTTACCAAGGTGTTTTGCGTTCGTCGCCCAAGTAACATTGTTTCCGTTTACCTGGATGGCTTTACAATCAACATTGCTTGCGCCGAACACCATTTATATAGTTTTCTATATAGTACTCCTCACATATATTTACCATGTATTGCAGACCTTGTAGCGAAGGTGATAATAATATGATACCGTCTGCATACGATAGTGCACCAACAAAGTGCTGAGCGATACGGCACCCGTATCCGCTGCTGGCTAATTTAGCTATTAATTCATCGTAGTATACAGCGAAGAGTATCGGTGATATAACCGCCCCTTGCTTCACGCCGTTGCGTACATAAAAAATTCTACATTTGTAACGTTCCCACTGTACAGACATACATTGTCTGATGTATCCGTCAAGAATGAATCTAACAATTACGCTAGGTACATTGCGTTTAAGCATCAAATTGAACAGCTTTCCGTAATTAACCTTATCAAATGCTTTAGAGGCGTCTAGAAAACAGCTGTATACGCAACTGTTATTATTTACAAAATGATTGGCAGTTTCAATTAATATTCCACTACATAGAGTGGTAGAGTGATTCGCTTTGAATGCAAATTGCTGATCGCTAGTGCACAATATATCGCTGCATTTTTTCATAAGTATAATGTCAAACAGCTTGCAAATACAATTACACAGTGCTATCCCTCTGTAGTTGTCGCTTTGACTCATGTCTCCTCGAGCATTTTTCGGTATTGAAATAATAGTGGATGACAATAAATCTGCAGCATTGTATCTGTGAACAAGCATGCTTGACATGAGGATCGACAATATGATTAAAAATCTCCTACTACTGTTGACCAAATGGTCTGACGATAAACTATATTTCCGTCTCGTTTGCCTAGCTTGATATCTTTCAAGGCATCTGCGACGTCATTTACTGTGATTGAAGAATAACTTCGATCGTCAGCTGTGACACCACTCTTAATAGTTCGATATAAAGACTGTAGCTCTGCAGGCTCAGTAGGCGTACCTTGAAAAAGTGTTTCGTATTTTGATGCAAAAACTTCCGAAATAGCTTCTGGATTGCACGCCCCATTAACTGAGTTGATCGAGGGTTTCTATCCGGATAGCATTTTTTTTAGTTTCCACCCATATGTCGTGTTGTTTGTTCGTCGATACAGATTCTGCCATTTTACTTTTTCTTAACTCGCGTTCCCTTCGTTTAATGTGTCGCACAGCATAATGATAGGTAGCTCTGGTCTTACGCATGACACAGGCCACGTGCCCATGCCTGGGTCTCCCATTGTCTACCCACAACTAGTGCCAGAACATGGCGGTTTCTCTTACGCTCTCTACCTCGTCATTCCAGTAAGGGATGCTGCGGTCTGTATGACTACATTGTGGCAGCGTTTCTTGACGAGCATGTAATAACACATCAATCAATTGTTTACATGCACTATCAATATCCGATCTGTGATTCTCAGATTCACACAATACGTTATTACAAAATAGAGTGTCGAGCGACATAATCGTATTCGGAATCAACTCATCAATACGGCATTTGTACCGATCAATACTTTCATCGTCTACCTTGTGCCATGCTACTTTAACTACTTTTTCATCAGATACATGTTCTGGTTCTTCATATGTATACCTACATGATAAGTCGTTATGTGTATAGTAGATGTAGTAGTAGTAGTAGTACTAGTAGTAGAAGTAGTAATAGTAGTAGTAGTAGTAGTAGAAGTAGTAGTAGTAGTAGTAGTAGTAGTAGTAGTAGTAGTAGTGGTATTAGTATTATAAACACTGTAGTTGAACATTAGTGGTGTGATATATATATATATATATATATATATATATATACATATATATATATATATATATATATATATATATATATATATATATATATATATATATATATATATATATATATATATATATATATATATATATATATATATATATATATATATATATATATATATATATATGTATATATATATATATATATATATATATATATATATATATATATATATATATATATGTATATATATATATATATATTTATTTATATATAACCGCTGTAGATGAACATTAGTATTTAATATAACAATTGTAGAAGAATATTAGTATTATTGTTATGTAGTTGAACATTAGTACTATTTCTTGTCTGTAGGATGAAGCGCCCGTGCTACCGGCAGAAGTGCGTAGGCGTGCATGTCGGGAATTAGTGGAGATCATAATAGAGTACATGATATTGACACACGACAATTAACAACATGAACATTAGCTATTTCTTTTCTGTAGGGCGAAGCGCCCGTGCTACCGGTAGAAGTGCGGAGACGCGCATTGCGTGGATTAGTGGAGATGAGAATAGATCATATGATAGAGATACACGACTATTTCTATTAACGATGATCGTCGTTACAACGGAAATTCATATTGCAGTAGATCGTCAATACTATATATATATATATATATATATATATATATATATATATATATATATATATATATATATATATATATATATATATATATATATATATATATATATATATATATATATATATATATATATATAAAACCACGGTAGTGTATTGTAACCTATAGACTGTGTATTATTTAGTCTCTTTTGTATTGTATGACATATATAGAGTCATTTATATATGTATATATACACATAACGACTTATATAGTACATCATCATCATCATTTTACGTAACCTCTGTCGCGGTGTAACAGCCCACAAGTTAATAACTATGATACTAGCCACTGGCCTGTCGATAACCGATCGTAAGCTAGTGGTCACTGTCGGGACGTAAAAGTCCCACAAACCATCATGTCGCCATCGTATTTATATAAGTCTATCCGTGTATATGTATATATGACATACCACTTGATAGTTAATAAAAAAGTCATACAATGATTGGTACGTGTTGTCAGTGGTGTTCCCCTCGTCCTACATAGTTGAAAGAGAACCCGTAGCCATCGATAGTGGACATAGTAGCCATTACCATAGGAACACACCTTAATAATACATCATAATACATCATAATACAGAGGGCCATTCGACACCGTCGGTGAATCAGCACTCGTATTCAATGGCGCCACCAGCAGCGGTGCCACCTAGCGAACACGCAAAGAGAACGAAATACGCGTGTAAGTGCGATGCAACGTTTGGGAGATGGGACGATCTGCAGCATCACGTAAGGTCCGTATGTCGTCTTAGTAGTAGCAGTAGTAGTAGTAGTAGTAGTAGTAGTAGTAGTAGTAGTAGTAGTAGTAGTAGTAGTAGTAGTAGTAGTAGTAGTAGTAGTAGAAAAAAAGACCACCATCTACATTTGTACGAAATGTGGACGGACGTTCAATAAACGTGGCAACCTGACCAGACACGCACGAACCACGTGTACCGACGTCAACGAGCCACCATCACCGAAGAGATCAAACATGGAAGACACCATACCCCACCACTCACTAGTTACTGACGAAGATCCCATCGATCCTCCCGATCGACTTCCCTTCGCCGACAACCTGTCGACGGAACTACTAGATGTCGTTCGAGCGCACTGGTCGACCATAAAGACACGTGTATCAAGAGGACCCCTCCAGTGCAGGTACGATTACAGATTAACTACGCTAGACACGACCGTTCTAGAGGCTCCTTTGAAGATCATGTTCCAGGAATAGACCAACGCCTTCAAGATTAACCTCAGTTATGGGTTCGTTCTGAGGAACAAGAACATGGGTCGATACAAATACTATCATTCCTCGTGCAATTGCTGTGGACGCTACCTGGACGAACCAAGTCTCATCACCAACAGCAAGGACTTTGATGACTTTCTCGAACTCATCCGAGAAACCGATGTCTTGCAGTGGGCCACCAATCAAAGACCGGATTCTGCGTCGGTATGCGAACTCGTGACCAATGTCCCCTTCTTCGTCAACCGAATCATCGATCATCCCATAGGATGTGTAGGCATGACCCCTCTTCCAGTATACGTCAAAAAGAACAAAATCGTCATCGGTCTGGAAACGGAACCCAACCATAATAAGAGGTAAAATGATAACCTTTGTCTCTTCCGGTATCTGGCCCTGCATTGAGGATGCGATCTATATTGATTGAAACCAGCGGTTAAGACGCTGTATGAGGCTTACGACCAATACGATGTATCCATGGAAGAATTTGCCGGGGTCAAGATGGATGACTTCTATCGTGTAGAGACCACGTTCCAAACGAACGTGTGCGTGTACAAGCTCGTCAAACCGGATGGAGAGGACGGGACGACAACTGCCGAACTCGTCCGTCGATCGTTATGTAAGTACCCTACCACACTCTTCCTCAACCTTCACGAGACACATTTCCCTTTATCCAGGATGTACGCATGTACTGTCACTCGTACAGATGTCGGAAGTGTGGTGACTCGTTGTGGAAAGACGCACGGAAGCTACGCAAACACAAGAGTACGTGTACGGGTGTGTGCGTCGAGTCTCTCCTAGCGGCGTGTACCAACACGGCTTATCAGTTCCAAGGTGGATTTTTTTCATGGTTACTCCGGAGTCAACGTCACCGCCACCGTCAACGCGTCGGACCTCCTCCTTTTAATGGCGCGGAGGAGAGAACACCCAACGAGGGAGGTCTACTTCGATCCGAAAGGGGTAGGCAGTTATGGCGGCGTCGATGCCTTGCGACGCGTCACGCGCGTGCCGCGGAAAATCGTCGCAGAATGGTTGTCGGAACATGACGCCTACACCTTACACAAACCAACGAGACGTCATTTCAAGAGACGACGCGTCATCGTGGGTGGTATGGGTCAGCAGTGGCAGGCCGATCTCATAGACTTGACGAAGCTGAAAAACGACAACGAAAGACAGCACTCCGTGGCATATGTTCGGTACCGTGTGTCCCAAAGAGGAGATAGTGTTTCTGTGTCAGGTCGTCGTCTTGTACACGGTCATCCTGATCAGCATTTACAAACTGACGACAGGTCACGCGAATTCTAATCTGTGGATGGCTCTGTTGAGCAGTTCGTTGGGTTACCTACTGCCCAATCCTACTTTGAGACGCAATGGCGACTGATTTCTATCTGACGCTACCTAGCAAAGCTTCCATGAAAGTGCACCCCGATAACACCTTGGCCCATTACATCACGGACTTGCCTCAACGCATATCGGTGTCTGACGAGTGGGAGTGCGGGCTGGCAGAGATCCAGTACCCGCATACTTGGTACAACGTTCGAGAGGACGGCACCTGGTTCTACCTCAACGAGCGCACTCCTGTGGGTCTTACCCCGAGTACGAAGATCGAGGTTGGGCATTACCGCAGTCCTAACGTATTGTTGGACCTCGTCAACAAGGCGTTGAAACGCATATGGACGGATAAAACGCGGGCTAAATTGAGCTACAGTACCATCACTCAGAAAATGACGTTGCACATGTCACCGGGCACCGACTTCAGCATGCCTTACCAGAGTGCAATGGGTACCATTTTGGGATTCTATCCGTCGCTTGTCACCAGTCCAGCGAGAGATAGGGATACACGCGTGTACACCCACCCGAGAGTAGGCGATGAAACAAATATAACCTATCTGCCGGAGTTAGGTCTCACGCCGTCGGCTACCGTGACGTCGAAACCCGAAACAACGAATGTCGATAGCCCGTACTCTTTCCGTCAAGAGGCCAATACCGTGGTGAACATGAATCAAGGGTTCGACACCATCAACGTCTACACGGACGTCGTGGAGTCTCGCATCGTCGGCGACAGTCTCGTGCCGTTGTTGCGATGCCTCCCGGTTCGCGGAGGTCACGGCGCCACGGTATCCGATCGTTTCACTAATGTTTACTACGTGCCTCTGTTGCGCAAGGAGTTCGGGACCATAGAGATGGATATAAGGGACGACACCGGACGGCGCGTGCCATTCGAGTACGGTAGAGTGACGGTGACGCTTCATTTTCGACGGCGTAGGACCGGACTGTTCTGACGATGAATTACAACGACTATTACGCGCGGCAGGCGGGTTGTGCGCTGCGCTGCTGTGCCGGTGCACAATACCAGCGAGGTCACGGACTGGGCAGTCTGTTCGGCGGTCTGCTGCGCAGCGCCATGCCACTCATCAAGGGAGGTGCCGTGGCGTTAGGCAAGGGAGCGCTGAAAACCGGCTGGCGACGTCTTATCTGGACAGAACATAAAAAGGCAGCCAAACGTCGCGTCACGGACGCTGGTATGAGCATGCTGCGTAACCTTGAGATCCCTGGCGTGCGACCTCGTAAACGTATAAAACGAGCACCCGCGAAGACAGGAGTCACTACAGCGAAGAGAAGGCGCAAGAGACAGACGCCCAAGAAACGTGAGGCCGACATATTTGACGACGATGGCGTTCGTACATAGACAGTCGTGCGAAGGGGTCAAGACCGAGCTGGATCTTTTACTGTACCCCCCACTCAGAACAGCATCGTCGACAGCCACGTGGTGGAACATCAACCCATGGCCTCTCTGGACTCGGGTGGACCGATAGAATTCCTGATCCCTGGATCGGGAGACGATTACCTGGATCTCGCCAACACGATGCTACACGTGCAGGTGAAGGTGACGCGAGCCAATGGGGACGATTTCGACTTGGACGACCCCGTGGGACCAGTGAATAACTGGCTGCATTCGCTGTTCATTCAAGTCGACGTCTACCTGAACGGCACGCTCGTGACTCCTTCGACCAACACGTAGGCGTATCGTGCCTACATTGAGACGCTGCTGAGTTACGGTACCGATGCCAAGGTCACGCAGCTGATGGGTCAGCTGTGGCACAAGGACACGGCCACTCACATGGATGCCGTCGAGTTTGTCGACGGACCCGCGGCTAACGCAGGGTTCGTGGCCCGACGAGAGAACATCGTGCGGAGTCGAGTGGTCAACATGATGGGTCGTCTACACGTGGATCTGTTTCTGCAAGATAAATTCCTGATCAACGGCGTCGATGTCAAGATACGACTGGTGCGCAGTAAGGCTGCGTTTGCACTGATGGCTGGTGGGCCCAACCCCGATTACAGGATAAACATCATCAATGCCACCTTGTTTGCCAAGAAGGCCACAGTCAATCCCACCGTGCAGATGGCACACATCAAGGCTCTCGAGAAGAGCACGGTCAAGTATCCGATGCGCTCCATCGACTGCAAGGTGCATTCCATTCCTGCGGGTGCTCGGTCGCACACGCACGAGAACCTGTTCCTCGGCACTCTGCCGAAACGTCTGGTGCTGTGCTACATCGATAACGCCTACAACGGTGCGTACGATAAGAATCCGTTTCACGCCAAGAACAACGCCATAAGTTTCCACGCCATAAGCTTCCATGCAGTATACGTGGAAGGACGACAGATACCCTCCAAACCCTTCCAGCCCAATTTCGCAGACGACCTCTTCATCAGGAGCTACATGAGCCTGTTCACCTCGACCGGCAAGATTTGGCAGGATGAGGAGAATGGCCTGACTCGCAGCGACTTCCGGTACGGCTACACATTCTTCGGTTTTGACCTGACCCCCGACCAGTTCGATGGTCCCTGCTTCCATCTGGTACAAAAGGGCAACCTGCGCATAGAACTTCATTTCCGCAACGCGCTGGTGACCACCGTGAACGTCATAGTCTACGCCGAGTCCGTGCTGGAAATCGACAAGAACCGCAACATCATCTGCGACTACTGAGATGGACACCCTGCAGATCGCCCGACTACTGGAGATGGACCCGTGCACCAGATCGATATTTCGCGACGTCGTACCCAAAGACGGACTGCCTACAACGATGGACGGCGTTCTACCTGCGGGTTTCGTGTGCAACACCGACGACGGTGACGAACCGGGCGAACATTGGATAGCGCTGTACCTGGCCGCCGACGGACGCGGCGATTACTTCTGCTCGTACGGCCTGCCGCCCCGTCACGCAGCCTTCCGCACCTTCATGAACGAACATTGTTCCGAGTGGACTCATAATAGCAAGAGACTTCAGAGTCTTCTGTCTAACGTTTGTGGACATTATTGCGTAGCTTTTGTATTGCTTCGTTTCCGATGAGAACTTTTATCAACGTATTTGGCACCGATCTAGTTGCTAATGATTGTCGCGTGTTTGATTGGCTTAAACAGATGCGACAAGGTAGACTGTACTATCACACATCGTACATCGATTGAGCCTCTGGGCGAGGTGGACACACCGCCCGTAAGCTCACGACCTCTGACGTGATGGTCAACATCCACAAGTCGCCCCATCGTCACCATCGAGCCTCTGGCGAGGTGGAGACACCCCTAAGCTCGCGACCTCTGGCGTGATGGTCAACATCCGCAAGTCGCCTCATCTTCATCGTCATAGTTGTAGTCGTAGTGATATTTCATGCTACCCATGTTGTATCGTCATGCTGCTTGTGTTGTTCAATAAAAAATACGTGTGAGTAGTATGTTGGTGTTTTTGAAGGCTTAAAAATGAGGGGCAATTTGCTTCATTCTGATTGGTCGAAATTTTAAATGGAGCGTTCTGATTGGTTGTGCGCTTATTGCCGCTAGGGGGCGCCACGTGAAATCCCCTATTAATGCTCAATTGAGGGGCACTTTCTGATTGGTCGAGAGCAGTTTCACCACCAGTCAATGTCTACGAGTCAATTGTGCCGACGGATCTGATTGGTCGAGAGCCGTCACGTGATCTATGACGTCACAGCTCATTTGCATAAATTTGCATAAATTTGCATAAATTACACCCACGCCAGGGGCGCAACGTGTATTCCCCTATTATCGCCCCTGAAGCATTGTTTTACGGTAATATTGTGGCCGGGGCGCTACGGATCAAGTGTGTCGACGGTTCTGAGGGGTCGAGAGCAGTCACGTGACTTATGACGTCACAGTTGTTCCTCATTTGCATATCACGTGACCTCTCTATGGAGGCCGCTATCTTGTTTTGCTGCCATGTTGTTTTGCGATGATACGGTCATCAGGAAGCGCTGCTACGGGTCAAGGTCAAATGTGTCAACGGTTCTGATGGGTCGAGAGCAGTCACGTGACATATGACGTCACAGCTCTTCATTTGTATATCACGTGTCCTCTCTATGGAGGCCGCCATCTTATTTTGCTCTCATGTTGTTTTGTATTGATACGATCACCAGACGGCACTGCGGGGCAAGGTTGAAGGTCAAATGTTACCGACCTTTTGCGTTGATACAATTGCCAGTTAGGGTTAGGGTTAGTAACCCTAATAGAAAAAAACACGAGGAAAAACTGGTAAACTGTAGGAATATTTGTCATTTAGGGTTAGTAACCCTAATGAAAGTCAAAGGTCAAAGGTCACCGACCTTTTGTACTTATACGATTGCCCGTTAGGGTTAGGGTTAGGGTTAGTAACCATAATTCCGACTTCTGTAGTGAACCCTGACCCTAACCCTGACCCTAACCCTAAAAGAACATGCAGGAAGAACGGTAATGATAACAGTGGCGGTTCGGTTTACTATTGAAGATTATGGCGCGCTTTTCGAAATGTGTCTAGGTACAGAACCGGTTTCATGTAGTTTTTTTCTTCTTTTCTGGAACGTTCGAACGACGTCATGGAATTTTCCACGCTCACGAAAAGAAACACGATCCCGCATTTTTACCCTACTAGTAGACTGAAACCTAGCGGACGAAAGTTCGTGCATGCAGCGGGGAAAACGTAGCCGTGCATGTAAGCTATACGACGCATATTGCATCATTACATTATATAGAGAACTTTTCGATATATGTCGTTTCGCGTCGACACCTACATATCGCCTATTTCACCACGAGTCTGCAAGAACACCGCGAGGTCAAAAGGTCAAGGTCAACAAAAAACCACTGTCGCTTTCTAGAACGTTCAAACGAAGTCACGCCTTTTCACCCAGCTAGCAGACTGAAACCTAGCGGACGAAAGTTCGTGCATGCATCGGGAAAAACGTAGCCGTGCATGTAAGCTATACGACGCTTATCGCATCATTGCATTATATCGAGAACGTTTTGACGTATGTCGTTTCGCGAAGGTCAAGGTCAACAAAAAAACACCGCCGCTTTCTGGAACGTTCGAACGAAGTCATGGAATTTTCCATAAACACCGCGAGTTCAAAAGGTCAACAACAAACACCGCCACTTTCTGGAACGTTCGAACGAAGAGGATGATCAAACCGATTCAAACCGGTTCAACATTTACCACTGTGTGATATGCTTGGAGACACTGACCACAATGTGATATGTATGGAGACATTTACCGCTGTGTGATATGCATGGAGACGTTCACCACTATGTGATATGTGTGGAGACATTTGACACCATGTGACATGCATGGTGACATTGACCGTCATGTAACATGTATAGAGACATTTGACACCATGTGGTATGCACGGAGACATTGACTGCCATATAACATGCATGGAGACATTGACTACCATGTGACATGCATGGAGAAATTGAACGCCATGTGACATGCATGGGGACATTTACCGCTGTGTGATATGTATGGAGACATTTGACACCATGTGACATGTATGGAGACATTTACCACTGTGTGCTATCCGTGGAGACATTGACCACTGTTGTCGGTTGTATAACCCTAGATAGCCTGCAAAAAGGTGTAACCCCAACCTTTTGTCGGTTGTATAGCCCTAGATACACTGCATCGAGACAGTGCTGTTTGCACAACCCTACCAGCTCCTTGGTGGTAGCGGTACGGAAAAAGGTGTAACCCCAACCTGTTGTCGGTTGTATAACCCTAGATAGCCAGCAAAAAGGGGAAACCCAACCTGTTGTCGGTTGTATAACTCTACACGTCCGGTGTGAATCGGTTCTGACGCACAACACGTGCACAGTGCTCCGTGGCTGCGGTGGTAGGGAAAAGGTTGTATAACCCTAGGTGTAACCCCAGCCTGTTGTCGGTTGTATAACCCTATATTGAGACAGTACTGCATTGAGACAGTGGTAAATGTCTCCATACATATCAACCAGTCGTCAATGTCTCCACGCATATCACATGACAACCGCCCGTGTTCCGTGGTGGCGGCGGCATGGAAAGAGGTGTAACCCCAACCTGTTGTCGGTTGTATAACTCTAGATAGCCTGCATCGAGACAGTGCTGTTTGCCAACCCTATCATCATATAGTTGTTGGCTCTTAGATAGCCTGCATTGAAACGTTGTGTATGACAGTGTCTTGTTTTCTTCAAGTTGTTTGTGACAATGTATTGTTTTCTTCAACTTGTGTGTGACAGTGTCTTGTTTTCTTCTAGTTGCGTATGACAGCGTCTTGTTTTCTTCAAATTATGTTCAATGTCTCCACGCATATCACACAGTGGTAAATGTCTCCACACATATCATATGGTGGTGAATGTCTCCATGCATTTCACATGGCAGTCGATGTCTCCATGCATGTCACATGGCGGTCAATGTCTCCATGCATAACATATGGCGGTCAATGTCTGCATATATGTCACACAGTGGTAAATGTCTCCATGCATGTCACATGAGGGTCAATGTCTACACGCATATCACATGGTGTCAAATGTCTCCATACATATCACACAGGGGTAAACGTCTCCACACATATCACATGGTGGTAAACGTCTCCATACATATCACACAGTGGTAAATGTCTCCATACATGTAACATAACAGTCAATGTCTCCATGCATGTCACATTGTGGTCAATGTCTCCACGCATATCACACAGTGGTAAATGTATCCATGCATGTCACATGGTGTCAAATGTCTCCATACATATCACACAGCGGTAAATGTCCCCATGCATGTCACATGGCGGTCAATGTCTCCATGCATGTCATACGGCAGTCAATGTCTCCATGCATACCACATGGTGTCAAATGTCTCCATACATGTCACATAGCAGTCAATGTCTCCATGCATGTCACATTGTGGTCAATGTCTCCACGCATATCACACAGTGGTAAATGTCTCCATGCATGTCACATGGTGTCAAATGTCTCCATACATACCACACAGCGGTATATGTCCCAATGCATGTCACATGGCGGTAAATGTCTCCATGCACGTCACATGGCAGTCAATGTCTTCAGGCATGTTACATAGTGGTCAATGTCTCCACGCATATCTCATGGCGGTCAATGTCTCCACACATATCATATGGTGGTGAATGTCTCCATGTATGTCACATAGTAGTCAATGTCTCCATGCATGTCACATGACGGTCAATGTCTCCGCGCAAACCACATGGTGGTCAATGTCTCCATACATATCACACAATGGTAAATGTCTCCATGCATGTCACATAACGGTCAATGTCTCCACGCATATCACATGGTGTCAAATGAGAAATGTGGTACGTCGAGACGCATGAAGTTTCAATGTGCATAGAAACATTTCGTGGAAAACTGGTTTGACCTTGACCTTTTGACCTCGCGGTGTTTATAAAAAAAATTCCATGAACAAGACGAGTGGGAGCGCGCGTAGGAAATTTCAATGTGCCTAAACACATTTCGCGGGAGTTTATCCATAACTCCTAGAGTTTACCCATCATTCCTACAGGTTACCCATAACTCCTACAGTTTACCCATAATTCCTACAGGTTTTAACTTTTTATATCACCAAGTTTCCCATCACAAGCTTTCACACAAACTTCCTTCATAAACTTTCATGTTTCAAACTTTCTACTTACACACTTCCAACTTGTAAATTTTCAACTTAAAAACTTCCAACTTTCAATCTTCATGTTACAATCTTTCAACTAAAAAATTTTCAAAACACAAACTTTCAAAACATAAACTTCCAAACATAAACTTTTTATATCACCAAGTTTCACATAACAAACTTCCAACTTGCAAACTTTCAACATGCAAACTTCCAACTTGCAAACTTTCAACATGCAAACTTCCAACTTGCAAACTTCCAACTTACAAATTTTCATAACATAAACTTTCAAAATATAAACTTTTTACATCACAAACTTCCAACTTACAAAGAAGTTTATTTGAAAAATGAAAGTTTATTATATGAAAGTTTGTGTTTTGAAAATTTTTTAGTTGAAAGATTGTAAAATGAAGATTGAAAGTTTGAAGTTTTTAAGTTGAAAATTTACAAGTTGGAAGTGTGTAAGTAGAAAGTTTGTAACATGAAAGTTTATGATATGAAAGTTTGTGTTATGAAACTTCGCAATTTTGATGTTTGTAAGTTGAATCTTGTTTTGCAATTTTGAAGTTTGTTGAAGTTGAATCTTGTAAGTTGTAAGTGATATGAAAAACTTCCAACTAACAAATTTTCATAACACAAGCTTTCAAAACATAAACTTCCAAACATTCAACTTTCAAACTTCATGTTGCAAACTTCCATGCATGTCACATGGTAGTCAATGTCTCCACGCATATCACATGGTGTCAAATGTCTCCATACATATCACACAGTGGTAAATATCTCCATGCATGTTACATGACGGTCAATGTCTCCATTAGTGCCCTGCGCGGGCCGGGCTTTGGGTCCAAGCCCGGCCCGGGCCGGGTCGGGCCTCTACATAATTTCGCGGTCCTGGCCGGGCCTGGGCCTACATACTGCGGGCCCGGGCCGGGCCTGGGCTGAAAACAATTTAAACACAATGGGCTTGGGCCGGGCCTGGGCCTAGTGTGAGCGGGCCGGGCCTGGGCTGGGCCTGGACATAATAAAAATATTCATAAAAAAAACACCGATTATTACTTTATTTTTTAATAAAAACTGGTTATAAATTGTAATTCCGGTTAATGAATGCTTAAAATTATTTCTTTAGTATTATATAGTTGCAAATTGAGACCTAGCATGGAATCTAATGGTCCCATAAGTTCACTTGGCTGGAAGTAGCCAGCCCCAAATGTTTACTTTAGAAATATTTGCAGAGGCAATCAAGCCATGATTAACCATCAACTTATCACCCTTTGCCCCTACCAGTGGACATTCTATTGTCTAGGTCTTCCCTCCAAACACTGCCCACCTGAATGATCTGCCCACTGCCAAGTGCCCACTAGGTCACTAGCCCACTACCCAGTACCAAACCCAGTTGGTAACTGGTATTTCTCCCCAGTCTTAATTCATTCACACTTGTACTAATTCACACATATCTGAACCTGTCTGTCTCAGGCTAGTGACTGCAGGCCTGCTGGAAATGCCACTGGGTGTCAGTGCCAGTGGGTAACATTTAATTGAAATATCATATTAAATTATGTTAACTTAGTTGAGCTAATTCAATTAACAATGTAAATTGGTGTTATGGCTTGCATATGGGTTAAGTCAGGGTTAGATAAACAAATCTCCTACCCTAACCATAAGCAAATACATTAAAGCGAAATATAATTTTTTTTATCATATTTAATAGTAATGACATTAAGAAGTTGTTCTTTATTTTTCTTCAGGATATTCGTAAGTTTGAAGAAGTTGGTGGTGCTGGATTGTTAGAACTCATCCAGCACACTATGGAACATCAGCATAAGAGTAGTACTCCACTAAGAGCTACGGATATTATGCCCCATCCCATATTATGTATATATGTTTTTTTATTTAATAAAACAATAAGTCTGTTTTACAGTTTATTTGTTTTTCGTCTTTGTTATAAGATTATAGGTTTATCTTCTCTAAACTTAGCGGGCCGCGGGCTTGCGTGTCGCGGGCTTACCCATCTTTGGCCTGCGGGTATGGGCCGGGCCTGGGCCAAACAATCACGGTCTGGGTCGGGCCTGGGCCGGGCCTGGGCCTAAATTCTAGTTTGCATGCCTGGGCCGGGCCGGGCTTGAAAAATTATTGCGGGCCTGGGCCGGGCCTGGACTCTAACTGCTAATTGCGGGTTGGGCTTGGGATAAAATTGTAGGCCCGCGCAGGGCACTAGTCTCCATGCATGTCACATGGTGTCAAATGTCTCCATACATATCACACAGCGGTCAATGTCTCCATGTATGTCACATGGCAGTCAATGTATCCATGCATACCACATGGTATCAAATGTCTCCATACATATCACATAGGGGTAAATGTTTCCACACATATCACAAACGTGTCCATACATATCACACAGCGGTAAATGTCTCCATACATGTCACATAGCAGTCAATGTCTCCATGCATGTCACATTGTGGTCAATATCTCCACGCATATCACACAGTGGTAAATGTCTCCATACATGTCACATGGTATCAAATGTCTCCATACATATCACACAGCGGTAAATGTCTCCATACATATCACATGGCGGTCAATTTCTCTATGCATGTCACATGGTAGTCAATGTCTTCATGCATGTCATATGGCAGTCAATGACTCCATGGTGTCAAATGACTCCATACATGTTACATGACGGTCAATGTCTCCATGCATGTCACATGGTGTCAAATGTCTCTACACATATCACATGATGGTGAATGTCTCCATACATATCACACAGCGGTAAATGTCTCCATACATGTCACATAGCAGTCAATGTCTCCATGCATGTCACATTGTGGTCAATGTATCAACGCATATCACACAGTGGTAAATGTTGAACCGGTTTGAACCTCTTCGTTCGAACGTTCCAGAAAGCGGCGGTGTTTTTTGTTGACCTTGACCTTTTGACATCGCAGTGTTTATGGAAAATTCCATGACTTCGTTCGAACGTTCCAGATAGCGACGGTGTTTTTTTGTTGACCATGACCTTCGCGAAACGACATACATCAAAAAGTTCTCGATATAATGGAATGATGCAATATGCGTCGTATAGCTTACATGCACGGCTACGTTTTTCCCGATGCATGCACGAAGTTTCGTCCGCTAGGTTTCAGTCTGCTAGCTGGATGAAAAGGCGTGACTTCGTTCGAACGTTCCAGAAAGCGACTGTGTTTTTTTACCTTGACCTTTTGACCTCGCGGTGTTCTTGCAGACTCGTGGTGAAATAGGCGATATGTAGGTGTCGACGCGAAACGACATATGTCGAAAAGTTCTCTATTTAATGTAATGATGCAATATGAGTCGTATAGCTTACATGCACGGCTACGTTTTTCCCGCTGCATGCACGAACATTCGACCGCTAGGTTTCAGTCTGGTAGCAGGGTGAAAATGCGGGATCGTGTTTCTTTTCGTGAGTTCCAGAAAAGAAGAAAAAACTACATGAAACCGGTTTTGAACCGCTTCAGACCGGTTCTGTACCCAGACACGTCTCGAAAAGCGCGCCATAATCGTCAGTAGTAAACCGAACCGCCACTGTCATCATAACCGTTCTTCCTGCATGTTATTTTAGGGTTAGGGTCAGGGTTCGTATTAGAGTTCACTACAGACGCCAGAATTAGGGTTACTAACCCTAACCCTAACCTTAACTGGCAATCGTATAAGTACAAAAGGTCGGTGACCTTTGACCTTTGACTTTCATTAGGGTTACTAACCCTAACTGACAAATATTCCAGTTTACCAGTTTTTTCTCAAATTTTCCATTAGGGTTACTAACCCTAACCCTAACTGGCAATTGTATTAACGCAAAAGGTCGGTAACCTTTGACCTTCGACCTTGCACCGCAGTGCCGTCTGGTAATCGTATCAATGCAAAACAACATGGCAGCAAAACAAGATGGCGGCCTCCATAGAGAGGTCACGTGATATACAAATGAAGAGCTGTGACGTCATAAGTCACGTGACTGCTCTCGATCCATCAGAACCGTCGACACATTTGACCTTGACCCGTAGCAGCGCCTCCTGGTGACCGTGATATGCAAATGAGGAACTGTGACGTTGTAGCAGCGCCTCCTGGTGACCGTATCATCGCAAAACAACATGGCAGCAAAACAAGATGGCGGCCTCCATAGAGAGGTCACGTGATATGCAAATGAGGAACTGTGACGTCGTAAGTCACGTGGCTTCTCTCGACCCATCAGAACCGTCGACACACTTGATCCGTAGTGCCCCTGGCGACAATATTACCGCAAAACAATGCCTCAGGGGCGATAATATGGGCAGATCTGTTGCACCCCCTGGCGATGGTTTTACTACAAAAGGGTGTAATTTATGCTAATTTATGCAAATTTATGCAAATGAACTGTGAAGTCATAGGTCACGTGACGGCTCTCGACCAATCAGATCTGTCGACACAATTGACTCGTAGCGCCCCCTGGTGGTGAAACTGCTGTCGACCAATCAGTGCCCCTCGTGTGAGCGATAATAGGGGATTTCACGTGGCACCGCCTGGCGGCAATAAGCGCACAACCAATCAGAACGCTCCATTTCAAATTTCGACCAATCAGAATGGAGCAAATTGTCCCTCATTTTTAAGCCTTCGAAAACACCAACATACTACTCGTGTGCACTCGTACGATATCGTGTTTTGTTCGTTTCTCGTCTCCTCGTTAGGTCCTTTGATCTCAGTTATTAATAACCCTGTTAATGACCACTGTGAACAGACCCTTTGATCTCAGTTATTAATGACCATGTTAGCACTCGCGCCTCTCCGGGTAAGGGTTCGCCGTCGACATGGGATTAGGGTCAGAACTACGGTTCGTTTTAGTAGCTAGGAGGCGCTCCTACAGCCGTTAGGGGGCGCTCTGGTGTGCTGCGCGCGCAACCGGAAGTACTTCAGCCACATGGTCTCCGGAATTGCTTGGTCAGAAACTTACGTATACTACTCGCGAGTACTAGATTATGTTCTCACTGGGTGGCCAAATCATGTGGATCAAGATTTATATTTAACCAAAAGAGATGAGTTGTCAACAGAACAAGGAAGTCTGTTGTGGGGTCATGAGTGGTAATTCCATCTACTTATCATCAAATGATATTAGAGGAACTACATGCAGAACACAGTGGCATCAGCCAAACCAAAGCGTTTGCAAGAAGTTACATCTGGTGGCCTGGAATAGATGCTGCTACCGAGAATATGGTGCAGAAATGTGCTGTATGTCAGTCAGTGAATAATCAAACAGCGGTGGCACCACTGCACCCATGGTCATGGCCCATACGTATATGGTAGAGAATACACATTGACTTTGCAGAACAGGACGGTGTGAACTACCTGATCATTGTTGACAACCATTCGAAGTGGTTGGAAGTTGTACCAATGATATCTACTACAGCGAGCAAAACCATTGATGTTCTGAGGGGGTTGTTTGCCTCTCACGGTCTTCCTGAGGAGGTTGTACCCGACAATTCACGGCGCATGAGCATAAAACGGTGCTGCAGAACGTTGTGTTCAGACGGTGGAGCAGGGTCTTCGAAAACCCGAAAACATGCAGGAATCCATGTTCGAAAGAACATTGGCTTGCGAACTTCTTGTTGCGATATCGCTGCACGCCACACTCCGTAACTGGAGCGTCTCCGGCGGAACTATTCCTAAAACACAGATTGCAAAATAGGTTGTTTGCTGAAACCTCACATGGCTAAGAACACGGCGGATAAACAGCAGACATAGAAGTAGCAACATGATCGCAGTGGTGCAAGCTGCACGAACTGGTCAAATGAGATCCAGTTCATGTGCGTAACCATCGAGGTGGTCAAGAAAAGTGTATCCCGGGTAAGATCAGAAGGCGGTTGGGACCGCTGACTTACCTGCTAACGTCCATCATCCGTTGTCACTTCGTAGGACCGTCTCACAAGCCGTTTAGTCACAGTTGCTTGTTCCCACTCCCGTCTCCCAGCCTGGATTGGTTGAATTCTTACGAGCTTGCCTGGTTGCAATGGTTTCAGGACTCGCCTGTTGCTACACTGTTCACAGACTCTTGCTTGTTTGTCTTCCATTCGTTCTCTTTTATCTTTGGAGTAGCCACTTGATGGTTTCAGAATATAAGACGTCGTGGGAACAAGAGTCTTCGTTCCGCGTCCCATGAGTCGTTGTGCTGGACTGGTTTTGAGACCTTCTGTTGGTGTTTTTCTCAGGTTGAGTAGACCAAGGTATGGGTCTTCAAGTGCACTTCTGCATTTTCGTAGCAGTTGCTTCGCTATCTTGACGGCAGCTTCTGCAGCACCATTCGCTTTACTGTTACCAGGACTTGACATCTCATGGTTAAATCCACACTTTTCACTGAACATCTTGAATTTGTGAGAAGTGTATTGAGGTCCTCCGTCACTGATTACAGTATCCGGCACACCATGCCTTGCGAAATGGTGTTTAAATTTCGTGATAACATCTTCAGATAACGTTTCCTTCGGAAAGTCAATTTCAAAGAAGTTACTGTAGTAGTCTACTGTGATCAGATAGTTTCTTCTCTCAAATGACAGTAGATCTGTGCCAACCTTTTGTCAAGGACGACCAGGGACTTCGTGCATGAACAGCGGTTCAGCAGCTTGTTTGTCACTGTGAGTGGCACATGTATCGCATGACTCTGTATTGTCGAATTTCGCTCGACATGCCAGGTCAGAATACAAATTCTTTAGCTCTGCGTAGACATGAGTTAATTCCCATGTGACCTGCGTGTAGTTTCACTTTGATGTCTGGTCGCATAGCAGCCGGTACGACAACTCTTTCGCCGCGTAGAATCATTCCGAACGGTTAGTTCGTCACGATAGCTGAAGTAAGGAGTCAGTGAGTTTGGCACTGCGTGTTTGTTTGGCGGCCATCCTTTCATGATGGTGTTCTTCAAACAAGACAGACTTTTATCTCGTTCAGTCGCGACGCGGATCTCACCAAGTTCATCACTTTTGATGGGTAGGAACGAGAGACTGTTCACAGACACCTGTTCCGAGTACGGTGTGTCTGGTAGAGGTGAGCGAGATTGAGCATCTGCGACTGGAACCGATTTCCCACTCTTATACCTTAGCATATAGTTGTACTCTTGTGTTCGCAGTAGAAGTTGTTGCAGACGTCTTGGGGCCTTAGACAACGATTTCGTCACAATAGCGACTAGCGGTTTGTAATCGGTGTCAAAACTGACATGGCGCCCGGACGTATAATGATGAAACTTCTCCAATCCGAAGCTCACGGCCACCATTTCTTTTTCTATTTGCGCATACCGTTTCTCAGTCTCTGTTAACGGTCTGCTCGCATAGGCTACAGGCTTGCCTTCTTGGAAGAGTGCTGATCCAAGCCCATATTCGCTTGCATCGTTTTCGAGTCTCAATTCCTTTGTATGATCGTAGAATGCAAGCACAGGTGCGTTGATTAACATTTGTCCGACAGTTTCAAACGCGTCTTGCTGTGAATCTGACCACGTCCATGTAACATCGTGTTTAGTCAGATTCCTCAACGGGTAGATGACATCCGTCATGTGCGGAATAAACTTGTCGAGGTAGTTAACCATTTCTTCAACATTCGTCGGTGCAGCTATTTTAGCGATAACCTTGACTTTTTCAAGGTCACACTGCAATCCATCCTTTGTTATGCGATGTCCCATAAAGGTCATTTCGCTCATGCGTAGTTGTAGTTTTTCTCGGTTCAACTTGATGCCGTTGTCTCTGCAGCGTTCCATGAAAGCTATCAAGTTGCGGTCATGTTCTTCGAGATCCTTGCCATCTGCGATGCACACGACACCTGGCAGACCGTCGAGTGCCTCCAAGAGTTTCTTGTGGAATATTTCCGATGAGACAGACGTCCCAAATGGTAGACGAACGAATCTGTAACGACCATAGCATGTCTGGAAGGTTGTCAGCATACTAGATTCGCGGTCGAGTTGCATAGGCCAGTAGCCAGATGAGAGATCTGCTTTGGTGAACATGCGAGATTGTCCAAGTTTGTGTAGCGTATCTTCGAGAATAGGATGAGTATAGTGCTCACGAAGAAGTGCTTTATTCAGTTCTCGAGGATCAATGCACACTCTTACTCCACCATTCTTCTTTTTTCCTCTCTCTTCGTCAGCAGCCCTGATTTGTTCCTTGATTGGAGTGTCTGTCAAAACAATGGTTTTACCATTCTTTATTCCGCATTTGTTTTTACGTGGTGGTGCCTTTTGGGAAAGGACTGATTTCCTCCGGTGTGATTATATACTCCTCTGTGTTTGTTGAAGCGACTGCTTCGGGCGACTTTGAATGTGTTGCAGTGGCACCTGGGGCTCGTTTAGGAGGTTCTTGGACTGGATGGGGGAGCGTCTGGGGCTGGACGAGGAGGATCTGTGACGTAAGCAACTGGATATGCTGATTCTAAGGGCGTTTCTTCTCTGGCCACAGGTTGTCGATCTGTTACGTATGAGCAAAGGAAATTTTCGTTGCTGGAGATACTGGGGTTGAACGGATCTATGCCAGAGACTCGGAAGCCAGCAATGATATTCTTCGGGGTGAAGTCCAACGGGAAGGCATTACCAACACTTGCTTGGTTTCTTATTCCTGGATGATCCACACTAAATCACAAAAACAATAGAGACGTGAAATTTTACTTTTGATAGTGAAACACATACTTTACCTTGCTATTCTTCACCAGCGAGGTCTCTCTTGAACAGAAGCTGTAATTTAGATGGGGATTGCCTAAAGTAAAGGCATAAACTGATGACATTATCTTGGGATTCCCATGGGTCAGTTTCTATAAATAGCCACAGATTCATTGTGCAGCTTGATCGACTGTGCCCCGGTCTCTCCTATACCACTGACACACAAAAACCGATTTATCCCTATCGATGCAACCGATAGCATTTTGTTATCGGTTGGGCTTTTTCACCGCTGACACACTGCACAATTTGTAGCGCTACAAGCGAAATCACTGATGCATAAATAATCGTTGTCGTTATCGGAAGTTTAACCAGGAATAACCTTGACCCTGGACCGGATTAGCAATGGAAGATGCTAACAGTAAAACAGACCAAAACAAAAACATCAGCTAGACGAACGCCGAATGTTCAGCAATTATTGATGTTTGGGTTGATGGCGGCTGAACTTGAAGCATTTACGCGGCCATCAGTCCAAGCGCAGACGCAGTTAGAAGGCACCGCCACCAGACGAAATAAACAGGTGTACGTAAAAATTGCCGAAGATATGAAACAGTCCCTCTCAAAGGCAAAGCCGCGCTCGGTGTTTCTTCATCTGCACAAAATGTTTAGCTTTTAAACATTTCTCACTACCGCCTAGTGCACTATTCGTGTCCATTTTGCAAAACGTGACATACTAACCATGTGATTATGGTTGTGTGACCATGTGACTTGCATCAAAACGAAGTCCTATCGACAGGAGCTAGCGCAGTAAATAAACCGCATCCCTATTGGTTGCAAGTTAACCAATAGCAGTTTTATGACCTGCTCGCGCGCAGGTAGTATTTGCTATAATTCTGAAAATTGTAGTAACACACCAAGCACTCCTGTCTGTTGCAATCGATTGCAACCGATAACAGTGTTTGGTGTGTCAATGGTATTATATGTATATAAGAAAGCTGGAAATCGGAACAAGATGATCTATCACAAATTCAGTTAGACGGTTATAACTGTATATTTCAGGGAAGACAAATACTACAAAAGGAGGACTGATCATATACAGTGATTCAAGGTATACTTATAGGCCTACATTAATTCAATTTCCAAATCAATTCACCAACTGGGAAGGTCACACACCCGATCCAAACCGTGAATGTTTGGCCCAGGCCCGGCCCAGCCCGCAAGTTTCAGGCCCCTACCCGGCCCATACCCGCGGGCCAAAGACGGGTAAGCCCGCAGCCCGCAAACCCGCGGCCCGCTAAGTTTAGAGAAGATAAAACTATAATCTTATAAGAAATACGAAACACAAATAAACTGTAAAACAGACTTATTGTTTTAATTAAAAAAAATAATAATATATGAACACTGTATAATGTTTACTACTGTAATACTAATGTCAGTTGTTGTTTAGTAGTGTCTAGCTAGTAGCTAGTACTAGCTACTACTATATGTCACCCACTGGCACTGACACCCAGTGGCATTTCCAGCAGGCCTGCAGTCACTAGCTTGAGACAGATCAGGTTGAGACATGTGTGAATTAGTACAAGTGTGAATGACTCAGTACTGGGGAAATTGTAGATACTAAATAGTAGTCACTAGTTCACACAATTGAAAAATACCAATTACCAACTGGCGTGGGTACTGGGTACTGGCACTACTGGGCAGTGGGCTGGTCATTCAGGCGGGCAATGTTTGGAGGGAAGACCTAGACAATAGAATGTCCACTGGTTTGGTCAAAGGGTGATTAACTTGATGGTTAATCATGGCTTGATTGCCTCTACAAATATGTCTAAAGTCAATATTTGGGGCTGGCTGCTTCCAGCCAGGTGAACTTAAGTGGCCTGGTATGGGATCATTAGATCTATGCAAAAGGGTACACTCATGCCAAAAAAATGCGGTTTACAGAGTCTAAACATCGCGGGATAAGAAGTTAAGTTTGAGCTGAAGAAGAATTATGGGAAACATGCATTAACTGTGACGAAGCCAGTGAAACAAGTGCCACTACTCCAGTCACAGTGTCTTGGAAAGCCAGTACATGTTTACAAAATTACAATACAAAGATATGGGCATGCGACTATGCATATATGTTATATGGAATGTCTCTATTAAAAGAATGCACATTATTAAAATAATACCATAGGAAGTCTCATTGTTGAAAAGAGGTTAAACTGCATTCCAATGTATAAAGCACTAGTGTCATTTATAATTCCATGCAAGGTCTCAATTTGCAACAATATAATACTAAAGAAATAATTTAAAGCATTCATTAACCGGAATTACAATTTATAATCAGTTTTATTAATAATAAAATTAATAATCTGGGTTTTGTATGAATATTTATATTATGTCCAGGCCCAGCCCAAGCCCGGCCCGGCCTGCTCACACTAGGCCCAAGCCCGATGTGTTTAATTTTTTTTCAGCCCAGGCCAGGCCCGGGTCCGCAATATGTAGGCCCAGACCCGGCCCGCGAAATTATGTAGAGGCCCGACTGGGTGGCAAGACTCAGACTTCCGTTTGGAGCCCCGTTTATCATGTGATCGCGGACGTTTACACATAGAAATATATAGGCAGAGGCAACGCATGACCAACAGCATTTATGCAGTAACAAATGGTGACAAGGGTGCCACTTTCAGCGGACGTTAGCTGACCAACCTGTTCAGTCCCTTTTGCAGTTTTGGGTCAACACTTTGTCAGGTTTGTCAAACCAGTTTCATCTAAGTTCCATATCTGGCGCGGTTCATAAGCATGCCTACAGATAACGGTTTCAAAATTATCAAAGAACTGAGACACATTTGTTACGTTGAAGCTAGTAGCACGTGACAAACTAGTTGCCTCTGGCATCCGCAAACCGAGATCGTTTCTGCGCTTAAGGAAACCATGCAAACAATCAACTCCCGCCATTTTATTGGTATGCCATAAAAATGGGTATATCTTTCCATTTCGCTCAGCGTACTCGTATGCTAGTCGCCTGTTAGTACCCTGAGTTAGACCATGAAACATCTTCGGTGATGTGATCAGGTACGTCGACAAGGCTTCCTCTTCAGCATCGGTAAACACCTGGAAACAGTAGACATGCAGAACATAAACTCAACGGATAGACGAAGAGACATGCGTACGTAAGTACGTACACATGTACGTACACATGTACGTACACATGTAGGCCCTACGTAGGTAGGGTTATATAAATATCCAAACGCAAAATTTATTCACTCTAAATATATAATTTATATATAGACCTACCTGTTTAGCAACAAACGACTTCTTGTAACATCGGTTTTCAGTATCTACACTCCTCAGGGCGTTTTTCACATAACGACCAAGTGTACATCAGTCTTCAGTATCCACACTCCTCATGGCGTCTTTCACACAACGACCAAGTGTACATCGGTTTACACCAAAATCCTTCGCCACGCTTCTAGTGGACCGTTGATTTTCAATTACATCGTGAATGGCGTCCTTCGTCTTTTCTTCAGGGAACACACCGCTCTTCATTGCTGGCCGATTCCGCATGATTGTAATCATGCCGGTGACCTGTAAGCACTGATACAAATAGATCTTCAGAGTACTCTATCCATGACTAATTGTAAACATAATAAAAGAATGACTTCAAATAAGTCACCAGGGTAGCTGTGACGAAGTATTCAGGGGTGGGTTCAGCTTTTTAGTGCACTGAATATTTTAACTTCCTCTGCACATAGGTTTACCAATAATAACATTTTACAGTTGAGCGTGATAAATAACGACCGCTCCCATACTGGCCCTAAAGTAATTACCAACCCTAATGGATCACATATAAATACTCACACATTTTCAGAATGCCATATTGAACATAAACAAATATGGGAGAATGTTGCGCGACTCAATACGGGGACTCATGGGCCGGTGTAGTAAAGTGAATCCATAGTAAGTTGACCCCAGGTCGATTTACTATGAAGTATTGTGACCGGAGGGTCGAAATACTATTATAGTAACTTGACCCCCGTGGTAATTTGATCCTCATTTATTCTAACACCTGGTTTGACAAAAATATGTTGTAATATAAATTTGCTACTCATGCACTTATATCACAGTTTGCACTGGGTACGAAATGCTCCCTTTTTGCTCAGCATGGTAGACCTAAGCTGTACTAGTCATTCTCTCATTGTGTAACACTTCCAACGGCATGGATATCATTCTACTACAACTTAACCCCCATACCGTTTACCCCCACACCGTTTTTGTATTGCTACTAAGTATAACCACAGGTACATCGCTCCCATCTTTTTGTGCAACCATCTTCACCGGAGGGAAGTATTGTGTATCATTACTCGTTTCAGAGAGGTCCTTTTTATAATGACCACAGCAATTTAACCCCCACTCTTTCTTTGTGTTAACAGTACAAAAATAGAGAAGTGATTTTACCGATGCCATATTAATTTAACCATCACTCTTTTTGTGTATTAACAGTCCCGTCAGTAGTATACGTATGGGAATGAGGGATCAAAAGAGCAGCCCAGTAAAGAGCAAGCTATTCACTTCCGGTATAGAGGCTTCTGGGTAGCCCCAGCGCCCCCTAGCGGTAACCTACATCCACCACGAGCGCCCCCTAGCGACTGGAGATAACCCTAACGGTCATAACCCCAACATGTTGACATGATCTCAACCTGTTGATCTCATGTGTGGTGACCCTTGACCTCAGTAGTGACCGCTACCCTAACGTAGTGACCGCTACCCTATGTGAGTGCTACCCCGATCCTTGAGGAGTAATTTTATTCCAAGACATATAATCCGTGGTTCGATGTAGTCCGCGATACCCTAACCGTTGGTTCGTTGTACCCCGCGTTACCCTGTTGCTAACAGACACAACACCTCATTGAATAAAATCATCAAGAAACTTTAATATTTAATAACGATACATCATATTAAAGCACATAAAATCATATAAATATAGTAATATAATTATTTAAAAATAGTTATATATCAAATCATATAAATATAGTAATATCATTATTTAAAAAAAAATAGCCATATATATCAAATCATATATATCAAATCATATTAAAGCACATAAAATCATATAAATATAGTAATATCATTATTTAAAAAATAACCATATATATATCAAATCATATTAAAACACATAAAATCATATTAATTATTTTAAAAAAAATAGCCATATATTTAATCATATTAAAGCATATAAATATCGTTCGTTATTTCATTTAAAAATAGCCATATATATAAAGCATATAAAGTCATATAAATATCTTTCATTAGTTCATTTAAAAATAGCCATGTTAAAGCATATAAAGTCATATATTAAAACATAGTGTTCATCTTGTTTTCCATTTCAACACAAGTTCAGTCGCGGCAGTGATTTCCCTCTTCTATCGATCAGTTTTGTAGGTCGTTGTACTGGCTCTACATTGTCTTGATCACTGCTGCACCCCCCACACGACTTTTCCATTTCTTGCATGACAGCAGACCATAATTTTCTGTGGTCTATAAATGCAGCGTAGTCATTGCACTCGTTGTCCCAACTCTCGGACTGATAACCATCGTCGACGATGTCGTCGTTGACCACGAGCGGCGTACGATCACGTAACTCTTTCATCACGAACGCCCAGTGGATTCTATGGAAGCTGAAAAATCAGAGTGAAAGACACATTGAGCCATTGGTAAAGGACTGTGTTAAAAGCATCGTATATACATTAAATAGCACATGCACATCTGTTAATAATAAACTATGAGTAGACCTGCTGTGAGCGGTGTACTTTGGATCCACCACGGCGTATGTAATGCTACACCGACAGCAGTAGAAGCGCGTAGAAACTAGGTCGTCTAAAACTGATAAGACTGACCTGGCGACCTCGCTCGGCCGACGCGGCGCGCCTGCTATTTATAATCAGACTACCAGCCGCTTAGCAAGAGGCATTGTAACTAGGTCACATACGCATAAAAGATGTCTCTTAAAGTTAAACTGTGTGTGTTATGTAGACGCTTTTAAAACCTTTTAAAAACACAGGAGTACGTATCAGCAAACAGCCACGGACAATATGTACTTACGATCGATACAGTATCAGACTCAACGCAACGCCAATCTCGATGTAGGCTTGCATCAAGTCGGAAAACAAAGCGACGCTAGACAGCATGGTTATGACGTCAGAGGCAACGGCAGCGGCAGCAGCAGCAGAACGACGGTTGCAGAATGGCGGTAAGTGTATAAAGAAATACCTTGTCTGAGGACGGGTTTATATAGGAAACGCTAAACAATGCAGACAGCTGACATAAGCTGCTATAACACAATAACAAATCCATCAAAGTCAGAAAGTTATGTTAGAAAACACCCATAATAAAATTATTATTAAACTGGAATGCTAATAATCAACTCCCAAATCCACTAGAACAATAAGTCATCCTTCACAACGAAAAACATGTTCGATAAGTCTGTCACAGAAGTGTCAGAGAATCGATGCTGAAAGCAAAATCTCATTTATCACGTGTAAAAAACAAAGTCAACCAGTTCTCAACCAACGTTGTATCGATTCCAGACATTCTGCATGAAACAGTAAACAACTCCTCCCTCGATAAGCTTGTCAACTAACTAACGCTGAATCCGAAAACTCATTTATCACGCATAAAAACACCATGCACTTATGGAAGTTATTGCTGCATGGAAACTGGTGGACATCAATGCATATGCATTAATTTATATATGCATGCATTAATTTATGCATGCATTTTATGTATATAAATACAGTGCATGTAACATTAAACAGCATAAAATCAGAATGACTCCTCCTCCTATATGCTTCCGTGGAGAAACCTCGTTTCTATCCAATTTCTACGCATGTAGGATACATGCATGGGGTCATGTTTTTAACACAGTTGAAGCTGCATACCAGTACAGGAAATGCATCTTTTATGGAGATGTCGACACGGCGCAGAAAATGCTTGCCACAAGAACCGGACTACAGGCGAAATATCTAAGCAAGACCATCCGAGATAAACAGGAGTTACGCGTGCAGTGGAACAAACAGAGACGATATGTAATGAGAGCGTTAGTTGCTATTAAATTTCGCGACACGACATTACGCAAACTATTATTAGAAACATATCCAGCGCCGTTAATGGAAAATGTGAGAAGTAGGGAGGGATACTGGAGCATGTCCACTTACACTGGACAGCGTGGACAGAACGTGTTGGGTCAGATACTCGTGAATTGTCGCGAGTTCATTCGAAAAAAACAGGCGCCATAAAGTCTGGCGCGCACAGCGATAGGAATGCGCGGTGATTGCGCAATACATACCAGAGGGCCAGCTGGTAAATATAACACAGACGCGCCATGCAACCGGCCCGCTATATAAGGGACCCGTAGCTGCAACTGTCATAACACGATTCTCGCAGCGACTCACTCACTCGACAGTCTCTCTCTCACTCTACCGAAGCAAGATGGCCGCCGCCGCGCAACAGCAGCTCTTCGATGACGAGCACATGATGAACCTGACGCGTTTGCAGTCGGAGGTAAGCGATGGAACATACAAGTTTCCAACACCTTTAACCATAGTGTCTACCGCACGGCAGGAGAGATATGTAGTATATCTGGCATGCTCACAGTGTCCCGTAGGAGTCCAGCGTAGTACCAGTAAGGGCTACTATTGTTCGACACACAAATGGCAGCGGTCTCCGACGTATAGATTCAACCTGCGTGTCCTCCTGAGGGACAGCATAGGCAGTGAATGTTGGGCTAGCGTATTTGATACGCTGGCAGTTAAAATCCTTGGCTTCACCGCGAACCAGTACGTTGCAATGAAGTCAGAAGACGAACGGGTGGCTGCCCTGTCTGTGTTGAGGGGGGTCCGTGTCAGAGCGACCATTAAAAAGCGTGTCAACAAGGAGTACGTAAACTACATTGCGTCAGAGTTGGAAATACTTGACGAGGCATTCTCTTTGTAGGAGGAAGACAAAGAGAATGCCGTCGCCACCAGCTCTGACAACAGCAATGAAAGTACAGAAAGCACGAACGAAAAGATACGGGACTGGGAAAATACCATGAATAAAAAGGTACAGCAGTGGTTAGACTCGTATGAACAACGTAATCTGTTACCATCCACACCATCCATCACTTCCTCTACCGAACCGACTCTGTGTATAACAGACGAGGAAAATAAAGATGCGGTTATTAGCGTAAGCAGCGAAACAGCTATGACCATAAGCAGCAGCAGCAGCGGCAGCAGCGGCAGCAGCAGCAGCAGCAGTGGTGGTGGTGGCAACGATATGCAGGCGACAGCAATGAACATAGACAGAATACGAAATCGTACAGAAGCCATGATGAACCAGAACACCTTCAACACATTGATAGACGCAGCTTGTGTTCGTTATGCATGTAACGAGATTGAGCGTATATTAGATTTATCGGAAGGTGAATATTACGTACCGTCTTCCGGTCTGATCAATCACGTCATGCGCTGGGTTGTCATAGCGATGGAGGAGAGGGTTGGTAAAAGACAATGGTGTATCGATATGACAGACACGATCAGAGCGACCATAGCCAGTCTATATGCAGGTAAGAACGAAGTTCCTGACATTGATTAAACAGGTGTGTCTTTTGTTGTCCCGTCTATAGATCCATAACGGCCTGCGACAATTGCGCGAGGCATACGAAAAAGCAGATGACGCCGACGACGATGACAAGATAGCACCACCACCACAGCAGCAGCGCAAACGCCGGATGTCATCGTTGCCTGCAAACGATCTGCGGTTGGTGCTCAACAGAAAACGTCGGTTTGCAGCACCAACCGCAGCAGCAGCAGCGGCAGCGCCAGCAGCAACGGCGGTGACAGCGCCAACCGCACCGATGTCACCGCCACCCCCACCGTCGTCGTGTCTACAAAGCACCTTCGCATTCACACCAGCGTCGCCACCATCGTCACCGTCACCATCATCGTCGTCGACGTCATCGTTTGAAACACTGAACAAGACATTGATAACACCGCCATCCTCCGACATGAAGCAGCAGCCATGCACCTGCGACCGCTGCTGCGACGAAAACATTATATTAGAATCTACACCAAGCAATCCGAACATTTTAAATCCATCTATAGCAAATATCATGATCACAGAAGCATTCACGCATTTAATCATGCATAGAGCACACCATACACCTCTGACAGTAGCCGAAGCTACTGTCAATGTATGTGCAGAAGGATGCACTCGACTACTGTCAGAGGAGATGCAAGCATACTTAATACACGAAGTGGCGTGTTTCAATCCTTGGATGTTGTAAACAAAGGATTGAAACACGCCACACACACACACACACACACACACACACACACACACACACACACACACACACACACACACACACACACACACACACACACACACACACACACACACACACACACACACACACACACACACACACACACACACACACACACACACACACACACACACACACAGTAATTGTTTAGTGTCTTTAGTAATTGTTAATGAATTTACAGTAATTGTTTAGTGTCTTTAGTAATTGTTAATGAATTTAATCTTATGTATTTAGTTGTTACTGACTTTAATCTTATGTATTTAGTTGTTATATATATCATTAGTGTCACACAGAGTAATTGATTTGAATCGTATATTGTTATTGACTTTAATCTTATGTATTTATTTTTTATATATCATTAGTGTCTTTAGTAATTGTTATTGACTTTAATCTATGTAGTTGTTATATATCATTAGTGTCTATGAAATACATATAGTAATCTTTATGCATGAAGAGATCGACTTCTCTATATATACAATTATTCACACACGTGACCTCTGTCGTGGTGTAAAAACCCACAAGTCAGCCATTATTCACACACGTGACCTCTGTCGTGGTGTAAAAACCCACAAGTCAGCCATTATTCACACACACACGTGACCTCTGTCGTGGTGTAAAAACCCACAAGTCAGTCATCATCATCAACTTATATATAGAGAAGCCTATCTTTTCATATCAGTATATATATATTTCATAGACAATGTATTCTATTGAATAAAATAGTCAAAATGGAATGGAACGTGTTGTACCTTCATTATTCGCACGACTGACACCCCTCTTCACGAAAGGGAAACCCGTAGTCGATTATGATGGACATAGTGGACAATACTAAGTGTCCAAGTTAGGAACGCCTGTGATCGGTCAATACTACCCATGTTAGGTTATTCGTGATTGGTCAATAGTACCCATGTTAGGAAAGCCCCTTTTTAGTAATTGACCAATAGGAATCAAGCTAGGAACGTCTCTCATCGGTGATTGGACAATAGTAGCCATGTTAATTAGTAATTGACCAATAGGAACGTCTCTTATTAATGATTGACATCTTGTCCACCTCGCACCGACTATATAGATGTACTGAGAGTCCATAGTACTCATGTTAGGTTATTCGTGATTGGTCAATAGTACCCATGTTAATTAGTAATTGACCAATAGGAATCAAGCTAGGAACGTCTCTTATTGCTGATTGGTCAATAGTAGTAGTACTGAAAGTCCATAGTACCCATGTTAGGTTATTCGTGATTGGTTAATAGTACCCATGTTAATTAGTAATTGACCAATAGGAATCAAGCTAGGAACGTCTCTTATTGCTGATTGGTCAATAGTACCCATGTTAATTAGTAATTGACCAATAGGAACGTCTCTTATTAATGATTGACATGTTATCCACCTCGCACGCACTATATAGATGTACTGAGAGTCCATTCCCTCTCAGTTGTAGATGCAGCCATGAAAAGACACCAGTGTCGTCACTGCGAGGTCGCCTTCGACACATGCGCAGAACTACAACGTCACGTGCAGAGTACTCACTCGACGCCATCATGCGACTTACATTCATACTCGATGGCACCGCCTATGGTGGCGCCACGCAGCGACTATGCAAAGAGAGCGAAATACGCATGCGAGAAATGCGGCGCCACCTTCGGGAGATATAACAACCTACAGCGTCACGTAAGGTCGGTATGTAGAGATAGTAGTAGTAGAAGTAGAAGTAGTAGAAGCATCGTCTACGCATGTAAGAAATGCGGACGGAAGTTCGAAAGACGTTACAATCTGACCATGCACGCACGAACCGCGTGTGCCGACGTCACCGAGCCACCAGCACCAAAGAGATCAATAAGAGAAGACACTATCCCATCCCACCATCCACTCGTTACCGAGGAAGATCCGTTAGACCCGCCTGATCGACTTCCTTTCGCCGATACTCTGTCGACGGAGTTGCTAGATGTCGTTCGTGCGCACTGGTCTGCTATACGGACCCACGTGTTCAGAGGTCCACTTCAATGCAGGTACGATTACAGATTAATCACGCTAGACACGACCGACTTGGAACCGTCTTTGAAGATCATGTTCCAGGAACAGACCAATGCGTTCAAGATTAACCTCAGTTACGGGTTCATTCTGAGAAACAAGAACACGGGTCAATACATGTACTATCATACCTCTTGTAATTGCTGTGGACGCTACCTGGACGAACCCAGTCTCGTCGCCAACAGCAAGGACTTTGATAAATTTCTCGAACGCATCCGAGAACCCGACCTCTTGCAATGGGCCATCAATCAAAGACCGGATTCTGCGTGGGTATGCGAACTCGTGACGAATGTCACTTTTTTCGTTAATCGCATCATCGATCATCCTATAGGATGTGTAGGCATGATCTCTCTACCATCCTACATCAAGAAGAAGAAAAGCATCATCGGATTGGAAACGGATCCCATCCATAACAAGAGGTACAAAGATAACCTGTGTCTGTTCCGATGTCTGGCCCTGCATCGAGGATGCGATCTATATCGATTGGAACCGGCGGTGAAGACGCTCTACGAGACATACGACCGAGATCATGTACCCATGGAAGAATTTACAGGGGTCAGGCTGGATGACCTCTATCGCGTAGAGACCACGTTCCAAACGAATGTGTGCGTGTACCGTCTTGTCAATGAGGAGGACGGTAAGTCGACTGCCGAACTGGTTCGTCGATCGTTATGCAACTACCCCGAAACAATGTATCTCAACCTTCACGGGACACATTTTTCATTCATCCAAGATGTCTGCATGTACTGCAACTCGTATCGATGTCGGAAGTGCGGTGACTCGTTATGGAAAGAGATATGGTTGCTGTATCGACACGAGCGCACGTGTACAGGAGGTGTGCGTCGAGTCTATCCTGGCGGCGTGTACCATTCCACACCATCGGTGTTCGAACGTCTGGACGACGAGAACATTCGCGTGGCTGAATCGCTGCGCTACTATCCGTATCGAGCCACCTTTGATTTCGAGTGTTGGTTCGACACGGAACAACTTCCGTCGGACAGTGACAAGGTCCACTGGGTGGCGCGTCACATTCCACTGAGCGTCAGCGTAGCATCCAACGTCCCCGGTCACGAGCGAGTGCAATGTCTCGTCACGGACGGAGACACCAACAAGTTGGTGAGTAGAATGATGAATATCTTACAAGCGATGAGTGACGCCGCGTACGACAAGATCAAACACTCGTACGACGATGTCTTGGATCAACTCGCAGAGGAACTGACGAAATGGGACGAAACTGAGAAGGCTGCACGATCAGCCATCGATAAGAAGAAATCTCGTCCGACGACCAATCCATACAAAAAGCTGATAGGACAACTCTATGGTTGGATGCATCAGTTACCTGTCATCGGGTTCAATTCGGGTAAGTATGATCTCAATGCCATCAAACAGTTTCTCATACCCTACTTCTTATCCACCGGGTCAAAGGAACAAGAAGAACAAGAAGAAGAACAAGACGACAAAGACGAAGAGAATGAGGGTGTCGGTACTTTTTTCGTCATCAAACGCAACAACACTTTCATGTGTCTTTCGACGGATCAGCTGAAATTCCTAGACATGACCAACTACATAGCTCCCGGGTTCAGTTACGACAAGTATCTGAAGGCGTACGGATGCGAGGTGACAAAAGGTCATTTCCCGTACGAGTACATGGACCGTCTGGAGAGACTCGACGACACTGCACTTCCATCGAAACAGGCCTTCTTCAGTCGACTGAAGAACGAAGGTATCTCCGACGAGGATTATGCCAGTTGTCAAGAGGCCTGGCGCGATAATTCCATGACGACTTTGCGAGACTTTCTCGTCTGGTACAACAACAGAGACGTGGTTCCCTTTCTGCAGGCCATCGACAGACAGTTTGCCTTCTACGAACAACGTGGCATAGACATGTTCAAGCAAGGCATCAGCGTACCTGGTCTGACCTTGCTCTACCTGTTCAACGACCTTCCCGAGAAGACCTACTTTACCATCTTCAACGAGAAGAATAAAGATCTTCATCATCTCGTCAAAGATCACGTGGTTGGCGGGGCTTCGCTCATTTTTCATCGCTATCACGAGAAAGGGGTCACCACGCTACGTCAGAACGAGTACGGAGAGGCCGCTCGTCCTTGTAGGTCCATCGTTGGATACGATGCCAATGCCCTGTACTTGTGGTCACTCATGCAAGACATGCCTATGGGATGGTACACGCGACGACGGGAAGAGAAAGATTTCCGACCAGAATCGGCGCAGCTGTACGGTCAGATGGCCGCGGAATGGTTGACTTGGGAATCCGAACGCACGGGACGCGTCATACGACACCAGATCAACGGTAGAGAGAAGAGAATAGGCAAACTGCTGGTGGACGGGTGGTGCAGCGAGACGAAAACGGCTTATCAGTACCACGGATGTTTTTTCCATGGTCACTCGTGCACTGGCAAAGAGGTCAACGAGGTCAACGGGAAACCCATGGCTGAACTGCTCGAAGAGACCCGAAAGAACACCGTCTACCTCCGTCACTTTGTCAAAGTCGTAGAGATGTGGGAATGCGAGTGGAAAGAGACGAGACGAGATCCTGTCGTGAAAAAGCTTCTGGATGCTGCATTTCCGCGACGACGTCACGCACGATGGACGATGACGTCACAACAGATCCTGAGCGGCGTGCGTGCCGGAACCGTGTTCGGTCTGATCGAGTGTGACCTTCGCGTACCGGAAGCATTGCGAGAACACTTTGCCGAGATGCAGCCCGTGTTCAAGAACATCCGACTGACACGCGACGATCTCGGACCGTTCATGCGCCGATACGCCGAGGAGCACAACATCATGACGACACCGAGACGCATGCTCGTGGGTAGTTATCGAGGGGATAAGATCCTGCTTGCCACGCCTCTGCTGCGATGGTACATGGACCACGGTCTCGAGGTGACGCACGTGTATCAGATCATCGAGTACGATCCCGTCCCGTATTTCAGACGGTTCGGCGATGCAGTGTCCGCGGCGCGACGCGAAGGAGACGTCCACTCGCACAAGGCCATCATCGCAGACACCATGAAGTTGCTGGGGAACTCGGGTCACGGAAAGACCATAACCAACGTGGACCGACATCGCGACGTCAATTATTGCAAGGAGAAGGCGGCATCGCTCTTGGTCAACGATAAGAGATTCCGACAACTCGATGTCATCGTGGACGATGCGTACGAGATAGAGATGAACAAGAAGACCGTCACGTACACCCTGCCCGTACACGTGGGATTCTTCGTTCTGCAGTACGCCAAGATGCGCATGTTACAGTTCTACTACGACTTCATCGACAGGTACCTGGAGCGCCCTCTTTTTCAGTACTGCGAGACAGATACAGATTCTGCCTATTTGGCCTTGGCCGGCGAGTCCGTCGACGCCCTCGTGACTCCGGAACTACGAGAACATTACTTCCGGCACCGCTCCGAATGGTTACCGTCCGAATGTTGCGACGACCATCGGAACGAGTACGTGCGCTGTCGACTCGCCAATAGACCATGGGTCGGCGACGAGGCGTGCTGTAAAGCGCGTAGGGCTTACGACAAGAGGACACCTGGTCTGTTCAAGGTGGAATGGTCCGGCGACGGGTTCGTGGGGTTGTGCAGCAAGACGTACTATTGTTTCGGACCCACCGACAAATACAGCACCAAAGGACTGAGCAAACGTCACAACGACATCGACAAGAACGCGTTCCTGGAGGTGCTCACCAACCGTCGGAGCGGAAGTGGAAAGAACCGTGGGTTCCGGGTGCGTCACTCGACCGTGTTGACGTACGTGCAGGAACGAGCGGCTCTCACCTACTTCTACGCCAAACGAGTGGTGCACGAGGACGGGGTGAGCACGGGTCCGGTGGACGTGTAGAAAAGGACGATGCACTGCGGTCGTCTTTCATAAGCGACCATGGACGCGCGGTGGAAACATCCTTTCACGTGCATCGTCGCCGGTCCGACGGGATGCGGCAAAAGTACTTTCGTGACGCGTATGCTACGTCACGCTGCTGCGATGATCGATCCTCCTCCCGAACGGATCACGTGGTGTTACGGAGAATGGCAAGAGGCTTACGCAACGATGGACTTGATGGACGTGCGCTTCGAGGAAGGGTTGCCGAGTGCTAGCATGTTCGATTCGTCGACGAGGAACCTCATCGTCATAAACGATCTCATGGCAGAAACGGACGAACGGGTCACGACCTTGTTCACTAAAAAGAGTCACCACAGGAACACGTCCGTGCTGTATCTCGTACAGAACCTTTTCCCCAAAAACAAAGAGAGTCGTACCATCAGTCTGAATTCTCAGTACATGGTGGTGTTCAAGAATCCTCGTGACGCATCGCAGATGTCGCACTTGGCTCGACAGATGTATCCGGGGCGCGCCAAATTCGTTCAAGAGGCTTTTAAAGACGCTACCTCGGTACCGTACGGCTATCTATTGGTCGATCTCAAGCAGGACACGCCCGAGGACATGCGTCTGCGCACGGCCATCTTTCCAGACGACGGTGTTCAGTACGTGTACTTGCCGAAGGTATAAAAAGACCGCACGCGTGGATAGTCTCTTCATTCCCACCATGTCTGCCCTGGTGAAGAGACACATTATATGCATACAGGCGCTGAACAGGATCAAGAACAACAAACTGAAAAGAGCCATCATCGAAAACGCTGACGCCGATCTTTTGTGTGCGCTAGCCGAGTGTGCCTACAACATATTAAAACAGAACATTCCATTGTCTGCATTACAGAGGCGTCGTTTGAGTAAATACAGGAAGAGGTTACGGGAGTTGGCTCACAGTCGAACGTCGGCTGGTAGAAGAAGACGCCTCTTGCTGAACCGACAGGTCGGCGAGGGACAGAGCGGAGGGTTCCTATCGGCCTTCCTAGCACCGTTGGCAAGTTCGGTGTTTCTACCCTTGCTTCGAGAGGTGCTGCTCCCGCAAGCAACCAGGTCGCGCCACCTTCGTTCGGGAGGTTAGATGGAACACGCACGCAAGATGGCCTTGGTAGATCCACGAATGTTGGACACGCTTCGATCACCCCCACCCCCGACGGATACCTTAGGTAAGAAGGTGCGAGCTCTCGATGACGAGATGACGGCCATCCTCGACAGAAAGGACCTCGACGACAGGACCAAGGTAACATTGTATAATCAGGTGTTGCAACGGTATAACGTCTTGTCCGATAAACACGCCAAGGAACCGACACGAGTGATCTCAGTGAACGAGTCTGGGCCAGGGCCGGAGCCGAGGCCGAGGCCGGGGCTGGGGGCGGGGGCGGGGGCGGGGGCGGGGGCGGGGCCGGGGCCGGGGGAAGCTCCTGCTAGCAAGATGGAGGCCGACGTCGTGGATACCGTTCCCAAGACCATGCAAGGCAAAGCCAGACGGTTGATGGAACGCATGAAAAGAAACATGTCTTGGACCGCCCGCGGCGAACTGATACACGAGGGTGTGCCCATCACCGGAAGTAACGTGGTGGATCTCGTGAACGATGTGTTGCGCAAGAGAAAGACCAATCCGACGGGATGGCAACCGTTTGCAAGACAACTCCGTGCCATGAACCTGCCCATGGAGTTGGTCGGTAACGTCGCCAGGAGAGACTACATACGCCAGGCACCGACACCGACCACATCCACTCCAGGTCGTCGTCGAATACCGGCTACTCCTCGCTCTGGTGGTGGTGGTAGCGCAAGAAGATCGCTCAGTTGGACACCCCTCGCTCGTCGACGCGGACAAATGGAACATTCCATGCTCACCCCACCTCCAGAACGTCAACGCAAGGCACTGACGTCATTGGCTAGTTGGGAAGACATTTAAGTCGTTGCAACACGTGTCCACAGCTCAGTGTGCACTGCGATGTCGAGCGATCCACAGGACACGTACTACCGTTCCGTCGTCGTTACAGTATTTTGCGTTGGACTGTACTTGATTGCTGACGCCATAGTGCGAAATCTTTACAACAGTTGCTCTGCAGAGTATGATCACAGTACTAGAATATAGATCATTCGTCATCGTCTTGGGTGTGGTAGTGGGCTTCTGGTGTACGTCAGCGTACTCTGTCTTACTCGTCACGAACCGTGCTGCGCACCGTGCTGCGCAGTAAACGTCACAACCGTCAGTCCATCGGAACTCTTTTAATGGCACCGAAGAAAGAACGAGCACTTAGGACGGTCTACTTCGATCCGAAAAGGGTAGGTAGTTACGGCGGACCCGATGCCTTGCGACGCGTCACGCACATATCAAGAAAAAAGGTCGCGGAATGGTTGTCGGAACAGGACGCCTATACCCTACACAAGCCGGCTAGACGTCGTTTCGAGAGACGACGCGTCATCGTGAGCGGTCTGCGTCAGCAGTGGCAGGCCGATCTCGTCGATCTGTCGCATTTGAAAAAGCACAACGACGGTATGACCTTTCTCCTCACGGTGATCGACGTCTTCTCGAAAGTGGCCTGGTGTGTTCCCATGAAGAACAAGTCCGCGGCGTCGTTGGTAGCGGCACTTGACAGCACGTTCAGCAAAGGCTGGCCAAAGATGTTGCAGACAGACCAAGGAAAGGAATTTCTGAATAGATCCGTCCAGACTCTATTGAAGAAGCACAACATCCATCACTTCTCCACGCACAACGCGGAGACGAAGGCGTGCATCGTGGAAAGATTCAACAGGACGTTGAAGACACGCATGTGGCGATACTTCACGAAACACCAGACGTGGCGATACATCAACATCCTTCAGGACCTGGTGCATTCGTACAACAACAGCTACCACCGCAGTATCGGCATGGCTCCTTCACAGGTGAGTTACCGTAATCAGGAAAAGGTGTGGCAGCGACTGTACGGTCACGACGGTAAGGGCGTGCCCAAGTTGCGCGTGTCGGATCGCGTACGTATCAGCAAGTACAAAGGTAAGTTCGAAAAGGGGTACACGGCGAATTGGAGCGAAGAGATTTTCACGATACACGAGGTTCATCCCTCCGCTCCACCCGTGTATCGATTGAAGGACGATCTCGGCGAAGTGCTGGAAGGTACCTTCTACGAAATGGAGCTGCAGAAAGTGTTGGTACCCCCCGATAAACTGTTCTACGTGCAAGAGGTCCTGGATCGTCGCAAGGTAGGTGGACGAAATCAAGTTTTCGTGAAATGGTTCGGCTACCCCTCCAAATTCAACAGCTGGATCGATGCCAAGGCACTGGTGCAGTTTACTATAAAGACTAGCCACGCGTTCGGTAAGACTTCAGTCGAGACATGACACATGACACGACAACACGAGACTTCACCGTCGTAGAACAGGAGGAACAAGAGGACGTAGTAGTAGAGGACAGTACTGACGCGCAGAACGCAGAGGACAGTAGCGGTAGCAGTAGCGGTAGCAGTAGCACTCCTTGGTATCTGTTCGGTACCGCGTGTCCTAAAGAGGAAATAGTCTTTCTATGTCAGGTGCTCATCTTGTTTACGGTCATTCTCATAAGCATTTACAATCTGACCACAGGTCACGAGAATTCTACTCTGTGGACGGCTCTGTTGAGTAGTTCTTTGGGTTACCTGCTCCCCAATCCCACGTTGAGACGTAATGGCGACTGATTTCTACCTGACACTGCCTAGCAACGCTTCCATGAAGATGTATCCCAACAATACGTTGGCTCATTACATCACAGACTTACCTCGACTTATCGATCTGACTGGCGAGTGGGAATGCGGGTTGGCAGAAATACAGTACCCGCATACGTGGTACAATATAGGAAAGTACGACACCTGGTTCTTCCTTAACGAGACGATTGCTGTGGGTCTAACCCCGAGTGCAAGGATCAGTGCTGGATATTACAAGTCTCCCGCGATATTGATGGATCACGTCAACAGGGGACTGGACAGTATGACGACGGATAAGATACGAGCAAAGTTGACCTACAGCCCCGTCACTCAAAAAATGACGATGCACATGACACCAGGTACCGAGTTCACTGTACCTCGCTTAAGTGCATTGGGAAGGATGTTAGGTTTCGAACCGACGGTGGTCACCAGTCCGTCAGCAGCAGCAGCAGCACCACCGTCGCTACTAGGATCGATCATGACAGCAGCGGTGGCAACAGCAGAGACGATAACAACGGACGAGAAGGTGGAAGGTGGAAGGAATCTCGGTCTCACACCGTCGGTCACCGTGTTTTTGCCACCCAAAGACACTCCCGATGGTCCCTATACCTACCGTAAAGAAGCCGAACACGTGGTGCAGATGAATCAAGGGTTCGATACCATATACGTTTACACGGACGTCGTGGAGTCTCGTAACACTGTCGCGCCTTTGTTGCGAGCCCTCCCGGTTGTCGGAAGTCACGGCGAAACGGTATCCGACAGGTTCACTAACATTCACTACGTGCCTCTGTTGTACTCGCACTTCAAGTCGATTGAAATCGATATAAGGGACGACACAGGACGACGCGTGCCATTCGAGTACGGTAGAGTGACCGTGACACTTCATTTTCGACGGCGCAGGATCGGACTGTTCTGAAGATGAATTACAACGAGTATTACGCGCGTCAGGCAGGTGGTGCGCTGCCCTACTTCGCCGGTGCTCAATACCAGCGGGGACATGGACTAGGTAGTCTGTTCACCGGTCTGCTACGCAGCGCCATGCCGCTCATCAAGAGAGGTGCCGTGGCGTTGGGAAGGGGAGCGTTGAAGACCGGCGTGCGCATAGCCGACGACGTCATGTCTGGACAGAGCATAAAAAAGGCAACCAAACGACGCGTCACAGATGCCGGTAGGAATCTGATGCGTATGGTGGTTCCTGGCGTGCGTCCTCGAAAACGTATAAAACGCGCGCCGGCAAAGAAAGGAGTCACTTTAGCAAAGAGACGACGCAAGAGACAGACGTCCGCGAAACGCGAGGCCGACATATTCGACGACGATGGCATTCGTACATAAACAGTCGTGTGAAGGGGTCAAGAGCGAGCTGGATCTCATTACCGTACCCCCCCCCTCAGACCAGCATCATCGACAGTCACGTAGTGGAACATCAGCCCTTGTCCTCGCTGGACTCGGGTGGACCCATAGAATTCCTCATACCCGGATCGGGAGACGATTACCTGGATCTCGCCAACACGATACTGCACGTGCAGGCGAAGGTGACACGAGCCAACGGGGACGATATCGACTTGGCCGATCCCGTGGCACCGGTGAATAACTGGCTGCATGCACTGATCAGTCAAGCCGACGTCTCCCTGAACAATACGCTCGTGACCCCTTCGACCAACACGTATGCGTATCGCGCCTTCATAGAGACGTTGCTCAGCTACGGTCCAGATGCCAAGGACACGCAACTGACGAGTCAGCTGTGGCACAAGGACACGGCCACTCGCATGGACGCCTGCGAGATAGCCGACGGACCCGCAGCTAACGAAGGGTTCGTGGCTCGACGAGGGCACATCCTGAGGAGCCGTGTTGTCGATATGATGGGCCGTCTCCACGTGGACCTCTTTCTGCAGGATAAATTCCTCATCAACGGCGTCGACGTCAAGATCCGACTGGTGCGTAGTAAACCTGCTTTTGCACTCATGGCTGGTGGAGTCAACCCCGATTACAAGATACAAATAGTCAATGCCTGCTTGTTTGCAAAGAAAGTCACCGTAAATCCCAGCGTGCAGATAGCACACGTCAAGGCTTTGGAGAAGAGTACGGTCAAGTATCCGATGCGGTCCGTCGAGTGCAAGGTGTACTCCATTCCTGCCGGCACTCGTTCGCACACGTACGAGAACCTGTTCCTCGGCACCCTGCCGAAACGTCTGGTGCTGTGCTGCATCGATAACGATGCCTACAACGGAGCGTACGACAAGAATCCGTTTCACGCCAAGAACAACGCCATCAGCTTCCTCGCAGTGTACGTGGACGGACGACAGATACCCTCCAAACCTTTCCAGCCGAATTTCGAAGACAACCTCTTTGTCAGGAGCTACATGAGTCTGTTCTCGTCGACAGGTAAGTTGTGGCAGGACGAAGGGAACGGACTGACTCGCAGCGACTACCGACACGGCTACACCTTCTTCGGTTTCGACCTGACCCCCGATCAGTGCGATGGTCCCTGCTTCCATCTAGTACAAAAGGGCAACCTGCGCATAGAAGTGCATTTCCGCAATGCGCTGCTGAACACCGTGAACGTCGTCGCCTACGCCGAGCTCGAGTCCGTGCTGGAAATCGACAAGAATCGCAACATCATCTACGACTACTAAAATGGACACCCCGCAGATTGCTAGACTACTGGCAGTGGACCCATGCACCAGAACTATATTTCGCGGCGTCGTACCCAGAGACGGACTACCCACTACGATAGACGGCACTCTGCCCGCAGCCTTCGTGTGCAACACCGACAACGGCGACGAACCAGGCGAACATTGGATAGCGCTGTACCTGGACGCCGACGGACGCGGCGAATACTTCTGCTCGTACGGACTGCCGCCTCGTTACGCAGCGTTCCGCACCTTCCTGAACAAACACTGTTCCGAATGGACTCATAATACCCAGAGGCTTCAGAGTCCTCTGTCTAACGTTTGCGGACAATATTGTGTTGCTTATGTAATGTTTCGTTGTAAAGGTTCTTCTATGAAGACTTTCGTAAACATGTTCCACACTAATCTGGTCAATAACGATGTTGAAGTGTTCGATTGGATGAGACTATTGAAAAAGGGTATACCCTACTATCGTGTATCTTACAGAGACTGATGATACAAACAACCTTTTCGGCACCTATTCAGTAGTTAATGATTGCCGCGTATTTGATTGGCTTAAAACAGCTGCGATATTGTGGTAGACTGTATTATCGCTCATAGCAGCAGTACACCACATCATCGTTCGAGCCTCTGGCGAGGTGGTGCACCACTCGTAAGCTCGCGACCTCTGGCGTGATGGTAAACATCCGCAAGTCGCCTCGTCGTCGTCGTCATCCTCGAGCCTCTGGCGAGGTGGAAACACCCCTAAGCTCACGACCTCTGGCGCGATGGTCAACATACGCAAGTCGATTCATATATATTCATCGTAGTTGTAGTTGTAGTGATATTACACGCTACCACGCTTGATGTATCGCCATGCTGCTTGTATTATACTCAATAAAATACGTGTGCACTCGTACCCTATCGTGTTGCGTTGATTTCTCGTCTCCATTAGTCCCCTTTGATAGTTGATATAATTAACGACCCTATTATTAATTAGTTGATTACTAATGACCCTATAATTACTACGTATGAATCGTCACGGTCACTACCTGGTCAGTACAGGTCATAGGTCACCACACACACACACACACACACACACACACACACACACACACACACACACACACACACACACACACACACACACACACACACACACACACACACACACACACACACACACACACACACACACACACACACACACACACACACACACACACACACACACACACACACAAGGTTATGACCATTAACTCCAGTCGCTAGGGGGCGCTCGTGGTGGATGTAGGTTACCGCTAGGGGGCGCTGGGGTTACCCAGAAGTCACGTGACCGGAAGTGAATAGCTTGCTCTTTACTGGGCTGCTCTTTTGATCCCTCATTCCCACACGTATACTACTCCCGTCGAAGGGGGGGGTCATATTACCATGACCATAGTCGTTTAATCCCAGCTCTTTCTCTGTGTTAACTGTCCCAAAATCGCGAGGTAATTTGTGTTTTACCATGCTAATTTGATTACCACACTTTGTGTGTGTTATCAGTCCCATAAAATGGTGTAAGGGGGTAATTTTATCACGATCATAGTAATTCTTCTGCTACCTGCTACAAGTCTTTATGGAGAATGTAATTTTACTGATATAACAGTAAGAGTTAATACGACCATAGTTTAGAAAGAATGGTACAGATAAGTTAAACATTCAGTTCAGAATACAAACAGGCGATTGTCAACAAATTCTACACATGATGATGTTCGAGTAGTGGTTCCACCAGACGTATAACTGCGTGGTTTGAAATGGAAGATGAGGAGTACCAGTTGATTACGAAGTTCCTGTCAAGTTCAGCGGAGTTCCGAGAATGGCCTCCGTAAGTCAACACCAGGGACCAGAAGACCAACTTCCGTAGAAAGTGCACCAAGTATCAGTTAGTGAGTGGCATCCTGCATTATATGCACAAAAAGCACGGAGCAGTGCGCGTCATCAAGATCTCCTCCAAGCTTGCCACAGTTCGCCCACCTTAGGTCATGATGGTCGTGATGGTTGGTGGTGATAATGATGATGATGATGAGAATAAGGACGACGACGAGAATGACTAAGACGAAGAGGACGATGAGGATAATTATCCACTCGACATTCACAAACGTATGCTTAACATATGGTACTCGGAACGAGTCAGCCGCATGTTATCTTGGAGGATATGCATGGCCGTGTATACAGTACATCGTCCCAGTTAAGGGGTCATCCATAAAGTACGTCAAGCTATTTGTGGGCATTTTTTTAGACATCCCATCCCCTTGTCATGCTTCATAATGCTTGCCTATAGACCCCTCCACCCCCTAAACGTGATGTACTTTATGGATGACCCCTAACACACGGCAATAATAATATATGCGCAAACAATAGGTCCGAATCAGGTAGGGTGGCAAGGAAGAGAGGAGGAATCATTTAAATAGAGTCACCTCAAAAAATTAAATGGGTTATCTAAACAAAATTAAGGGGTCATCTCAAATTGTAAAATAAGTGGTTGATTAAATTTTTTAGATGGCTCTTTCATTTTATATTTTTGAGATGAGGCCTTAAATTTTGTGCGTGCGTGCGTGCGTGCGTGCGTGCGTGTGTATGAAGTCTTGCTGTTGTTGTAGGTTCTTGTGATGTGTGTCAGCGACAGAATCACCTGCGTAAGACACCAGCTGAATTACACCCCGTTCCCCTGTCAAGCACAGCTTTCAAGCAGTTTGGGGTGGATCTCGTTGGTCCATTGCAAAAAAACAGAGAAAGGCAACAAGAACGTCGTCGTGTTGACCTTAGCAAATGGCCAGAGGCTCGCGCCATCCCATCTAAACATGCGTCACACATTGTTGACTTCATCATCGACATCATCTGCCGATAAGGCGTTAAGGACACGAGCATTACTGACCAGGGCCGTGAATTCGTGAGTTCTGTAATCAGGTTAACGATACTATTTGCAACCGGCTGGCCATCGACCATCGCGTTACAACGGCGTTTAATCCGAAAGCTAATGGCCTCACTGAAAGGTACAATCAGACGCTTACCAACTGCCTGGTCAAGTTCTGTAACGACGGCTAGAATGACTGGGACATAGCCCCAGTGTTGTTGGCACACAGAACGTCTGTCCAAAAATCAACCAACGAGATGCCGTACTATCTGCTCTTCGGGAAGAAACCGAGACTTCCTATAAAGCTGCATTTGCCTGTGGGAGAAGCTGACAACGTCTCTGCAACTGTGGACCAGCAGCTTGCAACCAGAATTGAAACCCTGCTGCCATTGATGACCTACCAGAAGAAGGCAAAGGTCAATATACAGATAGCTCAAACGAAACAAAAGGAGTACTTCGACAGCAGATTTGAGGCACCTGCCTACACCATCGGAGACGAGGTGCTTCTCAGAACAGTCGGAGGGATAACAGAATGGGGGATAAATTGAAATCTAGATGGACTGGTCCGTTCCCAATTGAAGAGATTCACGCAAAAGGGACATTCAAACTAGGCACAGGGCAAAGGTAAACTCTGCGAGGATCAAACCACACCAGCGACCACTCAGCAACGATTGCGTCGAGACTGGAGAAGAACACCAGGAAACTGTGATATTAAGTTATGTTGATGGGGAGTGGCAGAATCAACGTGCTCAGATCCTTGGCTTGCAGGTCTACACGCAACTTCACATCGGAACAGAGAGGTAAATTGCTGTGACAGAGTCACCACCCACGACCTTAACAATGCGGGGAGATGGAAATTGTCTTTTTCGGACGATGAGTTATTTCCTCTCTGGTGGACATACCTTTCACAAAGTTCTGCGTGCTGTGCTTATGACGTACATGGGCGAAAACAAGTGTATCATAGGCACAATCGCTAGCAACACCGACTATGCAACGAAAACCAACATTGCGAGCCTCCGGGTGTATGGAACAGAGATCGATTTGTTTTTGCAAGCCTCCTTGCCACAAAGATCTATGTGTTCTTACCATACGGCAGAGACAAGAATGACACAGTGGAATACAAGTGGCAGTGCTGTGGCCCACACCCACAGCTAAACAGTAGTTGACTTTAATTGTGTATCGGTATATATATATATATATATATATATATATATATATATACACACACACACACACACACACACACACACACACACACACACACACACACACACACACACACACACACACACACACACACACACACACACACCGAAAAGAACAATTGGTTTGTTGTTATAATTTATGCATATTTGTTTTGCATATTTTTGTCAGAATTCTTGATTATTTATTGTTAGCTGATTTCCTTATTTCCCCTGTAATAGTACGTGCACAATAGTACAATAATACATGTGTGTTTGGTATTGGAGGACATAATTATGCACATTATTATTTTATTGACTTGGAACAGTTGGTGATTGTAATTGAGTATTTTTTATATTGTAATATATGTGACACTGTTGTCTCTACAATTTGTGTTCCCATAGTCTAAATATTCTAGTCTCGCCCGATAAAATGCCACAGCGCCAGGGCAACAGTTGTGTTAGACGGTAGGACATCTAACACGTGTATTAGGTAGGCTGGTGGAAGTCCGAGTAATCCAACCATTTCTTAAAATAAAAATATAATGAACACAGAAACTGTTGCTTCTAATGTATTGTGCATATTGCATTTTAATAATACAGTGAAGTAATCATGCCAAGATAAACCATAAAATTGTTGTAATGGCAGGGTCTGCAGACTTGTAATAATGTGTATCCTGCACACACTTAATAACTAGCCCTACTTGACGGAGATCATCTTGCTACGGTTATCACATGACATCCACCATGTCCCATCGACTGTTCTAATCTTAGAAAGGTTATTTTTATTATCATAACAATATGATTCCCAACTTGTTAGTTTAATAATACTTATTTGGGAAAGACATTTTATTTTGTCCGCAGTACTGGTATACTATACCTGTATGGTACAGAAGCTTCCAATTTGCGAGGACAACTTGGTCCAAGGAACAACTAAGACGGCGAATAGAAGGAAGATGAATGAGCTGAAGGAAGAGGTTACGATGCAGTTCGGCTGAACGGGAAGAATACTAAAAGGCAGGATAGTATGGGCAGGTCCCTTGGTGCGGATTGAGGAGGGTTGACTACCAAAGAGAGCAGAGGTGGTGTCACAGCCAGGCCGAAGGAAAAGGAATGTGAGAACTGAGAAAAGAGGGATGTAAGATGCATTAATACATGTCATGCTTTCTACCAGAAAGCTGTTTCCCGTAATATGAGAAATTTAGGCTAGGCAAATTAGGTATGACCTTTTTTTAAAAACAGTTTAAATATATCCAATTTCCAATCCAGGTTGTATTCCACAAAACACTATTTACACGCAATGCGACATCACATGGTGACTGAAATATAGGGGTGTCAAATTACCACAGGGGTCAATATACTATTATAGTATTTCGACCGCGGGGGTAAAATACTATGGGGATCCAAATACTATCCTACACCGGTTCATCGGCCCCATGCATCCCTCATGGGTGCATGATCACAATTATACATGCAACATGAGTTTTACTAAAACGTTGACCAGCGTGTGCCAAAATAGGTTTCAGGCATTGACAAAACTATTATCCGTCATTGACAATATGTTAGTATTGATAACATTGCACTACGTATAGTAGATGTAGAACGAAAACAAGAAAACACGCTATATTTACCTATAAAATATAGCAAAAATATTTCATAGGTAAAAACACATACCGTCGTGATTTTGCGCGCCTTTTATCATCCGTCATTAGTCAAAAGGTCGTGACGTTGTAGGTAGCATGACGTTCATCTATAGAACTCGTCAGATAGAGCGACTAATCGTTATTAACCAAGTTTCAGTGGGTGGCTCAAAGCTCCCCTATAATCATGGGTCTCAACCTTCCCCTACAGCGCAGAGCGACAAAACTGGTATCAAAGATAAAACACCTAAGCTACATTGACTGCCAAGTCTATTTTATCGGCGGGCACGTGGTGATATGTTTGAAACATGCAAATATGTGCACGGCCTCCACAACGTGGACCATGTGGGACTCGAACTTGAAACGCAAACAGATACAAGAGGCCACAGCAAAAATACAAGAGGCCACAGCAAAAATACAAGAGGCCACAGCAAAAACAGCGATGGAACACTCTGTCGGAGACTGTAGCATCAGCTCCATCTTTAAACACCTTCAAAACCAGACTTGACAAGTACTGGTGCGCCTACCGGTATAAGCAAAACACAAACTTCACTTTCATCACCTCTTTCCCACATTGATCTTAAGACCCAGTTGGCTGCTTTTTTCTTGAAGCCTTTCTGTTTTTTGTTGCATGTGTTTGTGAGAGTAGTGCTAGATCATCTGCAAAATCCAGGTCTTCTAGTTGTGAGAACAAGTTCCGCTGGATCCCAGTACGATGGTATTCTGTAGATCTATTCATTGTCCAGTCTACGGCTATCAGAAAGAACAGTGGAGATTGCAAGCAGCCCTGTCGTACTCCAATTCCTATATGGAAGCCCTCTGAAACTTGTCATCTTGCTACTCAGCGAAATTAAACAAAAGCGAATATTGCTTTAAATATAATAGATAAAATAATAATAAGAACATTAAACGAAAAAACATGTAGCGAACGCCCTACCGCTAAGCTATGACAGCTCATATATAAATCTGTACTGAATTCGTTATGTATTCTGCAGGACGTCTCGTGGAATTGTCGTCTAAACTGACAATTTTGTTTTAATCATATTCACGTTGGTAACATTTACAGGAATGTTTTCATTAATTTGCTGTTCTTTGTGAGTGATTCATGAAAATACAAACTTGCAGAACTCGACAGTTCTTGCAGAACTCGATAGGTTTTGCCGTTTCATCACGTTTCATCCGCTACGGCGCCTCATACAAACTCATCACTTTTCTGAGATGGTTAGATTATTCATACGTTTTAATATTAAAGGAGCTTAATCAATTCGATTTTTTTACAGAATCATTTCAAATTATTTTTGCGAAAAACCAAATCTACCTAGTATCCACTGCGACATGCTAGTTCGTTTGTGCAACTCTTGTATATCATTTTTGTGAAATCATCTGTCAAACTATTAAATTAATTAATGCTTGTTCAAGCATTAACTGAAGTGAAAATAGAAATGCTAAAAATCATGATTTTCTTCCTTGGTGAAATTGTGTAACTTTGTCATGCGCCTGGCGAGAGGATGGAGGTCACGCCCATGATCAGCATTGACCCACACAGTGCTTACCATTTTGGATATCCACTATTTTGATCCTTATCAGATCTAACAACTAAAGTCAATTCTTTCGATGATTTAAAAAAAATAGGCATTTCTTTATTAAATTGACTGCAGATGTTACGTAAACTATTCACACACTACATATTTGGACACCAATGAACCAGATTTGCTATAGGCTAAATCAGTTAAGGAAGCAGATTTAACACATTTGACACTTTGCTGGTACTCGATCTTTGCTTTTGTCAATTTATAAAATTCAATTCTTTTGTAGAAGCATTACAGCACATTTTCGCAAAAATAAAAACTCAGACATTCACAAATTCAATAACATAAAACAAGTCATTATATTAAGCATAATCTGTTTTCACATATACATAACCACAAGAACTATGTATGTTATTCATACTTGCTTGTAGAAGAATAAACATCTTCTTTTCGGTGAATTATGCCTGCATACTTTCTTGTCAAGACTTATTACTCAAAATGTGCATTGCATAACTAACACATTGAAACCAGATAATAGCTATGTACTGTCCATTGCAGTCGTGTTAGAACATGAACTTAATTCATAAAGTTATGAAATAAATAAGTACAGATCAAAAATAATTAATTCATAAATAATTCATCGTAATGGAATCTTTATTACAAATAAACAAATTTGGCACAGGTATGTAAATAAATTAAATTATTAATTAAAATTATGTTTGTTTACAAATGCTGGATTCTAGTCACTGCCTCATTAGTGCAGTCCAGTATAAATATCTAATCCATTTACTTCTGCATAAACTTGGCCATGTCGATCACTTCGTCTCAGTATTACTATTGGTTGCTTTGGTCCATCATTAATTAAATACTTGACCCAGTACTCAGCGTTGCTTCATTAATTCAAAACTGCTTTCAGTTATTTGTGGTTCCATAAATCCATGTGATGCACTTTCCATGATTCTTGAGGTCCATGATGATTTGAGAAAAAACATAATTGTTAGAAGAATTATAACAACTTAGTGTCCAAGTGGATGATAACACTAATTGCATTTATCATAACACAGTATATGTTTAAATGGATTTTTCATTTATGGCTACAAACAAAAGAAGAAACTGAGACATCAGTACTTCCACTTCTTTGTTGCTACTAACATTAAAGCTTATAAGTTCAAATTTGTATTTTTTTAATATTAAAGTATTATGTTGATGTCAATAGTGAAGTGTAAATATATTATACTAAGGGTCAGAACATCAATTAGTATTGTCAAGAGGTCAGCCTGTAATGCAATTGACCCGTACTCTGATAACAAGTGACTTGAATTGACACAAACCATCATAAGTAATGTGTCTGAATTGATGACTCAACTAGATTAGCATTATATACATGACATGATAAAACATTGTACTTCTGGGATAAGCTTAGTTGCTCATGTTTGTATTCTTTTCAGCTTGTCAATGTTCTTATAATGTGGCCTCTACACTTGTGTGCAGCATTCTAATGAAAACAATATGTTCAAAATTTCAGCAACTATGGCAGTATCTTGAGTAGTTAAGTTAAGCTAGTTGTGGGCTTATCATTTGAATGCTTAATTCAATGTCAGTTGACATGTTCCAATCACAAAATTATGTCAAGGGAATATTGAACATGTTTATGCAATGTAGTAGTGTAACACTGTGCTTGATAGTTTTTAAATACTAATAAAAATTATCCTCCTATGCCCTGTGGCATAAGGTTATCAAAACATGCCCTTTTATTAATATATATATTGATAATCTTATCCTTATATATATATATAATGATATCCTTATGTGTGTGTGCGTGTGTGCGTGTGTGCGTGTGTGCGTGTGTGTGTGTGTCTGTTGAACTGATGTGTGGGAAAATAAAACCACCTTTAAGATAACATTACAACTTTTTATTTATCAGAAAAACATGGTTTTTTAAAACAATGCACCATTGTGGGATATTTTAGAGTTTCCATTTGTTTTAAATACTGTTACATGTTAACTGTTTCATTGTGTTTAGTCTTCGTACATTTTATAATACTACAAAATTAAATTATCTTTTGTGAAAGCCTTTTGCCAAAGACTATTCATTCACATATCATAACCAGGTACTCATTTATACAGCTGAGGCAATGTGGCATCAATGAAATTTCCAAAGATTCGAAATGGCAGCATAAGGATTGGAACTCTGGTTCTCTCAATTGAGAGTCTTGTGTTCTAACCAATATGTCACCGTGCCCCACCGACAGTGGCTGATAAGTGGTAGTTTATAAGCAAATAGTCCCATTTTGGTAGCTTAACAGGAATTTCATATTAAAAAAATTTTATATTTACAAATTGTATGTTTAAAACATTTAGCTATTTTTGCATTGACCTAAAACAGTAATCAATATTATAATTATATATGGCTCCTAGACACTACATGGCTTCTGCTCATGGACACTATCTGGCTCATGCTCATGGACACCTTATGGCTCCTGCTCCTGGACATCATCTGGCTCTGGCTCCTGCTCCTGGCCACCATCTGGCTCCTGCCCCTGGACACCATCCGACACCTGCTCCATGGACACCATCTGGCTCCTGCTCCCTGAAACATCTGGCTCCTGGATACCATCAGACTCCTGCACCCCATTTGGCTCTTGCTACTTGGCACCATCTAGATCCTGCTCCTCACCATCATCTGGCTCCTGCTCCTTGACACCATCTGGTTCCTGCTCCTGGACAGCACATGGCTCCTACTCCTGGACACCGTCTGGTTCCTGCTCACAGACACCATCGGCTCCTGCTCATGGCACTGTGTTCCTCGACACCATTTGATCCCATCTCCTGTATCTACTTCAGTCGTTATAGTGGCTGTTTCAACATAACAAGAGCTGGTAGCAACTTATGGGGTGTTTGCCCTAGAGATGCTATAATCGTCAACAGTTCCAGCAATGTTTATGGTGGATCAGGGGATGGTGTATAATTATATATATATATATATATATATATATATATATATATATATATATATATATATAAACATTTTGCATTATTAAAAACCAACAAAAACACTCAATGCTTTTGTAACGTATATAGAATGTGCTATTAACAACAATCTTTGTGTGATGTCAGACAGTAATCCAAACTAAATAAAAGAAATATGTTTAGTGTTTCTCTGTAGAAACATGAATGAAAGTAATTTACAATGTCTCCAGACATGGGTGACATACATGCACCCGCAGTGCCAAACATTCGCTGTTTTTTCATGAGCTGTATAACTGACCAATACCAATGGAATAGGGGACAACACTGAAGGTTTTAGTTCTTCTGAGGTTCACAGCCTTCATGGTGCATTGTGTCTGTCATATAAGACGTCTTGAGAGTGTGGCGCAGGTATTCCTGCTGGTGTGCATCGTTGACAGTCCACACAATAGGAACAATGTCACGGTCTTTGTAGAATGCAATGTTGCGGCTGCAACAAGAATACACAGCATATGCATACTTGCCAAGTGTAGACTTTCTTGACAATTTATCTAATCTATTACCAGTAGTTTGGGGCTAACTGTACCTACAAGAGTGGTCTGCTGGAGGAACTGTCCCTACAAGAGTGATCTACTGGTGAACTGTCCCTCCAAGAGTGGACTGCTGGGGAATTGTCCCTAAGAGAGTGATCTGCTGGGGGAACTGTCCCTACAAGAGTGGTCTGCTGGGGGAACTGTCCCCACAAGAGTGGTCTGCTGGGGGAATTGTCCCTACAAGAGTGGACTGTTGGGGAACTGTCCCTACAAGAGTGGTCTGCTGGGGGAACTGTCCTTAAGAGTGGATTGCTGGGGGAACTGTCCCTAAGAATGGATTGCTGGAACAACTGTCCCTACAAGAGTGGACTGCTGGGAGAACTGTCCCTACAATAGTGGTCTGCTGGGGGAACTGTCCCTACAAGAGTGGACTGCTGGGGAACTGTCCCCACAAGAGTGGTCTGCTGGGGGAACTGTTCATAAGAGTGGTCTGCTGGGGGAACTGTCCCTAAGAGTGGATTGCTGGGGGAACTGTCCCTAAGAGTCGATAGCTGGAGCGACTGTCCCTACAAGAGTGGACTGCTGGGGAACTCTGCCTACAAGAGTGGACTGCTGTTGGGGAACTGTCCCTACAATAGTGGTCTGCTGGAGCAACTGTCCCCACAAGAGTGGTCTGCTGGGGGAACTGTCCCCACAAGAGTGGTCTGCTGGGGGAACTGTTCCCACAAGAGTGGTTTGCTGGGAGAACTGTCCCTACAAAAGTGATCTGCTTGGGGAACTGTCCCTACAAGAGTGGTCTGCTGGAGGAACTGTCCCCACAAGAGTGGTCTGCTGGAAGAACTGTCCCAACTCTGTTTTACTTCATCTAAATTAAACTTAATTCATCTGCAAACTGAAGACAGCTTAGTTTTTTTCTCCACTTACATTGATACCTTTATTGTCCCAGTTTAAGTAGCATGATTTCTTCCAGTGCTATATTAAGCAGTTTTGTTTCTCTATTACATGTACTAGCAAAAATGCCTGTGCCCATGAGAGGGTAACTTGGTAGTTCATACGTGACAGTCATGACAGCAATGTTTACAGGGGCATCAGCAGGAATTTTTCCCGGGAGAGGCAAGAAATAAGAATATATAAATATATATATACCTATATAGGTATTACCTATATATGTACGTAAAATTAATGTAAAGTTAACTTATACTTTGAGCTCACGAATATAAGTCCGAAAAAATTCCAGATCCAGCGGAAACTCACTCCAATTTGCCATCAATACGCTCAAGATTGTTTAAGGGAACGTCAAGATTGTTTAAGGGAACGTCAAACGTATTACCTGAAACAGGTTGTTTCTGGTAATACCCATGTCACGCACGTTGAATGTTCAAAATGTTGAAGGTCATGTGAATTTAGACCCATGGATACTTGTGTTGGTTGTAGAATAGGAGAATATCTTTTTATTGTGTATTGTCCTGAAGTCACATATAATACATGGGTGCATGCTTTCTATTATTTTTTGTTGTGTATTGGCCCTCGGTCTCTGACCTTGTGCGCATGGTTTATGTAGCGAACAGTTGATTTACCATAAAAACCACTAAGAACCCTTCATATATGGGGTATTTAAAAAAATGAAATCATTATGTTTCATTCTTGGGGTCGTAGATTAATCCCTAAAAGTTTGGCGCCCGAGGTGCAAGCCGTCTAGGACGAAAACGTTAACATAACCACATACAAACATACATATGTTAGCTTGATTATAGTTAGACTCTAACTGTTTGTTATGCCCTATAAGGAATATCTATCAAGTTGTGTTCCATAATGTGCAGTCTTCTGACTTTTCATTCTCTTTGTGAAGTTGAATAGCTGTTCCCTTGCTGTTTATGTCGGTGAGGATACTTCTGTGGTTGGATAAATTTCAAGAAAACACATTTCTGACTACTTCCACAAACCCCAGAGCACTGATTATGCATAGCTTTAGGTTTAAGTATTTAATAAAACATTCAAAGAATTCTAAGCTAACCCTATCAAGTTAGGTTTCTGGAGTAAAATTTTGAGGATGATATACTGTAAACTGTAATTTCAATGCTATGGTGGAAAACAAGCTAAAAATATGACTATACACTTAAACTTTTCATTGACTGATGCAAAGTGAGGAGCGACTTACACAGATACAGCTCCCTGGAACATGAGGTAGACACTGTTGCCACAGAAGTACCACAGCCAAACTGTATGGCTCCACTCAAGCAGTACATCTAGTACTGGGTATATCAGGCGTTTGTGCCATGGTCCTGAGAACTCAGTGCCATCCACCTTGCGGCTCAACACCCATGGTCGGTGGGTCAAGCCAGTCACAATCTTTGGGTTGAATTTTGTCAACTGCAAAATTCATTAGAAAATTGTATTAGAGAAAACACACAGAACACAGCCATGTTGACTATGTGATTAAGTATAATATGCTCTGCTTAAATTTGCTCAATGAGTGACAATTATATGGTTGTAATTGGTTATCCTTTGTGATGTCTGAATACTGAATTTTCAACAGAGTAACAAATATGTAGACACTTCACAAATGCATATTACCAATTAATATATAAATGTATATCCCCCTCCATTTCCTCATCACTCTATCGAGGCATTTAGCATTGTTATTACTGCCATTCTATGGCGAGTTCTGTAGTTAGTTTAGTGTCTGGCTGGATGTTGTATTTCCTTAGTTCACGTGCAACTTAAGCTGCCTTTCCAATCAACATTGCAGGTGCCTATAATGATATTTCTTTTGGCAATAAGTTGATGATCTATCAGCCATTTGATTTCATGAAAGCATCAGTTGGCGTCATATTACCCTTAGAGTAAGCAAAACATAATTTTTTATTATATTTAAACACTGCATGATTAACATCATCTTAGCATGTATGCTCTTTGCTCATGTATGAGGACATCAAGTTGAAGTGATGCATTGTGAGATTAAAGTTGGCAATTTCCAAACAACCAAATGTTAATTAAGGCAACTCATTTACAAATAGAGACAGCTATCCCAAAACTTAAATGTCATATAAGGAAATGCCTGCCTAAACTCGGCAAAAAAAGGGCCTTCATAAAACCGGAACCTGTGGGTCAACCCACCAGCTAGATGGAAAGATGACAAGGACCGTGGCAGCGGACATGGCTAATGCTACATCATCAGTGTGTTGAAGACTTACTTAAAATACAGATGCTACGATTTTATTATAAATTCATGCACAAACAGTTACCAGCATACTTACAAAACTGGCTGATAAACAAGAATACGTACATTCACAATCATCTCACATGTAAACACAACAAAATACACACATTTAGAACACAACACGAATTCGCCAAAAAATTTCTGAAATATAATTGACCACATATCATCAACAATACTCCAGACATTTTAAAAGATAAAGTGATCACACACAGCTTACAGGGTATGTATGATAAAAATTATATTATAAAAAGCCATCTATGCGTATGCACTATTATTAACTGCTACACTTGCACGCATCATCAAGAATAAATACTTAATCCAGCTATATGAGTAAACACTAATTTATACAAGCGGAACTATACAATAAATGAAACGAAAACTTACATGGGTAGCTCCCATGAGAGCGACTTCTTTAGTCTTAATAGGAATCTCCCAAATCCAATTTGTACTGTATATGTGCGTACATACCTAATTTACACACATTTTAACTTTTATTAATGTATTAATTATTGTTACTGTACTATTATGTACAAATGGATCAATAAACAATTCTGTCTGTCTGTCTGTCTGCCTATAAAAGACAACCATTTTAAAGTGTTTTACAACTCAATGTCATGTTCCCTGTCGGTCGTGGACCAACAGATGACATTTAAAAACAATGCCACTTTCAAAACATACATCTTTATTCAGCGAGGCGGAAGTACAACAACTAAATACAGGGAGGCCAATGGGCACACATGGCTTCACATAGTGCAACCCAAAACGGTACTAGTAAGGTAATTAGTATTGAACATAACATTCCTCTCCCCTAAGTTAAACAACTACCACAACTAGGCACACCTGTTGTCCAATGCCTGTGATGGGCAGTTCACAAGTCCAATCTGTATGGTGGCTTTGCAAATGTTGTGGATTTCCTCAAAGGAATCACCTTCAAGCTCGGTTCTGGCAACACAGACACCAAAAATGGTACGGCTGCCAGAGGCGGTACCTGCATTCTCACGTCACTCTCTGCAACCACATCCGGTTTGCAGTACAGTAGCACTGGAGACTGGAGAAATGTCACTCGGGTGCAGAGTTGGTGATGTCCATTGATCATCAGCCATAGTCTGCTGTGGTTCATCTGAGTGTCTCTACAGTAGATGGTCACATAGACATATAATAAATGTAAGTGGACCCAGTTGGTTTTCTATTGCGGCAGGGATCCACTTGGGTTTCCCCTGAAAGCTTAGAGCCCAGCGGCTGTCGTCTGCCATGAATGTATGATCTACAGCATGAGCATCATGTCTCCGTTTCTTGTACGCCTGCTTTTGTAGCATTCGGTTCTGTATGCAGGGAAGCAAGAGATCCAAGTGTATAAATTGTAGTATCTTCAGTACAAAATCTGATGGAGTCTGACATGTGGTACTTTGTGGTGTGACTCTATACCTTGCCAAGAAACCGTATAACCCATCTTCCAGGTTACCATGGGTTTTCTTCAACCCAGCCTTCACAGTTTGTACTGCTCTCTTTACCAACCCATTGCTTGATGGATGATATGGTGAACATTTGGTGTCATTTGCTCGACAGAACTGTTCAAACTCATCACTGGTGAAACAGCTTCCATTGTCCGACACAATGGTGTTGGGTAGGCCTAAGCCTGCAAATTTGTGGTAGCTTTGTGTTCGCTGCACTTGTTGTTTCTACTGAAACCACATGTGCATCGATATACTTGCTGTGAGCATTGACGATGATTAAAATCATATGTCCTTCAAAGGGATACTGTGCATCTGGCTTATGGCACTCTTTCACATACATTTCAATTTTAGTATCTAGTCCCGACCACCACAAATAACTTCTTGCTATAGCTTTCATTTTGCCTATGCCAGGGTGTGTCTCATGCAGTACGTTTAGTAGGGTATCACAACCCTTTGCATTTATTATAACTCTGGCTCCCCAGAACAACACACCATGTGGTACACTCAATTCATCTTTCCTGCAATCATAAGCTTCTAACTCGCTTGGAGAGGCCAGCCTTGTTTCACAAACTGATGAACTTGCAACAACACAGGGTCTGTTGCTGCCCACTTGGTGATTTTCTCTTCTGTGATCGGTGTTTCATCCATGGTGGCAACTTCCTCTGGTATCGGCATTTATCTTGCTGCATCTGGGGGTGGTAGATAGCTCAAACCATCAGCATGACTGATACTTTGACCTCGCTTATCTCAAAATAGTACTGATAGTTACTTAGTGTGAGCACGACCATCTTTGAATTTTGGCACTAGATATTGTTGAGATTGTGTGGTCTTCCTTCAAAAGTCCAAGCAACTATTTGTAGGATGAATTTACGTCCATAGAGGTTGGGGAAGGCAGTGTTAGTTGAGCCACTTGGTTAGTTGAGCCACCCATGTTTCCCGGGAAACTACAGCAGCGACAGTTACATGGTACCACCCAGTGATTGAACATGTTATTAGAACACGACTGATGTACAATAAGTGCCATTTTTCACAAATGTCAGAAAATGTGAGTTAAAGGTATGCTTTTTGATGTTTTTCGAAACTTTTTGTGATTGTGATTAATGTCTGCATCACTTCGCACATTAATGAGAAGTCAATTAAAACAGCTTAAGTGTCGAAACAGAGTTAGTTAAGCCACCTAAGGCCCAAGGGAGGGTTAGTTGAGCAGCGATTAAAGAACAAAGACAAGTGTTCTTTACCCCAAAATACATTAAGAAATTATTTTTTTCGAGCAAATTGGGACATCAGATAGCTACAAAGCAACATATTAGCATTAGTTATACTAGTTGCAATTGGCCTATAAGCCTACATTAATTGTGTCGACTTATTAATTAAGCGTGTAGACTTGTCAGAGATGTGCTGTACCCATTAAATAGATTAATCCAGCAGCCAGAGGGCATTTTTTTACATAACCTCTTTTTGTCTAATATAGTTTTTTTCTTTGTTGATTATTCATCTTTAGCATGTATATAATGACATCCAGGGGGTGTGGAGTTCTCACACTTGAGCATTTAAAAAAAAAATCCAAAATGGCCACCAAAATAAACTTTTTATCATATCTTCGCAACCAGACAAGATACAGACATGATTGAAATGTTATTTTATATGTTTCCAGACATGAGAAATTCGATTCCACCATAGTTGATATGAAAAAAAAAACAAGATGGCTACCATAAGTATGCTACAAATGGTTGCCGATTATGCAAAAAAAGCCTATATTTCATGTTCCGCGAACAAAAAACATAAGAACATGACAAAATAAATTTTCCACGTGTTATCGTATGAGGAGAATTACATAAGATCAGCATTTCGTGAAATTCTTACCTTTCTAAGCATCAGTCCTCATCATCTTTATCATGTAGGACGTACTTGCCGCTCTCATTTTGGCAGGCCTGTCCACCCTGGCATGCACAAAATGGTGTGCATGCCATGTCAGAGCTGTTGCAGCTGCACTTGTTCGTGCTACATGGCATTTCACTCTGACATGAGCACTTGATCAGCTTTAGCAACCCAGTTTGTGCTAATGAGGTGTCTGGGGGGACAGTAGTTGGACTTAGCGTAGTACTCCCATCCTCCTGTAACCAACCATAAGATGTAGGGTCTAGTACAGGTGGGTTGGGATCCAAAGCATGAAGCCAAATTGCTACTTGCAGGTGGGCTCTGGCTACATTTTGTCCGAATGCTTCACTTGTGGGTGGTAATGAACAAAGCTTTGGTGCGGAAGCCTTGCTTCTGCTTACTTTAGAAACCTACATTTGTTGGCATGCTTCCGTCATCGAATGACATCTTTGCTGACCATAGCAGGCCAACATGAAGTGTGTGGCATGGTCTACTACTTCCGAAAACGGTGGTCTGCCTGTGTTTCCCAGTAAGTTGAGAGAACGTTGGTCATGTCTCAGAACTTTCAGAGCTGCAACCTTGCCAACGCCAAAGTATGACGCCACAGTATCACAACCTGTGAGACTGTGAGCAGCTAATAGATCTGGGTCGATGGATCTGTGCTCTTCTGCAGCTGTGTTGATATCTAGGACACTTCATCCTTGAATTGGCAAAACCATTAGAACTTAGCAGAATATACTGACCTGGTGACAGAAATACAACAAGAGAACAAAGATGTCGGTGTCATCTGCAACGACCAGGACGGTACCATCCTCTACACGTGAAATTTGTTGCACAATCAGAGTGTCTCCCTCCTCCTGCGTTATTGCCATGTCTTGATGTTTGTTTACACAACCATTTGCGATTTCTACAGGAACCGGGTCTCTGCCAGTGATGACTAGTTTATGCTTTTGAAAGTCAGCCTGGTGCGAAACCAAATCCTCAATGATGAGAGCAATCAATTGATCTTTGTTTGTGGTAACGGTTAGGACAACTTTTTGTGGTGGCAGGCGAGCTGTGCAACGTAATGTGTAGACCCTGCTTGCTCCTTTGTCCCTGCCGCATCGGGTTACCTCCTTAGTACTGCCCTCAATGTATCTGTCGAACACCAGATAGACGTCACTTTTCGCCAAGTGCCCGTCTAGGTAACTGCGGAACCGGACAAGGTAGTTGTGTACAGTGGCAGATGTTGACCAAGGCACTACCCAGAGGACTGCGCACCCATCAAGGAACGTTGCCTGCACATCTTGTTCAGCCAGCCGTCTTGACACTTCCACCTTAAGCACATTCTTGAGATTGGATTTCATTTTGGCATCCCTCATATTTCCATTTTCATCAAACATAGACGTTGGGATAGGTGATAGTTCATGGCCTAGGCTGCAAGCCCATGGCTCTTGCATAGATGGTTTCCGTGTCAAACACTTTACTATCTCCGACTTAGCATCTCTGACTGCGTTTCCTGGATAAAGCCACGGTGGTCACAATTTTTGGTATTGAATCATGAACTCCACCAGGCCAACTGCATCCAAAAGACTCCATCGGGCAAGCCATCGGGCAAGCCTTCCATAGTTCATAGATAGTAGAGTGCGTACCAGGCATAGTGAATATGCTCTGCGGCAAAGAACAAAGGGACCAAATCCTTCACTGTGTCAAGATGCAGCTGCGACAGCTCTGACATGGCATGCACACCATTTTGCGCATGCCAGGGTGGACAGGCCTGCCAAAATGAGAGCGGCAAGTACGTCCTACATGATGAAGATGAAGAGGACTGATGCTTAGAAAGGTAAGAATTTCACGAAATGCTGATCTTATGTAATTCTCCTGATATGATAACATATGGAAAATTTATTTTGTCATGTTCTAATGTTTTTTGTTCGCGGAACATGAAATATAGTCTTTTTTTGCATAGTCGGCAACCATTTCTAACATACTTATGATCGCCATCTTGTTTTCTTAACATTGTTTTCATATCCATTATGGTGGAATCGAATTCCTCATGTCTGGAAACATATAAAATAACATTTCAATCATGTCTGCATCTTGTCTGGTTGCGAAGATGTGATAAAAAGGTTATTTTGGCGGCTATTTAAAATTTGTTTTCAAAATGCTCAATGGTGAGAACTCCACACCCCTGGATGTCATTATATACATGCTAGAGATGAATAAACAAAGAAAAAACTATATCAGGCAAAAAGGGGCTACCCCCTTGGCTGCTGGACTAGATGTGTTGGTTGAGTTGTTATTAAATTTTAATACAAGGCCTACGTAAATTTTACAAATAAAGCATTTACCTAACTTACGCTACACTTACCCCACACCAAGTGTTAGTTGAGTCACCTTACCAATCTTATTTGAATCAGCTTCATACAGCTGTATAATTATCTATGCACACTAGATATATTATCTTGTTGTAAAACGATCTACTAATAATCCTAGTTTATATGATTAAAAAAATTTTGAATTATGAATATAATTGTGCCCTAGATATCAAAAAGAATGAAAAATGGCTCAACTAACACAGCCTTCCCCTACTTGTTGAATTTGTTGATTCCACAGATAAATGCCAATGCTTCCTTCTCCAATTGTGCATACTTTTTTCACAAGAGGAGAGAGTTTGGGATGCATAAGCTATTGGTTTCTCACAACCATCTGATAGGTGATGTGACAACACACTTCCAATTCCGTAGGGAGAAGCATCGTTGCAGACAATGATGGGTAGCTCAGGGTTGTAATGTACAAGCATTTTGGAAGAGGAAAGCAGTGCTTTTGCTTCCTCAAAGACTTTCTTTTGTCTCAGTCCCCATTTCCACTTGACATGCTGATGGGTTAGCTCATGGAGGGGTGCCAACATGGTGCTCAGGTTGTGCAGAAAGTTCTGATTGTAGTGGATGAGTCCCAAGAAGCTGCGTAGCTCCTGGGCATGCTGTGTAGCTCCTGGGCATTCTGTGTAGCTCCTGGGCATTCTTTGTAGCTCCTGGGCATTCTGCGTAGCTCCTGGGCATTCTGTGGAGCTCCTGGGCATTCTGCATAGCTCCTGGGCATTCTGCGTAGCTCCTGGGCATTCTGTGTAGCTCCTGGGCATTCTGTGTAGCTCCTGGGCATTCTGCGTAGCTCCTGGGCATTCTGTGTAGCTCCTGGGCATTCTGCGTAGCTCCTGGGCATTCTGTGTAGCTCCTGGGCATTCTGCGTAGCTCCTGGGCATTCTGCGTAGCTCCTGGGCATTCTGTGTAGCTCCTGGGCATTCTGCGTAGCTCCTGGGCATTCTGCATAGCTCCTGGGCATGCTGTGTAGCTCCTGGGCATTCTGTGTACCTCCTGGGCATTCTGTGTACCTCCTGGGCATTCTGTATACCTCCTGGGCATTCTGTGTAGCTCCTGGGCATTCTTTGTAGCTCCTGGGCATTCTGCGTAGCTCCTGGGCATTCTGTGTAGCTCCTGAGCATTCTGCGTAGCTCCTGGGCATTCTGCGTAGCTCCTAGGCATTCTGCGTAGCTCCTGGGCATTCTGCGTAGCTCCTGGGCATTCTGTGTAGCTCCTGGGCATTCTGTGTAGCTCCTGGGCATTCTGCGTAGCTCCTGGGCATTCTGTGTAGCTCCTGGGCATTCTGCGTAGCTCCTGGGCATTCTGTGTAGCTTCTGGGCATTCTGTGGTGCAGGTGCATTCATTCACTGCTAGAGATCTTCTTGGCGGCTGACTTCTATGCTCAAGCACTGCAATGTCACTCACTTTACTTTATTGTAGACAACAACGTGTACTGGGTCTTATCGACATTCTTGTTCAAGTACATTGCAATGCCTTCTTAGCTTCTATTTCTGTGGCATTAAATGTTGGCCTGTGGCATTAAATGCGGTCTTTCCATACTTGTCGCTATATCTTCACGGCTTCATTATTTTTGTTTGTGCTGCTGTTGACAGAACCATTTTTGGTGGCATGGAAGAGAGATCTGAAATATACAAAGTGAGATTATGTTAGAATTAGCATCAAACACAATACCATACAATGACACCATACAATACAGATAAAAGAAATATGGTTAAACTGTGAATGAAGTGCAATAACTTGACCAAATAAGTAACAGAAAACATGTGTATGCTTGATACAAAATGGTTCTAGCCATCAGTAAAAATAAATCTAGAAAAAAATAATAGAAATTGGTAACTCAGTCTACAAAACATGCCTACATAAATGCCAACATAATTTATCAATTTCATTTGAATTTGGTACAGAATTACATTCATGAGAGTGTTTTACAATATCAAAATTATGCCATGCGAAACACTATATTCTATTGAAATGATTCCATATGAAACACATCAATATCTAAGGATCAAATTCACGATACTGAGCATAATAGTAATGTCGTAGTAATTAGCAATTACATGTATGGCTGGGGAGGTGTAAATAATCAATATTTTTTTAATGAGAGGAATTGCATCACAGTCAGATACTTTCTGAATACTGTAGGAAAAATGGTCAAATAATATCTTAAAAGAAAAAAATATACAAGGATACAAATAAAGTGCCAGTACCAATTAATCTAGACATTTCACTCTTAAATAAAAAGTTTATTACAGGAACTGTGCCAATTCAATGGTACATACCCTATGAAACAAACCCTGTCAGAGATACCCTACGAAATGCATTGTAAACTGACTATTAGGCATAGCATAGGGTCAGTTACCGCTCATTGTAGGTAAGACCCTCCAAATGCATGCTAAAATACGCACTAATTCTTTATATAAACAATCCAACATGTTCCCAAAGTCAAGTCAGTCAAAATCCATTCATTTATTATGTGATTAAAGTACCAGAAACTCTACGAAACGTACCTTTTTAGGAGTCATTATGATCAGATCTTGTTGTTTTCTGCAGTACATCATCGAAACATAGTTCAGGATGCTATCAACATCAGGATGCTATGATGTCTAATCTCTCATGTGTGTTTTTCCCCGCCAAAAATATTACGTTTTGTAGGGTACCTGTTTTGTAGGGTATTGCAGGCCACTTTGACAGATTGCCAGTCTGTGTATGAAGTAGCATCATTTTAATGCATTTCCAATTCAATATGAACAAAATACTTAACGCAAAATATCTCTTATCTCATGGCTCTGTAAATAGGATCATTATTGTTGATCAAAGGAGTATCTTAGGGTATTGCATTTGACATTTTTAATGAAGGGATGTTCAATGAATAAACACTTTCATATCCACATTTAGAGAGAATCGACCATAATACAAACACGCATGCACGCAGGCACACACACACACAAACACACATGCACACACATACATATGAACCAGTAGATACTTACAGCATATATAACTTGTGGATGGAAAGAGCAGACTACTGCGCTGGAGTACATCTGCGGATGTGCTATGTACAAGTGTCTTAGTATTTCGATTGTCTGAAACAGCAGAACATCTTAAAAAGGTGTGTGTTGGACATTCACAAGCAAATAACTGGTCATATATGGACATTAAAATATCTAGTTATGTAAAGGTCGGTTTGTCGTGATATATTCTGAGAATCAAATATATATTGAGTATTACATACACTACTGTTTAGTTTGGTTATAGTACTGTTACCATGCAGTTGTTGTGTTTGACTACGCAAAGCTAAAAGTTATCTTTTGTCAGTAAACATATGTACAGGTGTTCTTGACTGAAAACTATTTACTTTTAACAACATCAAATTTGACCGACAATTCCAATTCTGGATTGGGATAACCCAACAAATGTAAGGAGGTTCTGTTTCTGAAACAGGGATCATGCCATGTACAGCAGGCATTAAACATGATAGGTAGTTCTGCAATAAGTTGAATAATTGCCTTACTGGATAAGAAAGCTTACTGAAAAAGTAGTAGGGATTATTCATACAATGGCCAGGTAGGTTGTCCTTTCAACCTTATCAGTTCTCTGGCAGATGTTTTCCAGTAAAACCCAAGTTAATATTGCATTTGGTTTGGAAGGAAAAGCTAATCACTATTAAAGTTTGTCCAATAAACCAATCCACTTAATTTATACACCTGCAAAAAGACAAGATAAGGTTCACAGGGCATAAAATCACAGTTATGGGTAGACAATTATGCACATATTTGGGGTATGAAATTTCACTTGACAGGAAATGAAGCGAGACTATAATGTAATGAAAATGTATTTGAGGCTAAATGGAACCCATTATTACTACATTTCTGGAAGAGCTCAATAAACACATAATCAAGGTTTTGTTGGCACTGGAAAGTGAAAACACAAACCTTCTGAATATTTGTGCGGTCTTTAACATCTATAAACATCTTCAGTTTGAGTTCCAGGCAGAGCACAACAGCTTCCTCAAGAGTTGGAATCTTCTCGTTTGGATATTTGTCCCTGTAAAGCATATATTATGATACCATATGATGATATGGCCATCTGTTACTACAAAAGCACACACCACATATACAAGATTTATTGTGACACAGCTGTGATTGAACCACCTGATACAACCTACAGAGATGCCTCATTGAATTTGAAAGCTCTTCAAATAAAAGATCTACCACTGATAACAATCATAAAATGTTGTGTATTCACTAAGGATGTGTATTTGTGTACAAAGGTTCCATTGTTTATTTGATGAAATTACAAAATGTGTTAAGAAAATTAAACTATGTTTCAGCGTTCTGTTTGTGAAGACACATTTCATTTCTCACAGCAAATTCTGTTTACCTCCTAACCCAAAATGCCACTTCATCAAGGAGAATTCTTCTTCTAAAATATGAGACTTAACAAGTACTTAAATTTAAATACTGGGTGCAAATTTGCCTAAAAATAATGTTAATGGTATGATGTAGATATGACATTTATATATATGGAATATATTGGGGGAGCAACACAATAAAATTTATAGTAAATTTTAAAATTTATTTTGTTGATATATATATATATTCAACATAGTTTCTTATTATTGGTACACATTGTTTTTCCCTGACACCTATGCTGAGCCAGAATTTCACACCAGCCACTTCAGCATGGAATTTAGGAGTCACCTTCGATAATAATTAAAATTTTAGACAGCATATTTCATAAATTTGTCGTTGCTGTTTTTATCACATTAGTGACCTTCATCGTATTCACCGGTACATGTCTTTTGCTGTCACCAAAACTATTGCAACTGCACTTGTTAGCAGTAGACTTGACTGCTGCAATTCCCTTTATCACAATATTGCTCTCAAGGACATCTTGAAAAAAGAAATTGTTTGGCAAGGGTACGCAGTCTCCTTGTTTCTCTCATTCAGTACCACTTCTTAAATCACTGCATTGGCTCCCTGCCTGATATCACATCATTTTTATGATCTGCAGTTATCTATCAAGTACTTTCATACAAACAACTAGACTATTTACATCCACTGCTCATTCCTGCAAGACAGGGTAGATAACTTCAATCATCTAATTCCAATCTACTTTTTGTTCCCAGTGTTAAGACAAATGTCGAACCTAGAGCTTTTTCAGTTCCTGCACTGACTCTGTGGAACTCACTTCCTGTTAGTGTTAAATCTGTAGGAAATATAACAACATTTTGTTGTAAACTAAAAACCCACCTGTTTAAACTTGCTTAACCTTCATAGCTCCACAGTGTACTAATACAACTGTTTACAACTGGAACTGTTTATCGATTATGAAATGCATAACCCCTTTTGTTTTTGTGTGCTGCCAACCTTGGGTTTCCCGAGGATTTTAGCACAATTGAAGTATTTTATATTGTACCGTATTGTACATGTCAGATATGATATAAAGGCCTAAATGATACTATTTATTAATAGCCATGTTGTTACCATCTTGAGATAAACATCAGACATTTCCACAACACCAGAAAATTAATTAGAATTCCATTAATTAATAATTCCAAATAAATCTCTGTTCTACCAGCCTGCCTCAATTATGCATATTTTTCTCGCGCTTATCAGCAAGCATCGACATGACGTCACTGATGATAAGGAAGTGCTACGAGACTGGAACTTTCCATTCATTCATCGTACTCTGTTGACAGCGATAGCGGTTGCTTAGAAGTGAGCATCATAATGGTTTATTGTGTGGCATTAGATTGTAATGAAAACAGTAGTATTAATAAAGTAACACGTAGTTGGTTTATGTTCCTCTACGGAGCCAACGTTGTTTAAACAAAGCAAATGTCAAGCTGACGAAGCACAGCCAGGTTTGCTTGCTTCAAGAAAACTTGTTTCGACTACGATCCAGACCAGAGAAGGTGCAGCCCTGGGTTATCCTGGTGCTAAAATATCTTTGAAAGAGGATGATGTGCCCACATTATCCCCAGTAGTGGAAGCTATGTTGATGCCACCTTAGAACACAGGCAGCGACACGACTGTCAATGACCAGTCCACCTAGGATTGAAGCGAGCTGTCAGCGTGGATACAAGTGATGTCGGCTCACGGTGAATTCGGCCCGGCGAATTTGGACAGCATTGTTTGGAGAGTTCGGCCCGCAACTCAGGTAACTTCGGCCTCAGAGCACAAAGGGCATAGTGATCTCGGCCCAGACGATTGTGTAGCGAGCACATTAAGTTTAATGTGTGTCTTTCTGGGAATAAAGCATTCTATTTGTTCTTTCATTTGTTAATTGATTTATTTCCACATTAACTCGAAATTGTTACTTTGTAACTGCTTCACAGCTTTTGCTTCCTTTCGCATAAAATACGGTGCTATATTTACAATCATTAGAACTTATACAGTTTGTTTGATGGCAAGTACAGGAATAATAAACCCTTAAAGTTAAGGCTAATCCATTACTAGCTATGCTAGAACTGAGTAGATCGAAATCACCAAGCCGAAACAACATGGAAGTTGGGACGAATTCTCCGAGGGTCGAAATCACCACCACCAATCAGCGCTACTCCTGCTATTGCGATGTTTAGTTTCTGACCTAACCATGAAAACGACCACCTAGAGCTGCCAAACTTCTCATAAATGTACCATACATATACACATCATGTGGTCAAACATTACTCTTACCTCCACGTAGCGATAAAAAATTGTAAAAACATAAGCTAGCTATATCTTCTATGCCTAGCTCCGGAAAGCTAGGCATAGGAAATGACAAGTTTTCGTTTATTTTGATCTTTATTTGGAAGTAAGAGTAATGTTTGACGTCACATGTGTATGCGTATGGTAGATATATGAGGAGAAGTTTGGCAGCTCTATGTGGTTGTTTTCATGGTTTGGTTAGAAAGTGAATAAATTCGAAGTCAAAGGCTACTGGCATCACTAAACTGCTCTGAAAGAACTGAACTGAAAGATGATTCTGCGGTATCACTTGCTGTTAGCAGTTTGAAATCATTACATTGTACGTTTTATTCTGGAAAATTGACATCGCCATCACTCGCTATAGTAACGTGAGTGAAACTATACTGAAGCATTGCATAGTAATCACTGACTGAATGTAAACCCATATCATCATTAATGTCACAAATCCACGTGATCGCTCATCTCATTAACTTCAAATTTTTACATGTGCTTTGTGAGTTAGACACATTAAATATCTAATTTTACCTATAAATAAATTGTTACATTTTTTTTTATTTGGTGTGTAGCACATACAATATTAAACTTTGTGTACACACCAAAAAAATGTTTTAGCTAGTGCCTTGTTGTTAGTCCTTTTAACACTACAACCAGATATCACAGAACAAGTTAAGAATGTATAAATATTATTTTGCACTATTCATTTATAATAGTAAACTCACATGTATAATACCCATATTTTGACATATTTAATAGTCCCTGTGAAGGTTGTATTGTAACAAAGTTCCTATTTTGCAGTAGGCAAACAGACTCGTCAGTGTCCATCTGTTTCCAATCATATTTTAAAAGCTGTGGATGTTACAAAGAGTATCCCCACCTAACATCCTTGCCGCCAGAGGCTTCTGACATTGAACATGGGACTTTCTGTTGCTGAGTTAACAAATAGTGGCCGTCCCTGGGTTCTTGGAGACTCGTATAAGGGAACTTAACTTTAATTGGTAGTTGCCCTGTCATATTTGGTGGGAATGCTATTTGAAGTTTGGGCGCGGGTGTGTCTAGTTCCCAGAAACACGTCGACCAAGACACGATGTGGGATGAAGTACAATGATTCAGTGTGCATGATTTTATCGAGATTTGCTGGGGGTGTCAAAATCTGATATTTGATATTGTGTATTTCAACATTTTGTGATTCTAAGATTAATTTATTTGTTTTTTATTTGTTGCTGAAACTAAAGACACAGAGAGCTGTCTTTTGATATGCTGGGCATGTATATAGCTGGAAAAACAGTTCTGATGGCCACTTTGAGTGGCGAATACAGTGCTTTTACCCATGTCCCATAAATCCATTGTGGTTTGCTATTTGTTGATTTTTTCGTCAGTAACACCTTGTTTTGGCCAATTTATTTTAGCCATCTACCTAAAGAAAAATGCTATTGCTTGATTTATTTGTGAAGACTCTTATTGGTTGACTTACTTAGTTATGAGGACTCTTGGCTTGACTTAAAAGGAGTCTCATTATTGGTTGACTTACTTAGTTGTGAGGACTCTTGGCTTGACTTAAAAGGAGTCTCATTATTGGTTGACTTACTTAGTTGTGAGGAGTCTTGGCTTGACTTACAAGGAGTCTCATTATTGGTTGACTTATTTAGTTGTGAGGACTCTTGGCTTGACTTAAAAGGAGTCTCAAACTCTTGTGACGGTGCTTCGCTTGCCTTACTTGTGAGCACTCTTGGCTTGACTTACTTGTGAAGACTCTTGGTTGACTTACTTGTGAGGATGATTGGCTGAGGCATCAAGCTGTCTAACTTCAGCAAAGGTCATGTGTGACAGTTTGCCTGAACCGCTTGTTGTACGGTTCACACTTTGGTCATGTAGAAGAACAGCAATACCATCTCTTGTAAAGTCCATGTCAAATTCCACACCATCAGCTCCATTCTTTTTTGCCTGTAGTCAGAAGATGCAAAATGTTAAATGATCATAACTCAGTCTGTCTCAGAAAGTATTTGAGCTACAGTACAGCTCATTGCCATTGGTTTGCTATGTGTTGTTGAATCGACATGTCGGCGTGGTCTGTCTCTGTGCATTAAATTAATGATCAATTCGCACATGTTCAAGTGTTGGATGTACGTCTCAAATAAAAAATATGAATGCCAAGTTGATGGGATACCACCAAAACTGCTTAAGGAAATTGTTGCGCAAATTAGTACACCACTTGCAAAATTGTTTAACTTGTCACTAGAATAAGGAATAGTTCCTTCAGAATGGAAAGAAGCAAACATTACGCCACTATTTAAGAATGGATCGAGGAACAAGCCAGAAAATTATAGACCAGTGAGTTTAACATCAGTTGTATGTAAATTACTCGAAACATTAATTAGAGACCACATGGTGGAATTCCTTGTAAAACATAATTTAATAAATACATCTCAACATGGGTTCCTAAAAGCAAGGTCATGTCTAACCAATCTCTTATGTTTTTTCGAAGAAATTACAAAGTAGGTAGATGACGGGTCACCAGAAAGCTTTCTATAAAGTGCCACATCAAAGAATGTTACTTAAACTAAAAGCCCATGGTATAGGTAATGATGTAATCAACTGGATAGAAAAGTGGCTTACACACAGAAGACAGAGAGTAATAGTAGATGGTGAGATTTCAAACTGGAAATCGGCTTTGAGTGGGGTAACACAGGGATCAGTATTAGGCCCTATACTGTTTTTAATATATATATATATATATATATATATATAAATGATTTAGAAGATGACATATCTAGCAAAGTACTCAAATTTGCAGATGACACAGAAGTATTCAGAAAGGTTACAAATAATACAGATAAACAAAGTTTACAGGATGATCTAAATAAATTAGTTAAATGGTCAGAAAAATGGCAAATGTTATTAAATTTTGGGAAGTGTAAATATATACACATAGGACATGGATGAAGAATATAAAATGGGGGATGCTGTACTAGGTAAAACCACACAAGAAAAGGACATAGGTGTAACATTTAGTGCTGACATGAAAGTTTCAGAGCAATGTGGGATTGCTGCTTCGAAAGGGAATACAATTCTAGGGCTAATTAGGAGAACTATCACATATAAGGAGAAACAGCTAATTGTACCCCTGTACAAAGCAATAGTTAGACCACATTTGGAATATTGTATACAAGCATAGAGGTCGTATCGTAAGGACATAGACAAGCTAGAAAAAATACAAAGAAGAGCAACTAAAATGACTCCAAAATTGAGAGACCTTAGTTATGAAAGTCGCTTATTACAACGTGATTTGACAACACTACAGACCAGGAGACTAAGAGGAGACCAAATAGAAGTGTTTAAAATAGTGAACGGTTATGAGGATGTTGATAGGAATATGTTCTTCAAACTTAAAGAAGACAGTAGAACCAGAGGACACAAAGCAGCATTAGTTAAATGGTAGGTTGGACATGAGAAAGTACTTACCTTACCTTATGATACCTTATGACGATTCTGATCGCACGATCCAATTGATTCCTCCATGATCAGATCTTCAGAATCAAATATTTTTATATCATAATTTATGATTCCATTAGTTATTGTTCAAGTAGATTCATAGTCGTATATTATTGCCTGGGTAGACCAGAATTTGTCTAGTTTGTTTTTAAATGAGTTAACTGATCTAGCTTGTATTACAGAGTTTGGGAGACTATTCCATGGTTCAGCCACTCTAAGAGGGAATGCATTTTTTCTTAGATTTATTTTTGCTCTTTGGGTAAATAATTTAAGGGAGTGTCCTCTATTTCCTGATCTTAGTGTCACATCCTCTCATTTTAGGAGGTTTGGTGCAGATTCATTATCGTACAGTTCGTGCATTATTTTATAGACTTCTATCATGTCTTCTCTTAGCCTTCTGTATGCTGATGTGGGTAGCTTCAGTAATTTTAGTCATTCTATATATGATAAATCCCTCATTCCAGGTAGTTCTTTTGTGGCCCTTCTCTGGACGTTTTCTATTGCCATTTTATGTTTTATCTTTATGGATACCATACTGCTACTGCATAATCTAGGTGAGATCTAACCATTGTCGTATATAGTGGCAAGAAAGTGTGTGTCTAGGAATTGGAAGGTTCTTCAGATTTTTTCATTTTGGTTGCTTTATTTACCACTTGGTTTATGTGATCATCAAATGACAATTTTGAATCGATACTTACACCTAAGTCAGTTTGTTTATCTATGGTGGTAAGTGAATGTTTAACATTATTACTTGTCATGAAATAGTCATTTTCATCTATATTATTTTTTCTAATTTCCATGTGTTTACATTTGTCTGGGGGAAATTTTAATAACCATTTGTCGCTCCATTTTTCCAGGATACTTAAATCTTGTTGTAGTATATCCGGGTCATTTTTATTTGTTATGGCTCTAAATATCTTAATGTCATCAGTGGACAGAAATGTATTGGATTTAGTTCAATCTGGCAGGTCGTTTACGTATAGAACAAACAATAAAGGTCCTAGCCTAGGACAGATCCCTGCAGTATCCCTGATGTTACTTTGTGCCAGTTTGATTCTTTTCCATTTACTGCTACCTTTTGTCGTCTATTTGTAATGAATGCCTCTATCCAGTTAATTAAATAATTCCTAATATTAAAACTTTTTTATTTACTTATTAGTTTTCACGGTATCAAAAGCCTTTTGAAAATCCATATAAATAACATCTGTGTAATTACCCTTATCCATTTCTGAGTACTCTTTCTCACAGAGGGTGATAAATGAATGGAACAAACTGCCAACTGATTGTGTTAATGCTAGTAGTGTGAATATGTTTTAAAATAGAATTGACAGATATTTGATAAGGGCGGGCTACACATAGATGAGAAAATTATTGGACTCTCGATAAGCCAATTGCTGTTTTGGGATGGTAATCTTGTTAAACACCTACGGCTACGCCGCTACGGCAACGATATTTTTTTTGGGTTGATTTGAGACGGAATGCCACTTGGTCTTATTCTTGGACTTGGCGAGTGTATTTCTATTTTTACCTACTTCTCTGAAAGCGGCCAGTGTGTTTTCAGGTGCGTCGTGGCCACCCCCGCGATGAGCTATTACTGAAACCTTGTCTGCCGGCAGGATTTCTTCTACCATATCACGTATGGTATCATGTTGACGTACTCTCACCAACAACAATACAACTACAAGTGTCACTGTTGCTACGAAGCCATATGTTAAACTATGTAACACTGCAGTTAACACCAGACACACATAAACAGCATGTGGCAACACCTTCGTAAGCATATTAACTCGTCTGTGATATAGGCGAATTAAATTTGTGATCATATGACTGTGTTACGATATCCGTCCTCATTCACGCTTCCACTTCGAGTGATGACTGTCCTTTTGTCAGGCTTTTGAGCTAAGACCTAAGTGTACAATTGGCTGAGCGGTTAAAACATTTCATTGGATAATCTATTTATAGCTTGGAGGTTCCCAAGAATAACTTCGGTTCATACCATTCAATTATATTTCACTTTATGTAATGTTTATCTGTACAATTTATCCCTTATGGAATCATACCATGGTTCAACCATTGCCTCGTTACGCGGTTTTCAGGCTTCAGTATGCTTACTCCAAACAGCCTCTTCTGGGGCTAACACTAGGGGCTTTCACGGTGACGTCACGCGCCTAATCACGTGATTGTCTGGCAGCACTGGCTGGCAAGATCACCAGATAATTTTTTGCAGCATGGTTTAGGTGTATTTTGCTGGTTTCGTTTCTCTTATTTTGCAATTTATGCGTTTTGACACACACCTTCGAAATCATGGTCGTGTCCTGTGTTGGTGTGGGGTGTACTAGTCGCTGTGTGGATGGCTCGTTGTTTCATCGCATCCCAAAAGAGGAAAAACGATGAGATGTAAACATATGGGCGCCCAATTCCAAATATTACCGCCTCTCCATCTAGAAATGAGCAATCCATTTCTACCAACACCCAGTCTGACAGCTCCACGCTTAGTACCCCAACACTCCACACATCACGAAATGCAGGCTTAATTTTCGCCCCAAACCCCCAAAACACTTCAACCCCCGAACGCCACAAGAAAACCCAAGGAAACACACTTAAAGGAATTTTGATAAACACCAACAGCGTTAAGAGCATAGAAAAAGCAACCCAACTAAAGGCAACTATTCAATATAATAACCCAGACATCATATTTCTAGTTGAAACTAAATTAGATGCAAACTATATGCTATACATACTCTTTCCTACCACCCAACTTTGAGGCCATCAGAAAGGACAGGAATGTCCATGGCGATGTCCTTGACAACATTGTAGCTGAACCCCTCCAAAATTTAAACTCAAATTGTGAAATAATTTGGACAAAAATTCACTTTGCACGAAACAAATGCATATACTTTGCATCTTAATAATATTATCGACCCCCAAATTACCACCTCCAATCCCTTGAAGCTCTCCACGACTCCCTAACTAAACTATATAGATCACAAAAAACTCCCCCTAACGTAGTCATAGCTGGAGATTTTAACCTCCCTGATATCAACTGGACAAATCACCAGACCACTAATAATAACAGCACTGCCAGCAAGCATAACAAACTACTAGAAATAACTAATGACTTTGGGCTGCAGAACATGGTAAACGACCCCACACGTATCGCTTCTGGCAACATTCTTGACCTCATACTCACCTCAAATCCCTCCATTATCATCAACACCCATACCACTCCTGGTATGAGCGATCACGAATCCGTGACCTTCAATGTCAACTTAAACCCAGTTCGCAACAAGAAACCCTCCCACCAAGTTTATAGTTACAAATCAGCAGACTGGGACCAACTCAAAGACGACATAGACAAACTAAATCTTGAGTACTTCGACATCGACCCCAACTCACAGGATATAGACATAAACTGGACATTTTTCCGCGAACGTCTGACTACCTTGATTAACAATAACATACCTAGACGATACACAAAAGCTAAAACTCACCTCCCCTCGATAACACGTGAACTAATTAGAATGCAGAGAAGACGAAACAAAAGCCACAAAAAGGCAAAGCAAACTGGACTAAACAGTGACTGGGAAAAAAATTAAGAAACTCCGAAAGCAAGCTACTAAAGCATTAGCAAAATCCTACAAAGACTATGTTAACAACCACATTGGAGACAGCCTGAAAACTAATCCAAAACGACTCTGGTCATTTATTAAGGCAAATAAACGAGAAAACATTGGCATCCCCACACTTCGAGTAAACGACCAACCTATAATTAATGATCGAGATAAAGCAAATGCCCTAAACAACCAATTTAGCTCTGTATTTACCCAAGAAAAGCACCCCATCCCCCAAATAGCCCCCTCTACTTACCCCAACATCCCCCTTCTCGAAATTGGCATAGATGGTGTAATAAAGCAGCTGGAAAATCTAAACCAGAACAAAGCTACAGGCCCAGATGAATTCCCAGCCAGAGTCCTTAAAGAAACTGCAAAGCAGATAGTTCCCATCATCACCCAAATTTTCCAACAGTCATACAACATAGGTAAACTTCCTAATGACTGGCTACAAGCATTAGTAACTCCTATACACAAAAAGAGCCATAAATCTGACCCGGCTAACTACAGACCCATATCACTAACCTGCATCCTCTGTAAAGTAATGGAACATATCACCCTAAGCAACATGTGGAAACACCTGCACAAGCATAACATCATTATCCACTTCCAACACGGATTCCAGTCGGGACTGTCTTGTGAATCTCAACTCATTGAGACAGTCCACGACTGGATGCATGACTGGTATGGACAACAAGACACAAATTGACGCAATCCTGCTTGACTTTGCCAAAGCCTTCGACAAAGTGCCTCACCTACGTCTTCTATCAAAATTGACCTCCTACGGAATCACTTGAAACACTAAAAATTGGATCAAATCTTTTCTATCCAACCGCAAACAGAGAGTCTCAGTTAACGGTGCCCTGTCGGACATCACAGATGTCACATCTGGTGTCCCACAGGGTTCAGTTCTAGGACCTGTCCTCTTCTTACTCTACATAAATGACATAAATGGGAACATCAAATCTTCTATACGCCTTTTTGCAGATGATAGTATTATAATATATCGTAACATTTCTTCCAAAACCGACCACGAAATTCTCCAAACTGACCTAAGCCAACTCCAAACATGGTCAGACAAATGGCAAATGGAATTTAATGTATCTAAATGCATCCACCTTCCAATAACAAACAAAACTAAACCCAGCACACACAAGTACTCGCTTTCTGGCCAGCCATTATCCACCGTATCCAGCCACTCATACCTCGGAGTAAAATTGGATTCCAAATTAACCTGGACAAATCACGTCACTGACATAACTTCAAAATCTTCGACATGTTTAGGCATGATTAAACGAACTCTTGGCCCATGTAAACCCGAAATTAAACAAACAGCCTAAAACATGCTAATCCGGCCAAAACTTGAGCACTCTTCAACCTTTTCACAAGTTAAAAGCCTTGAAAGAGTGCAACACTCTGCTGCCAGATTTGTTAAAAATGATTACAGACGGAACACAAATCCAGCAGATCTAATTACTGCCCTTGGATGGCCAACCCTCGAACGAAGGCGCATTATCAAACAAGCCACAACCTTCGGAGATCACCCCCCCCCCTCCAGGCCTACTAACTCGCTCTCGAACCCGTGGACAATGCATAGCCCCAAAGTGTCGTATAAATGCAATGGTCTTTTCATTTTATCCCAGAGCCATTCGCATATGGAATATGATTCCACAAAAAATTACCAACATAAAAAACCCAAAATCATTTCAAGAAGCTATCATGGAACTCCCTTTCACCACACCTCCTCACCTAAACTGTCTTTAAAACACGGTGCTTAGCGTAAATTTATCCATGGTGTGGGTATGGAGACTGTCTATGTGTGCATGTGGCAAGGCAGCGACAGTATCCATACACATAACCAACCTATTAAAAACTTTCGTTAAACATCCTATACATAAAATAAATAAAACTATCAGATAAAAACCATTTCAGCAACATTGATGATACTAGTCTTTTAATCGAATGTACCACCCACAGCGCATGCGCACAGTCCACCACAAACTCCTGCGTTAGCCCAAGTTTGGGCTGTTTGGAGTAAACCACTTGAGACTTGAGATTGTTATTGCTAAACGACCGTGTTTGTGGCCCGGGGGGGGGTACTGCCATACCAAAGCGGTGGGAGTGTGCCACCAGAGCCCCATGGAGCACATGGAGAGAGAGCAATTAAAAAATTTAGGGTCACCAAGAGAGAATTATTGAACAATTTATCTAATATCTATAAGTGTAAGGTAAGCCCGGGCGGAACTTTTTCATTTGGAAATTTCCTCTTCGATGAAAGAGAGAATTATCAGGTTTAATTGGGGCACAAAGAGAGAAAATTTACATTTTTTCTTCGGACAGAGAGAGAAAAATGGCCATGAACAGGGGCATTTGCGCGGCACATACCCAGCAGGCACACGACGTTGTAGCAACGTTGTAGCAACGTCAGGTATCGACGTTGTGATGACGTCGAAATATTGGTCGATATGAAAGTTGAGTCGACGTCGGATATCGACGTTGTTTCAACGTCGGATATCGACGTTGTTTCAACGTCGGATATCGACGTTGTTTCAACGTCGGTTATCGACGTTGTTTCAACGTCGGATATCGACGTTGTTTCAACGTCAAGTATCGACGTTGTTTCAACGTCAGGTATCGACGTTGTGATGCCGTCGAATTATTGGTCGATATGAAAGTTGAGTCGACGTCGGATATCAACGTTGTTTCAACGTCATGGTTGTTTCAATGTTGTAACAAAGTTACAAACTGACTAGATTTCAACGTCCTTAGTAACGTTGATTTTGTAATTGAAACAATGCTGACTGATCTGTCAGCATTGTTTCAACTTCAATGAAACAAAGACACAAATGTATGGGTGAGTCCTATGTTTTTTATTGATGATATAAAAGAAAATGCAATTTAGAATATAATTTGTGTCTGATTAGACAGTGTCAGTGGGTTGTTTGGTTGTGCTGGCTGTTCGTCCACCTCCCCCACTCCTCTCTGGCGCATACTTCAGGGTGGCGGCAACAGCTGTGTTTACGTCAAACTCGGTGCTGCCATTCGCCGACCTCATAACACTAGCTGAAAGGGAATGCATATACGTAAGTTGTATTATATGATATCTTCTGATATCATGAAATGTGATATATATCCTGGTAGTTTCTACTTGGAAACATAAATCAATGAAGAAGTTTTTCTTGTAAAAAAACGAATTAATTAAATTTAGTTAATTACCAATTAAGTAACCACGGCCCACGTACGGAATTGGGCGCTTCCTGAAGTTAGGACACTCAACTATAATAGCATAAATTCAAGTATTAATAACGAATTAAGCAATATGCAGCGCAGAATACTAAATGAAGATTTCACAGAATAGATATATGATAATAATATATCATTAATGTTGTGTTTCTATTATGGTAAATCAATTACTCGCAACAAATAAACATATAGACATATATAGTGACAGCTAGTACTGCTGAGTTCACCTAAGACTATTATGTCCAAGACAGTTCACGGCCTTCGAGTTTGGCGCCTAAAATTTACGATGTGAAAAGATCTACTTTCGTATGCTTTGCGAACAAAAATTATTTGCATAATGCTCAAAATCAATGTATTGGATAATAAAAATACAGCCAAAGATTCACAAATGAATTTCTAAAGATGTATACGTACCATGTCTTGCGGCGCGCCAATCGTTTATAAATTATAACTGTAAAAAGAATATGGCGGCATGGGCCGGGTAGACCCGCAGTAAAAAAAAATAATATTGATAATCGTCAGTGAATATTTTGAACATATGGAGCTTACAACAAGAAAATGTTGTCATTGTTTGTTAATTTTTTTGTGAGAGTAACTACACGTTTCATATGAATTTTAGTTAGTTTCTTTCCATTTTATTTTGCTTCCCGCGTGGTGCATTACCGCACGGGAAAAATCCCCTTGCATGCTATGCGAAATTTAATACAAGTAATAAATCATAAGGGTACAGCGCGCGTGAGATATCAGAGCTCGGCCTCCCTCGGTCCAAGCTCTGATAAATTACCTCCCGCGAGTGCGGGCGCCGCATGTGTGGCTGGCAAACGGGCTGTTGTCGGCAAGCGCTTGCCGAGCGCTGCCAGGCGATGTCCGCCTTCGGGCCGATGAATGCGTGCTGGCTGGGACATGATTCCTCATCCTGTTTTAAACCTAAATCGGTTGTTTGGCTAGTGAATCAAACAGACAAAGTTGTGCGATCACAAATCCAGTCACTGACATTGGAAGCATGCTGTACGTTGCCGTTCAAATAAAAATTAATGTTCGTATAGTAACTTTCATCTTTAGCATAATAACCTAAATTCGAAGTCTTAACAACGTCAAACTTCGACGTTGTTACGACGAAGGTTGATCGATGTTATATTGATGTTGCGTACATGTTTTCCACTAATGTGCGTTGCGTATATCGACCTATATGCGACGTCGCAACAACGTCAAGCTTCGACGTTGTTACGACGGAGGTTAATCGACGTTACATTGACGTTGCGTATATGTTGTCCACCTACATACATTGCGTTCCGACCTAAATTCGACGTGCTAACAACGTCAAACTTCGGCGTTGTTACGACGGAGGTTAATCGACGTTACATCGACGTTGCGTGTATGTTGTCCACCTATGTGCGTTGCGTACCGACCTACATTCGACGTCCAAACGACGTCAAACTTCGACGTCGGTACGACGGGGGTTGATCGACGTTGCATAGATGTTGTGTATATGTTGTCGACGTCGCGACTTTATTTCAACCTATTTTCGACGTCGAAACGACGTCGGTGTGCCTGCTGGGTAGGGAGTATACCCCCCGGGGTTTGTGGACGACATTTCAACTTTGAACCGTTAATATAACAATGCCATGGATATATTCTATTCACGACTGTTGGCAGCTGTCGTATAAAATTAAAGCAGAATGAACGCAGAAAAAGGAAATGTTTGTAATCTGTGAACCCTGTAACAGTAGCCGGCCCACGCCCGCGACACTGGCATTGGCTCTGCCTCTGTCATTGTGGGCAATACATGCATGGTCGTTGTTTTCTGGCTAACAAAATCGTTAAACCGTTTATTGTTATGAAATTGTGCTAGTGGGTGATTGATAAGCTTTCACACTCTCGGCTGAACATTTCTGGCTTGTTGATCGCGTAATGCCGAACGTTTAATCGGGCCAGAGGCATGCATGCATGGCCATATGGGTCGTTCTACCACCCGTTTTGAAAAATACAGATCTGGTAACTTACTAAAGTCACGTGCACCATGCTCTATAGTTTCTTATTGTAAGATTCCCTTGCATTGGGATCTAAAACATTGGCGTATTTAGCCGAGTATAGTCATTCATGTTTGCTCGAGCATAGCAATTAAGGGATTTATTAGAGAAAGCTCGGCTGGTTTGCAGCTTTGCCAGCCAGCGTACTGCGCATGTGCGAATGTGACGTCATGTGTTGGTATCCATGAAAGCCCCATACCGCCTTTGTAAAGGTCTAATACTAACAGAATATGTGCCTTTGAATTTTATTTCAAGAATGTAAGACTTAATTGCATCCTGCCACTTTATGTTTGTGTATTAATTTAAGCGTTAGCATTAGTTTGACGTTTTCTAAAAAATATATATATATATATATATATATATATATATATATATATATATATATATATATATATATATATATATATATATATATGGATAAAATGCGAGAAATTATAAATATACCTCAAACTAAGTATTAAATGTATTTTGCTGTATCCCCTGGCCCTGCTTATTTTTTGGCACAGCTGTCAATAAATCATGTATATTCTTCGTGCATATTTAGTATGTAAACATATATTTAAATTGGTTACTCAACTGTTATGTAATAAGTTCATTTCGAAATGCCATTTAGCTTATATAGTGACAAACTTGACATGACACTTAAAAAATTTACAGTTAAACCTGTCTTAAGTGACCGCGCTCAAGGGATGGTCAAAAAGTGGTCTCTTAATTAACACAGTTGGTCGTTTATATATAATGCAGATATAATTGTAACATGTGACTTTTGTGAAAGGAGTTAACTGAGGTCGTTATATGACAAGTATAGTCTCTTAATGCAGGTGGTCATGTGAGCAGGTTTAACGTACTGTATCCGTTAGTAAAAGAAGACTGCTGAGCCCTTAATTATCAGTTGAAAACGATACAGTGGTGTATAGGCATATGGACCAGTGAAATTAATGCTGCTGCACGGCAAGAACCCACTGGATGCACGTCACAGTGTTTATACTAGATGTACAGCACCCAGTCTTCATCACATTATATCCATAGAAATACAGTACTAATAAGATATATATTAATATATAATAGAAGGTATATGCACTGACGTCACGATTTTCCGCCGGTATATCGTACCAGCATCTACTAAATAACTTCAATTACTGAGTGTAGTAGATGTACAATGGGTTTATAGGGGGACGATTAATGATGTAACTATGTGGCATGCACTTATCGGTCGCACTGGTTAACATATCAGTTATCAGTCATTTGGAGAAATGATCAAAATCGCCCACTTTCATAACAAATTCTGAGTAAACCATATGGCGTGAAAATTAATTTGTATTGTATAGTTGATTAAAACTTTTAGTACATCCCCCAAAATATGCCTTTTGTTTCCCTTTAATTTAACTAGTTATGCACCGAGAATCTGGGTGCATACATAATTTCCGTCACAATAAAAAGTACGGTATGGAACCAGGCGAAGATTAATATCTCGCTTATCCGACTCCCGGGGGGGGGGTACTCCCTATACTGAGGTATACATGTATGTGCCGCGAAAATGCCCCTTTGTTGGCCATTTTTCTCTCTCTGCCCGAAGAAAAAATGTAAATTTTCTCTCTTTGTGCCCCTATTAAACTTGATAATTCTCTCTTTCATCGAAGAGGAAATTTCCCAATGAAAACGTTCCGCCCGGGCTTGTATACCTTACACTTATAGCTATTAGATAAATTGTTCAATAATTCTCTCTTGGTGACCATAAATTTCTTGATTTCTATCTCTCTCTCTCCATGTGCTCCACGGGGCTCTGGCGGCACACCCCACCGCTTTGGCATGGCAGTACCCCCCCCCCCCCACCGGATCCGACTCTCTCTCAGCTTCGTGAATCCGCCGAGAAGATCAAGGTGATATGTGCAACAAACGGTGGCGCCACGTCGCGGAGCCTGGATAATTGAGGCTAGGCGATGATGTGTGTGCGACATAGAGTTACATCATTAATCACCCCCCCCCCCATAAACAGACTGATAAATAATTTGGGTGAGGGTGGTCCCAGCAGTTGTGTTATAAGTGTGGGCAGTTGGGTTGTTCATACATGCATTAGTGTTACACTCTTCAAGACAAACATCTTGGAGGATTGCTGGAGAAAGTTGTGGGACAACGAATATGGTTATTTCCTGTGTGGCTTACAGCTGTACGAATCAACAGAAGACGATCTAACATCTCGTTATTTTCAGGTAATTTATGTCACAAATGTTTGTGCTGTGTTAGTGTACATATGAATGAATGTAACAGTTTCGAAAATGTTCTGAAATATCAATATATTACAGATACGTTTGTTTTTCTTGGGGGAGCGTACATTAAGTGTTTCCCAGTAGTCACATTGATTGGGTGCAATATAAAATGTCATAGGGGTAGGATTCAGTTTTATAAATAATGTGTGCTTGCATGTATGCATATATGTAACTCTTTTATAAAACTCTACTAGATGTCAGCTCATCAATAAGATTTTTTCTTTATTAAGTCATCTGCATTTAATGAGGCTCTCCCCTTTTTGGTCATCGTTTGCCTTTTCTTCGTTGTATGAACCACTATCATGTAACTCATTCTGTACACAGTGCAACATTCATTGCATTCTATGCATTTGTTTGACAAACCATGTGAAAGGTTGCCTACTAAAACAATTGACAGCTTAAATGAGAGAGCACATTTCTTTACATGAGGTGTGTCCTTGGGCAAGTTGGACAGATAACATTCGAGAGATCTTTAAATAAGAACAGAGTTCCATTTGTTCAGTCACTTTACTAAAGAGAAAGCGTGAAATGACAATAACTAAACAAGTATTGAACAGGTTGAAATGCGAGTGTGTACTGGTTTCGTTTCTAGTAGCGCATGCGCACTGCTATCTCCCTCCGAGTGCTACTGGATAAAGGCTGATAAATGTTTATTGACTATCCCATGGAGTAGTCCTTGTGCCAGGTAGGCACGCTGGTCGCTCTGGTGGATCGTCGTTGACCAATTGCTGGTGCTGGTGGTTTCACGTCAGGCTCCGATGGGGGTGGAGCTCTCGGGGTCGCTGGGGCTGGTGGTGGCGTCTGGAGGGTCGCGCGACTCGGTGTGTCTCGTCCTGGGGTTGTAGGCGTGACTGCAGCGGCCGGTGTCTTGTGCTGGGGCATTCTCGCTGATGTCAGTGTCGGTGGCGGTGTGTGCCCCGTCTGCGTCGAGGGTGTCGCAGGGTCGTTATCGAGGTCAGGTAGTTGCGGTGTCACAACGGGTGTTGGTACGGTGACGCGGGTTGCTAGGTCGTCATAGATCGATCGGGTTGGCGGCCGGTCGTAGTGAACTGGGCTGAACTTGCGCAGGAATTTCCTGTTCCGAAGTGTGACTCTGCCCGATCCGTCAATCTTGATCGAGTATTGGTCGTGCTGACGTACCTCAACGATACTGCCCGTCTTGTCCCATTTGTTGGGATGAGGTCCTGTCTGGTTCTGTACGCGGACGAAGTCCCCAACCGCAAGTGGTGGAAGGCGTTTAGTGTGCTCCGCCCAGGTTTCAGCTGTGCGGATGTGGCGTTTACGGAGGGCTTCCTCCCTTGCTTTGAATGTCTCACGCCAAGTCTCATGTGGTCTGTATTTCCCGGGGATAATCGGGATGAAATCGCGTGTCGGGCGGCCGAAGACACACATCGCCGGGGAGATCTTTGTGTCAGGGTCGGGTGTGTTGCGATATTGTAGTATCGCTATCTGCACAGCGTCAGTGTCCAGTTCTCCCTTCGGACCGGTGTTGTCGGTGATGAGTCGTTTCATCGTCTTCACCCCAATCTCTGCACGACAGTTGCTGTGGGGGAAGGCCACCGATGATAGGCGGTGGTGTACGCCCCATCTGTGCAGGAAAGACCTGGTCTCGGTAGAGGTGAACTCCGGACCCCCGTCCGATGCGAGCTCTTCTGGCGTCCCGTACGTCACGAAGGCGCGACGTAAGTGGTCGATGAGGCCGGTGGCGCCACCTGTTGACTGCGATATGATTGGCCAGTTTGAGTATCTCTCCACCGTCACGAGGTAGTGTACGCCCCTGTGTACGAAGAAGTCCGAGCACACTGCCTGGAAGGGGTAAACGACCGGGATCGGTGGGATGGGCGGCGCTCCAGGCTGTGAGGGTGCCATTCGGTGGCAGTGTTCGTAATTTTTCCGAGTGGTGCTGATGTCGGCCGATATGCCTGGCCAGAACACAGCGGATTCTGCACGGGCGGTCATCATCGATACGCCCTGATGGGCAGCGTGGAGGGTGCTCAGTATCTCACATCGGAGTGAGGGCGGTATGATAACCCTGTCCTTGTATAGGATCACTTCGTCTGTCGATGTGATGTTTTCGCGGTACTGGTGATAGTCGCGAATCGTCTCTGGCATCTCGATCTTCGAGTCGGGGATGCCGTCGGTTGCCATTTCCTCCAGTGTGTGCATATCGACGTCGCTGCTGGTAGCCTCCCTGACGCGGTCCCATGTTACTGATCGCAATGATTCGAGGCCCGCGGCGCACCATGTCAGGTATGTGTGATGCGGAAGCGATAACGTAGGGTCTTCTCCTTGAGGTTCCTGAGGCGGGGGTTAGGTATGTCGTCAAGGGCTCTGTCCGCAAGGAGTTTCAGCAGCGGCTTATGGTCTACCGCTACGATCAAGTTCTCGCAACCTAGCACGAAGTGGCGCGCCTTGTCCAAGGAGTCCGCGACTGCGAGGGCCTCGCCCTCTATGGGCGCGTACCTGGATTCTGCTGCGTGTGTAAACCTGCTGCCGACCAGGGTTATTTTCCACCCGTCGTTGCAGCAGAAGGGTCTGATTGGTGAGCATCGGCAGTGCTTTTGAAATAGCCAGAATCCAATACCCTCCTTCGACCAGTCTGTGGCGATGCATGTAGGCTTGGTCTTGTCAAAGATGCGGACACCGCGCTCGATTTCTTGAACGATCACGTCCTTCGACTCGCGGAATATGTCCTCTCACTCCGGGGACCACGTGAAGCGTTTTCAATTTTTCAGGAGCTTCCGGAACGGATGCATTCGTTCGGCCATGCTGAACGCGTAAGCCACTTGATTGACCAGCCCGAACCACGATCTGATGTCGGTGATGTTACGCGGTTGTGGGAAATCGCGGATCGCCTCCAGGTAGCGGCTGCATGGTCGCACGTCAGTCATGGTGATCGTGAAGCCTGCAAAGTCCACTGTGGGTGCGCTGAAGACGAACTTCTCCGGGTTGAGGATGATTCCATTCCGGCCACATATATCCAGCCATTGGACCGCCTGGAAGTAGCTCCCCTCGATCGTATCTGACCATAGTAGCGTGTCGTCCACGCACTTGGTCTTGTCACCAATGTCCGCGACGATCTCGTCGTATCGTCGTGTATAACCATCTCCTGACGCTATATACCCTTGTGGAGCCGAGAGGTACCGGTAGCGTCCCCATGGAGTGATGAAGGTCGTCTTGTGGCGGTCGTCCTCGTGTAGAGGGACACTGTGGTAGCCGTTCCATGCGTCGAATACGGTCTTGCGTTTCCCGTTAGGTATGCGTCTCGCCTGGTGGAACGGGGATCGGGTGTGGTGGGTTTCGCGGAACGCATGTTTGTTCAAGGCTTGGAAGTCGACGGTGCGTCGCGGCTTGCCGTTCTTTTTCGCGCAGATTACCATGCGGTGACACCATGTCACCGGCATACCGATGGGTACTTACTCTAACACGCCGAGACGAACGTCCTGGTCAAGGCCTGCTTTTACCTCGTCTTGCCAGTGTATGGCCACGGGGATGGGAGTGTGATGGGCAACCGGCGTCGCATCCTCATCGAGCATAAGACGTAGCGGCGGGCCAGTCATTCTCGGTAAGGGCTGGTGCGGGCACGTATTGAAAGTGCTCTGAGCGTATATTCTGAGTAAGTGTTTCTGTAAGGTTTCTCTGTTAGCCTCGGTCGCCGGCATGGGGAGTGTGGTCGGCTTGGTCGGCGGCTCTGCACGTCGCGGGCAGTCACATAATTCAGAGGTCGCCAGGTTGACCTCCCCGAGTGTTGGGAACTTGTCCGAGATCATACCCAGGTCCATGCAAGCTGCGCGGGGGAGGAATATGTCCGAGGTGTCCGTCACGTACGCGATTTGGCGCGTCTCCAATCTCCGAGTGCCACTGTTACCGGCGAATCTGACCACCACAGCTCCGAGAATACGAATTCCCTTGTTGTTCGCAGCCTTCATAGTCATGGATACGGGTATGAAGTCCTTGGTACTCAGTCCCATTTGTTGGGTGACTCCAATGCCGATCAGGCAGCTCTGACAGCCCGTGTCGGCCATGACAGGCAGGGATACTGCGCGGGTGCGTTTCAAGAGGTCAAAACCCAGCGCTTTGTAATCTTCGCGCTCGTTGGTGAGAGTGAGGTTGATGTACGGCTGCGGGCTGGACGCGTGTTTCGTCCGTTGTATCTCTTGGTCTGCGATGCCGCGGGCAATCACATTGCGTATAATCTCTTCTGTGAAGTCGTTGACTTGTTCGCACTCCGTCTTAGTGCACTTCATCTCGTACTTGCATGTATCCACCTGCCCCTTGATACGGGCGTAGAACGACCGGATGCGCTCCTCGTGTCCCTGCCGCATGTTAGACAGGGCTACCCGAGCTACCATGGTGTTCTCCGCTCGGATGGCGAGTGCCTTCATGGCGGTGAGGACATCTTTTTCGTCACTGCTCATTAGGCTCTTGCCCGCTGTGCGAGTGAGGTCTTTTCTCAACTCCTCCTCGCAGCATTCCAGTAGTTGTGCGACTATGTCGGGTCCAACAAGTTTAGTACCCGTCTTGTACTCACCCCAGCGGGTTATGAAGTATGACCAGGCCTCGCCCGTCCCGGCCAGTGCTACGGAAGGACGCTTGAGTTTCTCCATTTTCGTATTCGCGCCCAGCGCCCGGGGGACAGCGACGTGCACAGTGGCATGTACACTCAGCATAGCAGCCACCACTGCCGCCTCTGCGTGCGTAGCCGTATAGTCACAATCCTCGATCGGACACTCCACGTTCACAGGCGCCATCAAGTTGTTTAGTTATAAATAAGAACAGAGTTCCATTTGTTCAGTCACTTTACTAAAGAGAAAGCGTGAAATGACAATAACTAAACAAGTATTGAACAGGTTGAAATGCGAGCGTGTACTGGTTTCGTTTCTAGTAGCGCATGCGCACTGGTATAAGGGACCGGTTATTATGCAAAGCAAGAGACCGGTTATAATGTTCTCTAATCTTGATCTGCAGGTGGAAATAGCTGTGATGGAGCAGCTCCAGGGAATGTGTTGGAAGATGGGAAAATAATATTTTTGGGACCTTAGAGAAGAATGTCCAACAGGGCTTAATGAGATTTTGACCACTTGCAGTCATTATCTAATACATGTATAGAGCACTTCAGAAAGTTCAGTTTCGATCATGTTTAGTGGTGCTACTGTTATAGTTAATATGTTATGGTATTTGATATACAAGGTGCATGGATAAATTGTGCATGTAATAAGGTCTTGTCTTCTTGTCTTGTATTGTTACTGGCCAACACTCCTATGGAGTCAAACGGTCAGGGTTGGGTATTAAGGTATTAAGTATATATAGCTATATAGTAATAATCTCCTATTAGTACTGTATATCTATAGATATATGATGAAGACTGGGTGCTGTACAATATAAACACTGGGCCTCCAGTGGGTTCTTGCCGTGCAGTAGTATGAATGTCACTGGTCCATGCCGGCATCACTTTATCATGTGTCAACTGATAACAGCTTAGCGGTCTTGTTTTACTAACGGGTGTTCTATTTATGTATATGGTGTGCGACAAACGGTGGCGCCACAGCGCGGAGCCTGGATAATCGAGGCTATAAACTCTGCTTCGAGTCACATTAAACGTGACGTCACAATGTCAGCGACACCTGCTGTCCAATATGCAAACTATGAGGTGCAAACAAACAAGTCAAGATGGCGTCGACGTGGTGGAAGTTTTCCATTTTTTCGTTGTGGTTAATGTGTACTTTCCCGAGGTATTCGGCTTTAGATGGCGTAGATTCAGTTACTTCCACCAGGGATGCGTGCAGTGACGTTTGTGAACATACCTACCCGCCACATACGTACGAGAAGGTAGCTGAAACAAAATATTTCCGCTTGGCTTTGCCCTTTCCGACTTTGAATTTGAGACGTCGCAATCATCATTGTCATCATCAGTAACCTCTGGAGGTATCAAATGTCGTCGTTTGTGACACGGATTCGTAGCTCAATGCGGAGATGCGATTGAGCGTGACATATAAATTACAGTAGGGAGAACGGCACATTTTGGATTGTCACAAAATTTCTTAGCATGTTTGGTATCATTGGCCTATGACTATGAGTCTATGACTATGTGTGACTATATAATGACAAAACCAGTAATGCAAGCATTTTTTATATAATTCTGCCGGTTTTTCGAAGGTCATTGTTATTTCACTTTTTCTGCTCAGTGGCAGTGCTGGCTAATTGAAGTAGTTGTTTGCACTTGGAACTTGAAAACAACGGGTACTGGTCAAAACGGCGACACCCAATGGTCAAAACGGTGACACAAATAAATAATCATCGTGTATAAGCGTAACGTACTCATGCAAAAATAAATAAATAATAATGGTGTGTATACCCGATGTGGGTAAACCCTGATGTGAATTTCCAATAGTAATACCCACAACATATAAAATTGCCATTTTGACCAATGGTTGTCGCCGTTTTGACCACGATTGTCGCCGTCTCGACTTGTTGCCGTTCTGACCTGTATCCAAAACAACCACCAGGCTATAAACATATGAAGTATTTACCTTAAACTAGTACTTCTAGGTCCCTGTCTGCATAGTCTTTGAGGAGCTGATATGAGTAGATCTGATCCCCGTCATCATACTCAAGATTCATACTTGGGCCTGCATATTAGCCGGAACCAGATGGAATGACGAATCGTGTGGATTGCTTGATCTATATAATGATGTCACTGGAATGTGTAGATAGATGATGTTATAATGCAACTTTCCACTAAGTGGGAAATAATTACATGTACATTATGGTATGTTTTGGGAGCCCATCTGACAAAACTTTGTCCACCAGTTGCTGAAGTTTTTAATGCATGGCGGAGAGATATCTGTTGGTCTTGGATGGTGTCTGACTGGGATAGAAGGCATTGTGGGCATAAGTCGAATTGGTTGCGTGAATATTTATTTATCAGGACCCCAGTCTTCACAGCAATGGCATATAAGTTGTTGTCGCCATGGTCAATGATGATCTCCAGGATGTGGATCCCCCTTCCTCTATCCGCCATGAGGATGGGAACTGGGTATTACAGGGGCTCCGAACAGGAGAAATATATCCAACAGCTGGATAGCCACTTCTGCTGCTCGCTTCGAGGTTGGAGGCTGCATGATACAGAACTTTGTGAGATGGCACTGATAAAGAATGATCCACTTGAAATGTGATAAGGATGTTGATAAGGATAACGTCAAAGATGTCCTCAATGCACACATGATCATTATATTGGCCCTTTGTTCTGTTTTTTGTTTCTTTATCAACTTCTCGATGTCACCACATTGAAGAATTTGATACCTGCGAAACATAATCAAACATTTAAATTATTATCCAATTTTAATTATAAACTACTAAACCAAAATGGTGAGAAGAAAATATATATTGTAATATATTGTAATTGTAATATACTCATAAACACGATGTTTATCAATGTAACTTTTATAGTAAACATAGCAGTTGGTTTAACTTCACTTTTAAATTAATTTGTTTGTACGGCTTAATGTGACAAATCATGAAAGGACTTTTGTGAGACAGCATTGACGGCTTTCATTTGCACTCACTCGTGCAATTCATGGCAAACTGAAGAAAGGCCATTTCATTGTGGACTTCCTGGCTTACATAAAGAAAGGAAGAATTTAACACAGAAAGGATTAAGACTTGAATTGGTATCCAATACAACTGTGGTGGATATTAACTCGGGGCTTCTGACTGAGAAAACCCTTGAAGGGAATTACCTCTGTGGCTTCAATGTGCAGATCAATGAATGAAGGCGTGAAATTCCACCATTACCAAATCAAAATGAAACCACATCATGTTATGCAAGCCACCAAAATTGCATGTGTCTGATATTAAGCTTCTTGAAAAATGTTGTGGCAGAAATTCCCTAGGTGGGGGATTTTCACCTGTCTGGCCTGGGGCTGTGGAGTAATTTCTATGACATAATTACTGTATGATGTCATTACTGTATTATTACATGTTAGCTATGGTGCATTTGGAAGAGTATTCAACTATATTTCCACCCATACCTCATTTATTATAGGTTGGAATATTTGCATTGATTAAATGGACTACTATCTACCCCTCCAGTTTTGAAGTGTCGTAAATTTCTCACACTTAAAATCAAGAAACAATGTTCAGCATAAGAAACTACAAATAAAAATGGGTACTTTTGCTGAGTACATAGTATCCATGGCGTGTCTTCGAAGATTCTTTTTATAGGGGCAGGCAATGCACAATAGCCAATTGAGACAGTAACCATTGTTAGGCAATTAGCATTTCCAGTTGGATAAAGGTTGGGCCATTCATTACCTGTTCATCAAATCAGAGGACACCAGTGAGATAGCTGTCAATCAAATTCAAACTGTCAGATGGATGGTTAGAGTCATGTACCCAGACAGGGATAAATTATTAACAAAATGTTGCTATTTGCAAATATATAACAAATATTTATTCATTTTGTTTGTTTGCTTTTGTAATGTGAATGTCTGAAGAATTATGAAAGCTGACATTAATGCACAATTAACATTGGAACAATATATAATGACAAAAGTACACAAATTGTTATTACACATTATGACTGAAATAGTCACCAGTCAAACTGTGTAATAATTCCAGTCATTTCGCAAAATGCCTGAGTGAAACAGTCATAGCTGTGAATGCCTAAACACGTCAGTCGTTACGCGAAATGACTCATTACGCAGATTGACTGTAACATATATATATATATATCCTTTTGAAACATGTAAAAATGTTAAAGTGTACGGAACGTTTCCCTATAATTGCATTATAATAAGCATGTCAGATTTTATGTATGTCTATCTTTTGTTGGAACAACAAGCACATAAAAAACATGCATATAAAGAAACAACATGCATACAAAGAAACAACATGCATGCAAAGAAACAACATGCATGCAAAGAAATAGGAATAAAAAACAGTAATTGATATTTCTTTTAATATGATCACATCATCTGTACAAAAACAAATAACATTTGTAACAACTAGAGGCATGCAAAACAAAGCAGAAAACTTCGGCAACAGAGCAAAATCCTTTAGAGCCACACCTGTGAAATGACTTTCCCTGTGTAACAGAGCAAAATCCTTTAGAGCCACACCTGTGAAATGACTTTCCCTGTGTACCAGGTTGCGACATCATCTGACACAAATCTGTTTTTTTCACAATAATGGGAGCCTGGTCTGTTCTCTCTCTCTCTCTCTCTCTCTCTCTCTCTCTCTCTCTCTCTCTCTCTCTCTCTCTCTCTCTCTCTCTCTCTCTCTCTCTCTCTCTCTCTCTCTCTCTCTCTCTCTCTCTCTCTCTCTCTCTCTCTCTCTCTCTCTCTCTCTCTCTCTCTCTCTCTCTCTCTCTCTCTCTCTCTCTCTCTCTCTCTCTCTCTCTCTCTCTCTCTCTCTCTCTCTCTCTCTCTCTCTCTCTCTCTCTCTCTCTCTCTCTCTCTCTCTCTCTCTCTCTCTCTCTCTCTCTCTCTCTCTCTCTCTCTCTCTCTCTCTCTCTCTCTCTCTCTCTCTCTCTCTCTCTCTCTCTCTCTCTCTCTCTCTCTCTCTCTCTCTCTCTCTCTCTCTCTCTCTCTCTCTCTCTCTCTGTCTCTGTCTCTGTCTCTGTCTCTGTCTCTGTCTCTGTCTCTGTCTCTGTCTCTGTCTCTGTCTCTGTCTCTGTCTCTGTCTCTGTCTCTGTCTCTGTCTCTGTCTCTGTCTCTGTCTCTGTCTCTGTCTCTGTCTCTGTCTCTGTCTCTGTCTCTGTCTCTGTCTCTGTCTCTGTCTCTGTCTCTGTCTCTGTCTCTGTCTCTGTCTCTGTCTCTGTCTCTGTCTCTGTCTCTGTCTCTGTCTCTGTCTCTGTCTCTGTCTCTGTCTCTGTCTCTGTCTCTGTCTCTGTCTCTGTCTCTGTCTCTGTCTCTGTCTCTGTCTCTGTCTCTGTCTCTGTCTCTGTCTCTGTCTCTGTCTCTGTCTCTGTCTCTGTCTCTGTCTCTGTCTCTGTCTCTGTCTCTGTCTCTGTCTCTGTCTCTGTCTCTGTCTCTGTCTCTGTCTCTGTCTCTGTCTCTGTCTCTGTCTCTGTCTCTGTCTCTGTCTCTGTCTCTGTCTCTGTCTCTGTCTCTGTCTCTGTCTCTGTCTCTGTCTCTGTCTCTGTCTCTGTCTCTGTCTCTGTCTCTGTCTCTGTCTCTGTCTCTGTCTCTGTCTCTGTCTCTGTCTCTGTCTCTGTCTCTGTCTCTGTCTCTGTCTCTGTCTCTGTCTCTGTCTCTGTCTCTGTCTCTGTCTCTGTCTCTGTCTCTGTCTCTGTCTCTGTCTCTGTCTCTGTCTCTGTCTCTGTCTCTGTCTCTGTCTCTGTCTCTGTCTCTGTCTCTGTCTCTGTCTCTGTCTCTGTCTCTGTCTCTGTCTCTGTCTCTGTCTCTGTCTCTGTCTCTGTCTCTGTCTCTGTCTCTGTCTCTCTGTCTCTGTCTCTGTCTCTGTCTCTGTCTCTGTCTCTGTCTCTGTCTCTGTCTCTGTCTCTGTCTCTGTCTCTGTCTCTGTCTCTGTCTCTGTCTCTGTCTCTGTCTCTGTCTCTGTCTCTGTCTCTGTCTCTGTCTCTGTCTCTGTCTCTGTCTCTGTCTCTGTCTCTGTCTCTGTCTCTGTCTCTGTCTCTGTCTCTGTCTCTGTCTCTGTCTCTGTCTCTGTCTCTGTCTCTGTCTCTGTCTCTGTCTCTGTCTCTGTCTCTGTCTCTGTCTCTGTCTCTGTCTCTGTCTCTGTCTCTGTCTCTGTCTCTGTCTCTGTCTCTGTCTCTGTCTCTGTCTCTGTCTCTGTCTCTGTCTCTGTCTCTGTCTCTGTCTCTGTCTCTGTCTCTGTCTCTGTCTCTGTCTCTGTCTCTGTCTCTGTCTCTGTCTCTGTCTCTGTCTCTGTCTCTGTCTCTGTCTCTGTCTCTGTCTCTGTCTCTGTCTCTGTCTCTGTCTCTGTCTCTGTCTCTGTCTCTGTCTCTGTCTCTGTCTCTGTCTCTGTCTCTGTCTCTGTCTCTGTCTCTGTCTCTGTCTCTGTCTCTGTCTCTGTCTCTGTCTCTGTCTCTGTCTCTGTCTCTGTCTCTGTCTCTTGTCTCTGTCTCTGTCTCTGTCTCTGTCTCTGTCTCTGTCTCTGTCTCTGTCTCTGTCTCTGTCTCTGTCTCTGTCTCTGTCTCTGTCTCTGTCTCTGTCTCTGTCTCTGTCTCTGTCTCTGTCTCTGTCTCTGTCTCTGTCTCTGTCTCTGTCTCTGTCTCTGTCTCTGTCTCTGTCTCTGTCTCTGTCTCTGTCTCTGTCTCTGTCTCTGTCTCTGTCTCTGTCTCTGTCTCTGTCTCTGTCTCTGTCTCTGTCTCTGTCTCTGTCTCTGTCTCTGTCTCTGTCTCTGTCTCTGTCTCTGTCTCTGTCTCTGTCTCTGTCTCTGTCTCTGTCTCTGTCTCTGTCTCTGTCTCTGTCTCTGTCTCTGTCTCTGTCTCTGTCTCTGTCTCTGTCTCTGTCTCTGTCTCTGTCTCTGTCTCTGTCTCTGTCTCTGTCTCTGTCTCTGTCTCTGTCTCTGTCTGTCTCTGTCTCTGTCTCTGTCTCTGTCTCTGTCTCTGTCTCTGTCTCTGTCTCTGTCTCTGTCTCTGTCTCTGTCTCTGTCTCTGTCTCTGTCTCTGTCTCTGTCTCTGTCTCTGTCTCTGTCTCTGTCTCTGTCTCTGTCTCTGTCTCTGTCTCTGTCTCTGTCTCTGTCTCTGTCTCTGTCTCTGTCTCTGTCTCTGTCTCTGTCTCTGTCTCTGTCTCTGTCTCTGTCTCTGTCTCTGTCTCTGTCTCTGTCTCTGTCTCTGTCTCTGTCTCTGTCTCTGTCTCTGTCTCTGTCTCTGTCTCTGTCTCTGTCTCTGTCTCTGTCTCTGTCTCTGTCTCTGTCTCTGTCTCTGTCTCTGTCTCTGTCTCTGTCTCTGTCTCTGTCTCTGTCTCTGTCTCTGTCTCTGTCTCTGTCTCTGTCTCTGTCTCTGTCTCTGTCTCTGTCTCTGTCTCTGTCTCTGTCTCTGTCTCTGTCTCTGTCTCTGTCTCTGTCTCTGTCTCTGTCTCTGTCTCTGTCTCTGTCTCTGTCTCTGTCTCTGTCTCTGTCTCTGTCTCTGTCTCTGTCTCTGTCTCTGTCTCTGTCTCTGTCTCTGTCTCTGTCTCTGTCTCTGTCTCTGTCTCTGTCTCTGTCTCTGTCTCTGTCTCTGTCTCTGTCTCTGTCTCTGTCTCTGTCTCTGTCTCTGTCTCTGTCTCTGTCTCTGTCTCTGTCTCTGTCTCTGTCTCTGTCTCTGTCTCTGTCTCTGTCTCTGTCTCTGTCTCTGTCTCTGTCTCTGTCTCTGTCTCTGTCTCTGTCTCTGTCTCTGTCTCTGTCTCTGTCTCTGTCTCTGTCTCTGTCTCTGTCTCTGTCTCTGTCTCTGTCTCTGTCTCTGTCTCTGTCTCTGTCTCTGTCTCTGTCTCTGTCTCTGTCTCTGTCTCTGTCTCTGTCTCTGTCTCTGTCTCTGTCTCTGTCTCTGTCTCTGTCTCTGTCTCTGTCTCTGTCTCTGTCTCTGTCTCTGTCTCTGTCTCTGTCTCTGTCTCTGTCTCTGTCTCTGTCTCTGTCTCTGTCTCTGTCTCTGTCTCTGTCTCTGTCTCTGTCTCTGTCTCTGTCTCTGTCTCTGTCTCTGTCTCTGTCTCTGTCTCTGTCTCTGTCTCTGTCTCTGTCTCTGTCTCTGTCTCTGTCTCTGTCTCTGTCTCTGTCTCTGTCTCTGTCTCTGTCTCTGTCTCTGTCTCTGTCTCTGTCTCTGTCTCTGTCTCTGTCTCTGTCTCTGTCTCTGTCTCTGTCTCTGTCTCTGTCTCTGTCTCTGTCTCTGTCTCTGTCTCTGTCTCTGTCTCTGTCTCTGTCTCTGTCTCTGTCTCTGTCTCTGTCTCTGTCTCTGTCTCTGTCTCTGTCTCTGTCTCTGTCTCTGTCTCTGTCTCTGTCTCTGTCTCTGTCTCTGTCTCTGTCTCTGTCTCTGTCTCTGTCTCTGTCTCTGTCTCTGTCTCTGTCTCTGTCTCTGTCTCTGTCTCTGTCTCTGTCTCTGTCTCTGTCTCTGTCTCTGTCTCTGTCTCTGTCTCTGTCTCTGTCTCTGTCTCTGTCTCTGTCTCTGTCTCTGTCTCTGTCTCTGTCTCTGTCTCTGTCTCTGTCTCTGTCTCTGTCTCTGTCTCTGTCTCTGTCTCTGTCTCTGTCTCTGTCTCTGTCTCTCTCTCTCTCTCTCTCTCTCTCTCTCTCTCTCTCTCTCTCTCTCTCTCTCTCTCTCTCTCTGTCTCTCTCTCTCTCTCTCTCTCTCTCTCTCTCTCTCTCTCTCTCTCTCTCTCTCTCTCTCTCTCTCTCTCTCTCTCTCTCTCTCTCTCTCTCTCTCTCTCTCTCTCACGAAGTAGTGTTGTACTAACTTCTTGAGGTACTCTGTGAGTTCTTGGCAGCTCAAGTTGATGCGATGTCTACCAATTGCCTTGGTGAATGCATATACACTCTTCAGTGCTGGATCTGTAGGCTTTTGATGAAGGACATTTTGGCGAAACTTGAGCTGTGCTTTTAAAGCTTTGACCTTGTCTGTTTTCTTCTCAATGACCTGGAGAGAGTCATCCACTTGCTGCTCATGTTGCCAAAGGCCCCTGTGAATGATGTCACTTCTTTGTGAGTTCTCTGGCTTTGACTTCTGCTTTTCGCATTTTGTTGGCAATGACAACTCTCCTTACATCCAACCTGGCATACCTTGAAAGCTGTCCTGATTTTCCTCATAGATTTCCGTGCACTTGCAAAAATGTTGGCCTTTTCTGTGGATGATTTAGCTTCAAGCAGTTCAGAAGTTTTGTTGTGTGCAAACATAACATGTCTCACTGGAAATTGTGGTGATGCTTGGGTTTTTCCTTAACAATCTGTCCAAGTGCATAAACATGCTTTTACTAAATTTGTTATGCTTTGGAAGGCCCTTGGTTTTCTCTTGCATCTCTGGAGAAGCATCAGCCCAGGTGGTCCTCAAATATTCTCGGCATCAGACGAGCCATGGCAGGCAGCATAACTTTGAGAATAGTTTCCACCTTCTCATCAAAGTCATGTGTACAAGTAAAGCTCTGGAACATCACATCTTTTTCCAGCTTTTGGCTGTTTGCAAAGGAGAGGCGAAGGTCACCATTCATGAAGTCGTGCGTGCGGTTTTCGGCCATCACACGTAAATCTGTTATTTCTTGGTAATGTGAGCTGATGTCCATCAAATGGATACTGCGGTCCTCGATGCATGACCAAAGTGGAACAGTGATGAGGTATGACACAAACCCTAGAGCCTTGCATCCAACTAGGTATCCTGGAACATGAAGATCAAAAGCTACTGCTTTCAGTAGCTGGTTCTGTGCATTGCCCTCTAGGAATGCCTTCAAATGGTCAGACAGGTAGAAAATGCTGGCTGTATTTTGGAAGAGTATGTTAAATCTGTTACTCCTGAATGGTTTAAATGGTAAACTATCAAAGCCCTCCTGTTTCAGTGTTGGCTGCACATACTCTAGAAAACTTCCATGGCAACCACTCTTCATCACCACCCTGAGCAAATGCCTTCGCACAAGACCTAGTTCCTGCAAAATGACCTGTTCATAACTGGAGCATCATTCTCAAAGAATCCCGCTTGAGTTTGTGACATTGATGATGACACAGTTTCCGCAAGATGTACGAGGGCATGTAGACCACAGGCAAAGTTGTACAACTTCCCCAGTGCAAGTCTCTCTGTCTCAGATAGCTGCTGGTAGTTTTCAACAGTCTGGCAGAATTTCTCTTCGGTACTCTTCGAGCAAGTCATGAAATTTAATCTGAGTACTGGCCCTGTCTGAAATGGTGTATGTAGTATTCAAAAGAATTTTCTTTGATATCTCGCTGTTAGCTTGGAGAGAGACATCTTCGATTCACGAAGTATCTGCTGAAATGTACTAAGAATGTCTTGTCTTGTCCAGATTTTGAAGCAATGTCACGCAAGCCTAGCACATACATACGTCCAGCTGAGTCACATGTGTGGAATCCTTCAAATTTCTGCCCAGACTTAGATGTCTGATCACTTAGCAAAGCCCATGTTCTCTTTCTGTGGGAGTTCTTCCGATAGCTGTTGCTGTACCATTACAAGTCTCATAATGTTCCAGTCATTTACAGTTGACTTACTAGGCAAGTCACTTGCCTTCTTGCCAGCCATCTTTAGTATTCTATAACGGGAGCAATCTGGCCAGTAGGAACATTGTGGTTGAGCAATTGACAAACACATTGTTTCATTTCAACAGTATGTCGTCCGGCATTGTCTGTAGTAATAAGTTTTTCTTCTACCATCTCCCTTAGCCAGTCATTTTCATCAACGGTGTCATTCATTTCTTGTTGTTTTTCTGCTAGATCTCTTTGTAGAGTATTGCGTGGTTCCTCCACTTCTGCTGTTCTCCTAACTTCCATCTCTACTTTGCAAGTGAGCTTTGCTAACTTTTTATCTAGATAATTTACTGCAGACACTTTTCTTTTCAATTCTGAACGTTTTTTTGCCTATGACATCCTTCAAGCGGTCATTCGTTTTACTCAAAGCTGATATATCTTTTTCCCTTCTTGCCAGCATGAGTGTGTTTTTCTGAAACATGGCTTTATGAAATCTCACTTTTGCAAGTTTGCTTTTGGTGCTTGCAAGGGTACTCTAGGGTCTTGTAGGACTCTTTCGTTCTTAATAATTCCCTTGCTAAGTTTTCACAGACTTGTTTTTGGCTTTGTAATTCATCTTGTGAGAAAGAGCCACTTGGTTGAGTAACAATCCTTCTTTCCTGTGAAGATCCTTTAGTGGGAAATGAAAAGTCTTCTATTCGGAATATTTCCATTTTTTCCCTGCATGCTGACGGTTGTTGTATTTCTGTAGATGCTTGTACTCTAGCACAAGCTGCTTCAATTTTCTCTTGTAGGCTGGTTTTGTCGGTCGGTGAAATGAAAGCTGATGCAAACGAACATCCATCAAAAACTGTATGCATGCTGCGTTTTCTTCCTTTACATACTTACATACTATCTCGCCTTTCTTCATCTTGTTTATTAAAAATTCCTGAATGAAACATGTCAAAATGTTACAATAAATATAATAAAAAGGGAGGGATATGAGGGCTACAGTAAATGCACCGTAGTTATAAACCTACATTACCCACACATTGATTATTTTTCATAAAACTCAATAGGTGGGACTAATATCAGCTTTTACCTGACAAAAGACAAGCTTAGGTTGAAGGAGTAGTGTTAGATGCCCCCATTATCGCCCAGGCACCTCCCACTAAACATAGATACGCTTCTATGCGGCAGCAATAATACAATTGGCAACATTCCAAGTGTTTTCTAGACATCCTAAAGTTAAAAAAATATGCGTTTCAATTTAGTTTCTTGTCGTATTTATTAGACAAATATTACTTTAAACATCTTCCTTTGTTTTGAAGCCATTTTATGTACCGACAAAATGAAAAAAATGGGAAAACAATTAATAAAAAATTTCCTTCGTCTTCCGTGAATGTAAACAACTGCTTCTTTATCCCATAATTTCTTATTCATGCGATATTTTAGCAGGAGATGAGACCCACCCTCTTTGTGAAAAATTAAATGGATATGTTTATAGGCTTTGCGATTTTCCCCACATCGGTTCGAAAATCTGTCTTAATCAGGGAACAAAGCACACATTTCCACGGAAATTCTACCTCCTATGGAAAGATAAACTCATGATTGATTAATTTATGATGTTATTTTATTAAATGGATAATTCTATTGCATTGATTTATCAGTAGAAGTCGACCCATTTTATAATGGTGACAGTTACAAATATGGCGACGCTCATATCGTCGATCTCTCTAATTACAGTGTGGCATAAGCCACTAAGGCTAAAATTATGAATGTCAATTGCCAATTAAGAACAACACGAACACAGTGTCAGTGTGTAGACTGTAGTGTGACTGTATAGTTATGAACTTATGACAGTTATGTGCAATCTTACGTACACCCAATCTTTTACTTAACTGGCCTAAATTATTACGGTTTTATGTTGACATCCTTAGGCTTAGTTGCATTTTTGTATCTCAGTTCGTTCATTACATCATTTCACGTCACTTTCAGTACAAAAAGGGCATACAATGTTGTGAAATAGGGGTTTTTATGTCACGTTTTGTTGACCAAAAGACAACAATTCCACTAGATCCTTTGCAAAGCAACATGTTAGCTTTGCACAAGTTCATTTGGTGGTGCTACTAATGGCTTTTCTAACACTATGATGTGATGGTTTTAATTAGTCAAAACAAAGCCAGTACATGTAAATAATCTTAGCTCACTTTAAGAATATGATTTGTTTTGACCTTATATGATTTATAACCAGGGTTCGGTTTCTGACAGTCAGAAAGGTATTTCTGATGTGACATTGTCAGAAACTAGTTTCTGGTGGGTTTGTGATGTCAGAAACTGTCAGAATCTAATACATGCTATATAAATTTATGATTTTGCTAATTATATAACCTATGAAGTGGAAGAGTGATTATCAGATGTCTATTGACTTCATTTGACTGTTTGGTGAAATTATATACAGTGGACTCTCACTATATATAAGGAAGTTCAAGGAACTGTCAACACATTGGAACTTGGTGAAACTATTCCTTGTATTTGTTGTTCCTTATATCCATGGTTATATAATTATAACAGACACTGTAACTGTTACTGCACTTGGTGTGATGAACCAGCGTTCAATCACATTTGGGTGACATCTGGTGACCACAGAACTTGCATCTAGCAACTGTTTTTTCATTACTTTTCACTTTAACAAAATGTTCCCACACAGCCTTAGCTGGTCTGCCACCCTTAAACGTGGCGCATGCAGGTGTGCACATTACACATTAAACAAAATGACATGTGATAATTTTTTTAAGAAAATCTCTCAAAAATGGAGTTTCTGACATTTTTATGTCAGAAAGGGGTTTACCATGGTATTTACCATCTTGTCAGAAACTTGCCAATCCTGTTTATAATATTTAACTCCAAACTGCCTTGTGAGGACAAATATAGGAGTGCAGCTTCTGAAATTAGCAAAAAAATTAACTGGCCCAGATTTTTTTTAACTGGCCCCAATATGAATTTTTTAAAGTAACACTATGTTTGATGCCAACGTTTTGTACACACTGCCACTGGCCTGGGTCTGGCACGGACAAACATCTATAGCAGTGTCAGTGTATAGTGTAACTGTTGTTATGAACTTATGACAGTTATGGGCAATCTTAGGTATACCCAATCTTTTACTTAACTGGCCTAAATTATTAAGGTTTTATGTCAACATCTTTAGTTGCATTTTTGTATCTCAATGCATTCATTGCATCATTTCACATGCCAGTGTTAATGTCGAGTCCTGTGTTAGCTTTGCACAAGTCCATTTGGTGGCGCTACTAATGGCATCTTCTAACGCTTTCTGATAGCCAATGATTTGATGGTTTTAATTAGTCAAAACAAAGCCAGTACAAGTAAAATAATCTTAGCTTACTTTTTATGAATATGAATTGTTTTGTCCTTATATGACTTATAACATTTAACTCCAAACAGCCCTTCGAGGGCTAACATAAGAGTGCAGTGTCTGAAATTAGCAAATAAATGAATGGCCTGGATTTTTTTTTAACTGGCCCATTATAGGCCAATGTGAATTTTATTTGTGAAATAGTTAACTTTTTTGAAAGTAACATTATGTTTGATTCCAACGTTTTGCACGTACTGCCCTGGGTCTGGCACGGGCAAACATCTATGGCTATGCCGTTCTCAATTCACTCCAAATATCTCTTTCACAACCAACTATCACATTAATCAGAATGTCTTGGCACATTACATTGTCAATTGGATTGTCTGCCTCCTTACCTTAATATTAGGGGGGCAGCCGTGGCCTAGTGGTTAAGGTGTTGGACTCTAAATTCGAGGGTTGTGAGTTCAAGACCCACACTGGGCACTTTGCCTCAGTCTACTCAGCTGCAAATGAGTACAAACACTGTTTGGAAGGTACCTGCGATGGACTAGTGTCCCGTCCAGGAGAGTCAGTATAACTTCGCACTACAGAAACCAGATTTAAGCACTGGCCATATAAGCCTTCATGGCTTCCTAAGGCGTAATGCCTGGGGAATGACTTTACCTTAGTATCACCAGTATGAAGTAAAGTGGTGTAATATAAAAAAAATTCCAAACTACAACTCTCGCAACTTTATCTGCCATCTGTGCTTTTGTGTTTCCCTGGTATTCCCCAAGATACTGACATCATTAAATGTGAATCATCCAATAGGCATCCATGGGGTTTCCTTTGCATGTGCGGACTTTGACTTTGCCTAGGCAGTGATCTGTCACTGGCATGGAAAAAGTAGTTTGTCACAATTGTATTTTCATAATAGCATAGATTAATAAGTACTGTAATGTGCAGCCATGGACGCAAGGATGAATCGGCAGGATGGGGTTGATAAGTTGCACATTTTGGCTAATTGAATCGACGGGAAGCATTTTGAATTGGTGGTTGCCGATAAAAAAAACCTCAATTTCGAACACTGGGAGTGGTTTATTTTGAGACTTTTACTTACTGAGATCTTTTACTTCCCCTGGCATAGACTAAGATGCCAGGTAGAACAGACCAACATTTTTACTAGTATCTCCCGAAAGACATAGGCAAAGTAGAGTAAACAAATTGTCGAATCTTCAAAATAGTGGCAGGCCTTGACATTAAACTTTTGTACCCAGTGGCTCATCGGGCCAGAAGATTTTGGTCCGCACAAAAGTTTCTGGTCCTAAATTTTGCATGGATATAAATTATATAAAAGCATACACTTTTTTGTAATACATCACTTTACAATTCCAAGGATGCAAGTTTGGTTGTCATTTCTTTCCGCATTGTGTCACATTTGAACTGATCTGGTGATGCTGTCACTTGCATACTGCCACTATTTTTGACAATTCATATTGAATTACAGCTGATAATACTTGAAAATAGGTGGGCGAACCAGAATTGACACTATATATCCTCGCTAGTTGGGTGGTAGTAGTACTATGCTGCGGGTTGCTACCCCTGGCCAATTGACCTGTCGAAATGTGGATTTGTCAGTTTATCCCATGCCATGCTGATTCATTTGTACTTTGTCCCACATTCTGTCTTAATTGACGTTTCTCAGAACTACGGCATGCCCACACCCAAACTTCATGAGCGTTCCCACAAAATACTCATCATTACCCATCTGACCAGCAATGACTGGGCTACTGCCAATTAAAGAACTTTACGTTCCGGTATGCGAGCTTCCAAAATCCCAGGAGTGGCTGCTTTTAGTTAACTCAGCCATGTAAAGTTCTACATTTTAGCAGGGTTATCTGCTAGGGGTAGTCATGCACATATTTGGGGTATGAAATTGCACATGCCAGGAAATGAAGTAAGACTATAATGTAATGAAAATGTATTTGAGGCTACATGCTGGAACCCAGCATTACTACATTCCTGGAGGAGCTCAGTAAACACATAATCAAGGTTTTGTTGGCACTGAAAAGTGAAAACAGAACATCTGAATATTTGAGTGGTCAATAATGGGCCTTAATTTCATTAAAATATAATAATAATCTTTATTGTCTCAAATGAAATACAATTACATATACTTACATAGTTATGTACGTCAGAAGTATAAAGTAGTTTGAGACAATGGAAAAAGCACAACATGCTTGTTATTCCTTATTCAATTAGTTAACATCTGCTTTGTGTCAGTGATATAATAATATGGTTACTCACAATAGAAAATAATAATATTTATATGTTGGTCATTCAATTGTATTGTATTTTATTCAGTTCCAACAGGTCCGAAGACCCAGTAACAGGACTGATAACAAAATATAAGAACAATTCATATAAATAGTAAAAACATTAAGAACAATAGTTATAATAAGGGAAGACAAGTTTGTGTGGCTTCACTACATTCAGAACGGGAATAGCTCCAACATACACAATGTCATAAAATATTTGACTATCAGGCTATCTGGTAACAATACAGCTACACAAGTGTGTGCACTTTGTGTTTTATATTAAAAACATACAAAACTTTGTTGATCTCGATGCTTGTAAACAATTATTTGTGTTAAATTCATATAAATCAGTGATTAAAAAACAGGAAGTCAAAAAAATCATAAATCGATGATTTTTTAAATTTTTTTGGAGCGATTTAAATCGTGATTTAAATCAATGATTTAAATCAAACAACCCTGCTCATCACTACTTGAAAGTGTTGACCTCTGCTATAATATCCCTTAATATTTGCCAAGTTTTTTGTAAATTACCATTTTTCATGCAGAGTTCGTGTTGATAGCGAGATCTTTCTGCTATGCCGATAAGATAATTTAATTTGTTTATAATATATTCTATATTTTTTATACTTTCAAACCTACCTAGTATCCGCTGCAACCTGCTAGTTCGTTTGTGCAACTTTTGTATGTACCTTTAATGGATAGATGATCTGGTTTATACAGAATGAACACTAAGTTTCTTGAGGGGTAATTATGCTCAATACTTTTGTATGTAGTTTTTGTAAAATCATCAGACAAACTACTAAATAAATGTTTGGTCAAACATTAATTAAAGTGAAAATGGAAACGCTGGAAACTCACAAATTTCATCCATGGTAAAAATTTTGTAACTTTGTCATATGATCAGTAAGAGGATGGAAGTCACTAAAGTAAATTCTTTCGATGATTTGAACTAAAATAGGCATTTTGTATTAAACCGACTGGTGTTATATAGACGTTTCACACACAACATATTTGGACATCAACAAACAGGATTTGCACTAGGCTAAATCAGTTGAGGATCAAGTTTTAAAGTTTTAATACAGTGATAATAATATGGTAATGGTAATAATACATATAGTAATGTCACATAGAAACTATTTGAGTATAATTATATAATCAGAGTGTCCTAAAATGTTTATAAAAAAGGTGTTTTTAATATGGTAAATAGTACTCAGTATATTTGGTATATAAACAAGTAAATATAATATATTGTAAATTGTTGGTTTATTGATGAATCAACCTCGTATTCAACGAAACATCTGGAACGATAGTGAGACTGGAGGTGACTGTGACGCGTATTTGATGACCTGGTAGCAACGAGCTTTGTTATTCTGATATGCTGGTTTTGTATTTTCCTATTTGGAAAGGGGATATTCAAAGCTTTCCAAGGAGAATTTAGATACGGCACACAAAAAAGTCAGATGTTGGTCATTGTTGGCCAATAGTGTAGGCCACTATGTCGTAGAAAATGCTTTCATGCAGAATCTTTGTTAAAAGCAAGCTTTCACTTGATTTAGTATCTTTGGGTAGTATAGTTCTAAAAAAAAGGGTGGCAATTTTTTTAAACAGGATATATTTACCAAATTCAAGATGGCCGCCAGCATACAAATTACTAGATCCATCATATTATTATTTTTTGTAATTCGTTACATGTTTAGAATGGTGCCTGGAGCCCATAGCATTGAAAATACCCATTTCTATTAATAGCTGTGTTATTCATGCATAATGTGGGCATTAGATGGCCGCCATCTTGAATTTAAAAATGGTGGTCACAATAAAATGTGAAATTATCTATTGTAGACTGTACTGTTATGCTCAATTTATGTTGTTCTTTAACTAATAATACTTCCCCCTTTGTGCTGTAACTATTCTATTATCGTTAAGTAAAGTTTGAAAAACTTTCAATATATTATGGACAACTTATCGTGGTAGCAACATTGATGTTTCTGTGAAACAACTGAACACAATTTTTAGCGCACACAAAAAACCTTTCTATGCAATCAGTGCACTGTATAATTACAATTACCATGTTAGAAATTGCCTTAACACAATCACTTTTATTACAGTATCACTGTTGTAGCAGCTGTCGCTGTGTTATTGTTGCCATAATTTCAGGGGACGCAGGTGATCGCAACACAAAAACGTGCTCAATTAGCGTAATCAATACAATAGTGGCTCAAGGAGATAATATTGTTGATTTATTTACTTCATAATTTACTTGTTTGGTGCCTGCACAAACTTCGTTTTAACGTAATGTATTGCTTATGTATGTAGTTATGTATTTGTATGATTTGTTGCTGCTGTTATGAATGAGAAGGTGATCAAAGATATCTTAGGCTGTGATGACATTGGACTGCAGATGTTTGAGGGATTCGTCACAGAGCCTTTAACAGAGGGAAACCTTTCTGTGCATGACCCAGTGAAGAGAAAGAAGCTCAGAACATTCAAAACTGCAAATGCAACAATGGAAGTAAGAGCGGGAGACAAGCTGGTTAAAATCAAAGAAGAATGTGGACTACTGCATAGGTTCATCGTTATATAAAGAAGCCGTCCAAACCTTTATCTGAAGAGGTGCATCGGGACTTTTGAATTTGGTCTAGTTCTGCGAACTCTATTTGCATTGGACGGATCACTCTTATTAGCATATGAACAAGGTGACAATTCTCCATCATCTTGAGAAAGATGCAACATTGCAAGATATGGAAACAGAGGCTGGAAACCAAACTACAAGTTCAAGAGTAATCATATTCGATGGCATGGCATTGGTGAATTCAGTTTCCAAAACTGACAACATGAATACATGTCATGACTTTGCTGAATCCTTTCTTCAAAAACAGTACAAAGGGTCAACGTACTACCACGTCAAAGACAGCTCGTTAATCCAGAATACTTCGTTGAAGGATTTCCTGTCAAATGTCAAGACCAAGGCAGAACTTACACAGTATTTAGCTGCTAAATGTCAAGACCAAGGCAGAACTTACACAGTATTTAGCTGCCAAATGTCTAGATCACAGCAAGAGTCCAGACAACAGGTTGAAGAAGTTCATTGTGACGTCTGGAACAGAAATCAAGGGAAATGTCCTTGTTCCAAGCACTGTAATCAATCACAGTCAGGAGGAGGCAGATACTGTGCTCATGCTGCATGTCCTTACAGTTGACAGAGATGCAGAAGTTGTGATTGATTCGCTAGACACAGGTGTCTTCCTGCTGGTAATTTAAATGCATCCAAGCCTTCCAGTTCCCTTACTAGAAAGGGCAAGCTGAAGAGAAAGATTGCAGTGCAACCTAGTTATAACATGCTGGGACCAAAACACACATCAGCGATGTTAGGCTTCCATGCTTTTACGTAGTCTGACATGTTTGGTGCATCAAGGTGTTCATGTCTTGTGATGATGAGATTCTGGAAGCATTGGCATCATTAGGGAACATTGATCCACCTCCAGAAACATGCACACACACAATTGAAATGACTTGTCTGCATGCTTTACAGGTCCAAAGTATGCACCAAAGTAAATGAGCTCCGTTGGTTCTTATACTCAAATCGTGTAGCTGAGGGAGATTTTCAATGTCAACGGACATTTAAAGTACAAAGTAGTTTGCCGTTAAATTAGAACTATTAATAGCCCTGTTATTACAGTAATGTAATGTGTATGGTGCTTGTTTATTTAGAATAAATATTCAGTGCAAAACATGCAAAGTGTCTGCAGTTTCCTTTCAAAATGTACTATTATGCATGCATTTTGGTTTGACATACCAACTACGTATAGTGTTTTATGACGGCCATTTTTAAATAAAAAATCGCTGTCATAGCTTTCCTAATCCATAATATCGTTTGTTTAAGTATCTGTCATTATAAATAGGATATCGTCTATCATCAGCTTAAAACCAGGTATACCGGGAAAAGTGTCCATGCTCAATCTGGCAGCCATCTTGAATTTGCCACCCTATTTTTTTAAATCTGTAACTGAAATAATACTTAGAGGATAGGATAGGATATCACTGGCAAAGGAACAGTGAAGATTGAGCATAGCAATACAGTCAACAGTAGTTAATTCTCTTTTTTAGCAACCGCCATTTTGAAATTCAAGATGGCCGCCATCTACTACCGCTCACATATATCTAAGCAATAAAACATAATATCTAAATGGGTATTGTCGATGCCATGGGCTCCAGGCACCATTACTAACGTGTCAGGAATCATTTTAAATAACATGGTGGAAAATTTTGCAAATTATGGTGGTGGCCATCTTGAATTTTGGTAAACTTATTCTGCTTAGAAAAATTGCCACCCTAATTTTGTTAAGTCTTTATAACCTAAATATTAAAAATCAAGTGAAAGTTTGCTTTTAACAAACATTCTGCACAAAATTACACAAGGGCCCACACTACAGGATTAATAAAAAATAATTGATTTAAATTTTGGCAGAATTGGTACCATTTTCACAAATGATGGTGATTGTTACTAACAGGTGAACGTGATCAAAAGCTGTCAGCGAGGTTGTCGACTCTTTGCCATCGTTGAATTAATGGACAGCTGTGGCAACAAGAACCACACCATTGAAGCTTGTATTGCTTGTAAGTATTACATCAATAATACCACATATTAGCTGCAAAGTTCATTCTTTCTTTCAATTACCAGTGCTCGTATTTACTCTCAACCATGTGCATGACAAATTATGTAAAATATGATTACCATAATATTATTTCAATTTGTGTTCAATTTCAAATGCTAGCTACTGCATTTAAATGTCTTCAAAAAGATTAATCGTGATGCAAATGTGCCCATACATTTAAACATGTTTTAAGCTTGATGCGTATGCAAGCCAATTTGACATTGCATTTACAATTTTGCAGATGTATTTCAATAATTTTTAAATGTTTTTGTTTGTAAAAAAGTTGACAAAACATGAACAGTAACATCTTTAGTTTATGTGTTTGTGAGTTAAATACAGTTTAATTTACACTTTCAATATTGCTCACAAGATGTGTTAATATAGTTGACATTTGAATTTTAATGTAAATACTTTTTATTCAAACGCAGTGCAGATGTGGATCAAATAGCATAGCTTTTAAAATATTACATGTTAAAAGTGCTTTTCTGGTTGTCATTGTGCCGCATGTCATTACAGCATGCAAGGATGCATATGATGATATGGACAATGCAAAGGCATGTGAACTAGGATGTGCCAATCAGCCATCCAACCACCCAGTGCGCCAACTTGGTGATGATGTAAGTACTAACTACTCTAGTCATCCATCTGTTTTAAAGAACAACTTTTCCCAGGCAGAGTTTCTGTATTAAAAGTTTCACGAGATATGTTGTAGTTAATTTGAACATTCAATTTAATCTAAAAAATATGTTACATTTAAAAAAAATTTATTATGATAAATTACATGTATAGTGTGTATATTTGTTCTTGTATGTTGACTTGTCAGCCACAGATGTTGCATTGGATATATATTTATTCCAAATTACATTTCCAACACGAATCTTTGGTTGTCCCTCGTTCTGAAAATTGCTTTTGTGCATTCCTGTTCACGATTATGCTTAATGGTTTTGTTTGTTGCGCCTCTGAACTCAAGTTCCTGAGGATATAGGTGCCATATAAGTTAAGTATTATTATTATTATAAAAAAATGGGATGTTGTAATGATGTCTTCATGTTGCAGGCTTCCATGTATCAGTCACAGAACATGTACCCGTTCCTCTATGTACACAGTGTGTACAGTAATATGATAGAGAAGCTGATGGTTCACTCCAACATCTACTGGTCATTCTACATGCAGCCAGCCAGTGGCCAGATGGTGGTCATCAAGTACGAGCCAGAGATATACATCGAGCAGAGAGAGATCATCATGAATGACAGTAAGTGTTCATTCCAGGCATCTGAACACTCCATTCCATCACCAGTGACGTTTGAGCAAATGTTGGGATATGATCATAATTGGGCAGCCACTTATCTAGTGTCTTGGTGGTCTTGGCTACATGATAACGCATCTTGCCAAGACCATTTGATTAATTGCTCAAACATACTTTTCATTTTCCACAATCTGTCCCATTGTCATGGGGGCATTGTGAATCGGCAACATACTGTCATGTGAATTCTCGGAACCAAGAATGATATATTTTCAACAGATCACCAACAGGGTTCATCAAAATACAATTGCTCCACTGGATAAATGGTACAAATACATCAATGCACCATGTCCATTGTTAAACACTGGATAGTGTGGGGAGTTGCAAACCAGTGACATAGGCATAAATACACTATGCAGATTGTTGTTAATCAGGGCTTCATATTTGAAAACAACAGGCGAGTGATAAATCGCTCGCCTAAATATGCCAAATTAATTTAGGCGAGCGATTTGTTAGTTGTTTTTTTTTTACCGTGTGATGGCGCCACCATTTCCCATTCGGATTCTGTAGTTATCGCCATGAAATTTTAATTGGCGCTTGTTGGCACTGACTTTTGTACAAAGAAATAAATGTTTACTTTAGTAAACCCCATACATTGCAATTGGTGAAACGGTTTTGAATTGCAACATGTCACCGATTACTGTAGGCGTAGCCTAGGCAAGGCCAGTGGCAGTGCCGTGGCAGTGTGCTGTGCCCGGGCCGCAGCCACGACACGGTACTGGTTTCGTGTGCGACTTCGCTTAGGCGGTTTGAAAATTGCAATTGAGATTCACAAATACGCCATGTATAACAATTAGATGTATAGTCGTAACTCATAAATGCAGCTTAGTAGGCAACACTAATATAAACTGGGGTGAAATGGCATGCTTCCATTGCATCGTAATGCCAAACACACAACTCAAACTCGGTGCACAAAATATAAATTTGTCAACCGCACATGAAACAGTGAATCAATGTTATGTGGTGCGTTGTGAATTTATGTGTTCAGAGAGGTTGTTTATGTGTTCAGAGCAGTTGTTTATGTGTTCAGAGCGGTTGTTTATGTGTTCAGAGCAGTTGAAATGTTGTTGATTCCTTAACTATTCCATAACTGTACATGTATAAATGCATTTTATTCAGTTCACATACATGTGACATTTAAACATAATACACATCGATGTTAGTCCACTCATTTGATAACTTTTTATAAACCGTGTGGCCAGCACAGCTGTGATAGCGTTCTCGCAATCTTGGTTCAGCGGGCTGCGATCGCCATCGCCAGTGACGGATGATATGTGAACTCCGAATATTGGAGCCCGAACACTGCGTTATAAAGAGGTTAGACTTTCCTAGTGAATCTAATACTCAAGAAACTATTTGTCAAAACGGACACTTGCAGGCAGCGAGCGATTTTTACAATTGACGTAGCGATAAATCGCTCCCTAGATTATTGATTTGCGCGAATGATAGGGAGCGAGAGCAATCGCTTGCCTCAAACGTGAAGCCCTGTGTTAATAATATCCTTATTACCTCAGATAGTTTGATTTACAGTGGGCTTGTTGGATATTGGTTGTGTGTGCGTGCGTGCGTGCGTGCGTGCGTGCGTGCGTGCGTGCGTGCGTGCATGCATGCGTGAATGTATATTATACTGTATTCAACCTATTAAGCGTTCATGCCCTAATTAGCATACACCTCCTTTTTTAATCAGCAGGATCCATAATTTTTTTAATTTGAATAGTGTGAAACAACTGAAAAGTGTTGCCATCTGGTGTTAAACAGTTGGCATTACTTTTCAGTTGTTCTGCATATATAAATTATATATATTATTCAGTAAAGTCCACATACTGTAAAATTCACACATCACATTACTAACTACTAACGACAAGCTAGTCCTTGAAAATCCGTGAAAATCATTGTAAAATGAAGCAATCTTCGTTTAAAGTAACTACAGCTGTCATTATAAGTAATCGGCGAACACAAAGCTTGAGAAATATGTCGGGGTGGAAAAAAGTGAGCAAGAAAGTAGACTCACAACGAAAATCGGCAGACACATCTCCACCTAAACAACGAAACCAAGATGATGACATCCGCGAGCTGGTGCACAACAACATGCGGTTGGCAATTGTCACGTTAGTGACAGATGCCATCATCAACAGCCTGATGGAGAATTACACATTTATGGCGAAGCTGGTGGACTTGGTTCTGCATGCCATGGGTGACATCAGGCAGCAGATGTATGAGGCAAATACCATGGACAATGACAAGTCGGCCCAAGCGACCACAACTCTGCAAGCGCGTGTATCATACAAAATGAAAACATGAGACTACAGGACGAAACAGAGAGTCTCGAACAATACAGCCGGCGCAGCTTTCTCGTTTTCCACAGGATTCCAGAAAACGAGAAATACACAACCATGGTGAGGATCTGCCAGAATAAGTTGGGTCTGCCAATCAACTGCAACTGCATCGACAGGAGCCACCAAATGGGCAGGCTGACTGGTGAAAAGCTGACGTCTTATGCCCCATGGAATGACATATTCATGGCGAAGAGAAAGCTGAAGGGCAGCAAGATTGTGGTCATGGAGAACTTAACAAAATGACGAAGCGAACTACCGGTACTGACCAAACTTTGCAGCAACTTGTACGACTGATGGAAGAATCGTCTGCCTGCTGATAAGTGGGAAAAAGGTGACAGTCACAATGGAACAGCAGTTGAGGGGTTTGTACGAGAGTTAGATGGATTGATATGATCTATCAACACGAACATGACCCTCAATGGATAACGTTACTGCCGTTGGTGTGAATACTGCTGTGACCAAAGACTCTATACCTAGTAATTTTTTTTTTATTTTTTCAGCTGTATATTATAAATGTTATCATATCTCTTTATTCTACGAGGTCTGTACTTGTATGCATCAGGTATGGGTCAAGTACATGGGCAATGTACATAAGTACAGGTAAAAGTACTTTAAATTTTGCCAAGGCCAAGTACTCATCTAAAAATAGATGCAAGTACAAGTACTTTATAAAAAGTACAAGTGCAAAGTACTTCGAAAATTTTAGTCAAGTACATCGAACGCTACATTTATGTTTCATTTCATTTATGATGGTCAAAGCGATGAAAACACAAAAACAGCATATTCATTATTTAAGTCAAGGCATACAAATAAATACCTCTTTATTTCATTAACAATAACATTCACTTCAATTAAAACAAAGCAACCAACAGGAGGATTTGTTACCTGCCGATACACTAGCTACAATTCTTTATTTAGCATTTCTCTTACCTCTGCTCCCTCAGTCCCTGCTCTCTCAGACCCAGGCTAGCATGTCTCATGGCTTCATGAGACATGCTGCATGTCTTCACTGATCCCACACTGAGTTCATTGTTATGAAGCACTTGAGTAAGTGTTAGCAATTGCAATCAAGGGTCAGTTAGGAGTCCTCCAGATCTGGACAGTGGATATGGTCTAATCAATGAATCAAATAAGGATCATCTTAAATTAATCACTATCACACATTTTGTTGCATTTTTTCTTTTAGGAAAATATTTCTGATTGTTGTAACAGACTTTGTAAAGTAGGGAAGTTCTCCGTAGACCTGTACAATTTAATTATGGTTTACCGCAATATATATATATATAATATGTTATGTCACAGACGAACATATGTCATGTCACGGACGAACATGACATGACATTTAATATGTTATTTATACTTGAAGACAGAGGAATGCCTACCCCTACAAACAAATGCGAACCCCAAACATACAGTTACCTTTTACAAAACCCCTCCATTATACCAACATTCAGACATGGTAAAATATCTTGGTAGTTAGTCTACCAGTGACTAAACATTACCGCCCCCGCTCCCCCCCCTAAACATGTACATCATTTGAAAGTGAGAATATTTGTCCAAATTGCAACAAAGGGGATGTGTGGCAATTTGAAAAGTTTGTTTGTCCTTGTTTGCAATAAAGGAATCCAGGACAATTCCCCACTCGGACAATTCCCCACTGGACAATAACCCACTTGGACAATTCCCCACTCCATAATGACAAATTTGGACAATTCCCCACTCTTAATTTTTTATAAGTGTCTTTTACATGTTTATCAGAGTATTATTTCTTTGATTGCACTTGAGAGGATGATTGTGTAATTGAACTTGATTACACCTGGTTGATCTTTGTGCACAAGGAAGCCATAACAAGGTGGCTTCTAACTATTTTCCAATTGCACACGAAGCGTGACAACAGCAAGACTGTCCCAGACGTACTTAAGGGCATTGGCCATTGTGTAAGATTTAAGTAAACTGTGCACTGACAGGCGTGACAACAGCAAGACTGTCCCAGACGTACTTAAGGGCATTGGCCATTGTGTAAGATTTAAGTAAATCAAGCAGTTTTATATGTCAATACTTATGAAAATTATTGTTGAATAAAGTTTAATAAAAAATACTAATTCTGTTCTAAGTGTGGTATCATATATGTCAATACTAATGTGTGGAGTGGGGAATTGTCCGAGTGGGGAATTGTCTGTGTGGGGAATTGTCCGAGTGGGGAATTGTCCAGTGGGGAATTGTCCTAGTGGGGAATTGTCCAGTGGGGAATTGTCCGTTTACCGCAATAAAGACCACATGATACCAATTTACATGCTGATGCATCAATTCAGTTTGTCTTTTTTTGGTGCACAAAGGCAGTGTTGCAATTTGCAATCTGTTTATATTAGAAGTTTGCAATTTATATTGTCTGATCTTAGACTACTGGTTGTTGAGAGGGTTAGCACAGGCCAAGACAACAGGTTCAAAATCCCCCTTTTTTGTACTTTTTAGCCAGATTATACTGGTGTAGGAGGCAGTCTGACTTGATTCACCTTACTTCTTCTACAGGGGACGCCTCAGCTGGCAGTTCTTAGCAGTTAGCACTGTCAGCCAGTGCCAAGGGGCATGGTCTCCTGACTGCATTAAAGGCATTTAAAGGCTAAATGCATGGTGGGTCAACTGATGAATGGTCCTTTATGGACATCCTAGTGGCTTAATTAAACAAACGGATTAAGGCCTGAACTGGTAGCCTACAACTGTTTGCTTAACAGGGTGTTTCTGACTGGGAAAATATGCTGCCTGTTGCCTTTTTTAGGGTATCATAGTCATAGTTATTGGAGAATTGGGTGTACTATGTGTAGGGATGGTAAGGGGTAATCAATCAGAACTAACAAAGTATTAAAAAAAAATAGTTGCACATTCAAATACTTCAGTAAAGTTTAATTTTTGTTAACTACAAATAAAAAATAATTTTCACAGCATATATTGAGAAAGTACTCGGATGTACTCGTAAAATCTGAGTACATTGAGTACGAGTAAGAGTGCATGACCCATAAGTTTCTAAGAGTACGAGTAAAAAATGTACTCAAGTACACAAGTACCAAGTACTTTCGCCCCAGGTCTTATGTATATATTTTGTCCATGAATAAAATACATCTTTGCTGTAATTTAGCATGAAATGCATTACCTTCATGTGCTTCAACAAGTTCGTTGTTGCCCCTGAGCAGGAGGAAATCTTCATATCACAGTGTTTACACTGGGCTTTGTAGTTGCCTTGTGCATTTGCAGGACCAATTATAGTGATTGAATGCTGCTGATTTGTTCGCCATGTCTGTAGTCTTGTAGATATAACTGAGAATATGATTGCATGTCTGCGGTGTCGGGTATTTATCATCAACATCACATCTGAACAGATTGCAATTTACTACTTGTCAGTGAAAATCCAAAGCCAAGTTAATTATGTCTACAATAATAAAAGTGAATTATTGGCTTCGGATCATCTGAAGCCAGTTTAAGCCAATAATAGCTGATCAAGAGATCAGTTAGTTTATGTATTTGACTCATGGTTTTAATCCTGTCATTGTCATTGTATGTATGGTTGATTGAAGGGTTCAGTGGCTAAATCTCAGCTGATATGTATGTAAGTGCTTATGCTGCTCCTCCCCTTTATGCATATAAACCAATCAACATGCAGCATTGCCCTTATCTATTCGTTGACAGACATAACGTGGACAGTGTGTCAATTACTATGGTCATCATTACAGTGTATTAACTATGTATTATTACCACTTGTTATTGTAAACGTTGCACCATCATTTATGTTTCACGTCATGATACTGTGTGCAAAATAACAGTAAACATACGGTCATTTTCATTGCAGTTATTTTGCACCATTTATGTTTCATGTCATGACGCTTTGTGAGAAAGAAAAACAATAGTAAACACACGGTCATTTTTTCCAATTCTTGAGATAGAACCAAATATTTAACGAAAACATAAAAAGTACTTGCCAAGTCCAAGTACTTTGACGGTCAAGTACTGCACTCAGAAAAATATATAAAAATATTATATAGATGTCAGGTTTGCTATAAAAAACTTTAAAAATGGCATTCCACCATTTGATATGTACTTTCTGCTGTGACACCTCTCCTAATCAGACATTTTGGACAGCCCTGGACAGTTGGGTCGTTAATCTGAGTTTTTAACAGTTTCCCCTGTTTATATCTGTTGTGGTATCATTGATATTTCATCAAATTTACTGTGAACTTTTTCTTTTTAACATTATAATCACCAACTGTGTTCTCCATAGGGAATTAAACCTTGTCCACTGAGAGAAAAAAATTAGATAAGGCCTGAATGGTCTGACTATGGTTTTACTGTCTGTTACAGTAACTTAGTATTTGTTTTTGATGCAAATGCTTGATTATATTGTTCACAATGTTTCAATAACAGAGTAGACAGTGTATATGCTATGATGTTGACAGCTTCCTCTCTGTTACCAGATTCAGGGTGACGTACTAATAGCAGACAAATATGATTTTAATAGTAAATTTAAGAGGTAAAGGTTAACAGTATCAAGTCAATAATTCCAACAAAATCAATGCCAATTAAAAAAACTCGATTCCAATTAAAAACAATCAACCCCAACTCCAAATGACTTTCGAAAATCATTTCCAATTCTGGAATTGTAATTTAGGGTCAATTCCAGTTCCGGAATGGAATTGACCCCATGTCTGAAACAAAGTCAAATCAACTGAGTTGGAAAATAAAACAAAAGAAGTAAGGAAATTAAAACATAGGCTACTTATTATAACCTGCAATTTAGTAAATACAGGAATGACATCAAGAAAACATGGGAAAACGTAGCTGATGTTATCAACAAATCCAAAATACAAAAACAATTTCCGACATATTTCAATGTAAATGAAACCAAGATAACAGATAAAAAAGAAATAGCAACAAAATTCAATAACTTCTTCATAAATATTGGACCACACCTTACAAACAAATGATACACTAATGGGAAACCAAGCTTCAAATCGTTTCTATAAAAGAAAAAATAATACTAACTTCCAATTTACACCTGTCAGTGAAAATTACACAAAAATATAATAAATATTAAATAAAGTCAAAAAGAAGTATGAGAAATGATAACATTTCTTCAGTCTTACTGAAAGCTTCTGTTAATGTCATTGCCAAACCCCTTACCAGTATAGTTAATCAGTCTCTTCTTAGTGGAAAATTCCCTCAAAAATAAAAAGGAACTAAAGTTGTGCCATCCACAAACAAAATTATAATCATAATTTCAACAACTACAGACTAATATCACTTTTGACATGCATATCCAAAGTCTTTGAAAAAATAGTTTATACCGAATTATTCCACTGTCTCATTCTTAATAAACTCCTCCACCTAGATCAGTATTTTTTTCAGAACTGAATATTCTACTGAACTGGCAATATCTGAATTAGTTGACAGAATATACTTAAATCTTGACAAAAAAGGTTTACCATTGGCAATATTTTTAGATCTGTCAAAGGCTTTTGACACAATTTATCATTCAATCCTTATCAACAGAGTCGAACATTGTGGCATAAAAAATACTGAACTAGAATAGTTTAAAAGCTATCTACTGCACAGACAACAATACATGGGATTCAACCACATAAAATCACCTTTAGAAACAATTACTACTGGAGTCCCCCAAGGTTCAGTTCCAGGGCCATTATTATTTCTAATATACATCAATGATCTAGCAACAGCAAGCACCAATTTCTGTCCAGTCGTGTATGCAGATGATACCACCCTGCTGGCACACTAAATACATTTATAAATGATCAAACTAATGACATGGCTACATCCAACAACATAAATTCAGAATTGACTAAAATAACAGACTGGTTAGCAGTAAATAAACCGTCCCTGAATGCTGCAAAGACAAAAATTATGATTTTTCACTATAAACAGAGAAAATTAAAGAACCACGATGTACCTAACATTAAAATCATTAATATACCGGTTGAACGGGTGACACAATTTAAATTTCATAATAGACTCCAACTTAACATGGCCTCCTCATCAAAACTTCATAGCCAACAAACTATCAAGGATATGTGGAATTCTCTCTAGATTAAAACACTACATACCAATACACATCCTAAAGATAATATATTATTCACTATTTATGTCACACCTGCACTATGGTATATTAGCATGGGGCGGACAAATAGACAAACGAATAAACAAACTACAAAAACAAGCAATTAGATCTATATCAAACAGTAAATATAATTCACACAGTACACCTTTACTATTAAAAGCATACAACCTCTTTAATCTGTCATGCATGACATTTTTCTACAGATACAAAATGGAACCATTCCAGAATATTTTAAAGACATGTTCACTGGTAATGAAAATGTATCATTTAGACCAAAAAGACAAAGAACGGCACCCCATACCTATACAATAAATAATTTTCCCCCAAACTGACTTTAACATCCAGATTAAACAAACTAATACTAATATACTGCCGCCTTTGTATCAGACATACAATACCACAATTACTTCAAGAAAACTGTCTTCCATAAATTGCCATGGAGAAAATTAACACCCATTCCTATCAAGGGTTTGTGAATTGCTGCAAAAAATATATCAAGTAAATATGACTCGGAATGTAACATTAATAACTGCTACATCTGCAAAAAGTATATGCCAACTGAAGCCTAGAAATGTATGGTATTCCTTTGTCATTATTATCATGATAAACTGCATTAATTAATAATTCATAACTCTAATATAATATTATACTGAATATTAATTCAGTAATACTACCACTATACTATCAAAACAGTTGGTATTCGAGTTCCTCACAATACAATGTAAATGATAAATTTGGAACTAATATATTATTTTTACTGTGTAGATTTTAATTGTAGTTTTACAAGTATAATGTATTTATCCTTTTTCTGTCTTATTTAACTTCTTTGTAATTATTACATGATAATAATAATGATAATTTTATTCAATTCACAGTCTATTTACATTTATACACGTTAAAAAATAGTAGACTTCCCTGAATCATCAAAGCTATGTAAAATATGTGCAAACTGTTATTTGACTCTGTATGTATGATCTAAACAAATAAACTTAACTTCACTACACTAGTCACCAAATGACACCACTAGTGTTAAGCGTGCGTGTATGCATGTGTGCATGTGTGTTTAGGTAAAAACAAAGATTTTAGCGACAAATACAGCAGAAAAGAAAAAGGTATCACTGGTAGCATATCCATTAATAACTACAAAGTAGATATTAACTACCCCTTGTGATACTCGGTCTGGTTCCATCTGAGTGAATCCTCACCATTTTTGTTTACATATTGCATTGTTGAGACCCAGCAATGATAGGGCTGGGGGTAAACACAAGTATTACTCAGATGATGCTTACTGCATTGCTATATACAAAAAGAACATGAACAGACATAAATGAACGTTGTTTTTGTAAACCATCAATCAACATTAATTCACAGTTGATGATGCTGTATAATTGATCAGGCTTTAATCTTAAGATAGGCTAGATGAAGTAGCAGTAACTAGCACCAATATATTTCTTGTCTGCATAAATTCTCCATCGTGTTGAAGTATTGCTATAGGATCCATGTTTTCTTTGTCACAAGATGTTAATTTAATTGAAACATGCTAGTGAAGTGCTGGCAGTTACATTTTAGATATGTGAAGTTGAAGGGAGAGAAATGTGGCTGACATATTTGGTTGTTGTGGCAGACAAGCAAAACTTCACGTTTCATGTTAGATATGTGAAGTTGAAGAGAGAGAAGCGTGGATGACATGTTTGGTTGTTGTGGCAGACAGCAAGACTTCAAATTACATGTTAGATATGTGAAGTTGAAGGTAGAGAAGCATGGATGACATGTTTGGTTGTTGTGGCAGACAGCAAGACTTCAGGTTTCATGTTAGATATGTGAAGTTGAGGCAAAGGAGTCTTAGGGAAAGAAGTGTGGATGACATGTTTGGTTGCTGTGGTAGACAGCAAGACTTCAATTTCATGTTAGACATGTGAAGTTGAAGGGAGAAAAGTGTGGATGACATGTTTGGTTGTTGTGGCAGAGGATGCAGTCACGTGAAATATCCGTATATATAATATAATATATTTGGTTGTTGTGGCAGACGGCAAGACTTCAAGTTTCATTGAGTCGAACATTGTCGCTGTTGACAATTCAGCTACACCACATCTGCACCAGTCACAGTTGCATGCTGTCGAAAAGGACATCAGCATCATTGACAATGGCCAGGCAGTAGATTGGATGGGGTGCATAGTAAAGAAGACGGGACTGCCGCGAGTTCTACTCACATTCACCATCTTGCTGTCAGCCACCATGATGATCTGGCTGTGCATCAGCTCCGCAGTGACCGCCCCTGACCAAAGAGTGTCCAGCACAGAGCCACAGGTCAGTTGCCATTCTTCAAACTTACTTTAAGAGAACAGGTTCTATTATAGGTCATGCTTTATTAAACAAACTTTAGAACTTTGAAACCATGGGTAGCTAAAGTGGCATACCATAGTTGCCTCATTTACACTAATTAGAATGTGCACAGTTTTAACTGGGTTGAATATAGTAATCAAGCTTAACATCACAGAATAAATTTCCATCTTGGTATGTAAAAACAGTTTTGCTTTTGAAATTCCTGAAATTGAAGTTTTTATATTAACGTGGAGCTAAAAGATAGGCACAGTAGTTTAGTGGTTGAGACATTTGCTTTACATGTACTAGAGTTCTGGGTTCTTTACTTGGACAAGGCACTGAAGACTTTATCCATTATTGCTTGGATGACCATATTGTTGGCCCTGCCTTGTTAATTAGGGACATAAAAGAACAGAGGACAACATGCACCCTGGCAGTGACCAACCTCAGTGCCAGCAGCATAGATAGGTTGGGTTGACATAATGTTCTGGGCAAGGGTGACTATTTGAAGGAGGCCTCAAAAGACCATCAAATTCTGGTAAAGATAACACATATACAGATTAGTCAGTTAGTAGAATGTGTCATGTGCTTTTTTGGTTTGCAGAAACTGAGTCTCTATGGTGACGGAGACCTGGATGATGATGATGATCTACCAGACTGCAAGGAACTGGCCGCTGTCCACAACTCAGTCAGCACTGGCCCACTACCCCACAAACTGCAGCTGCTTGAGGTCTGATGAGACCACTAGTAGTAGTGGTTGTAGACCAACACACAGACATACACTTCTTGAGATCTGATGACCACTAGTAGTAGTGGTTGTAGACCAACACACAGATATACACTTCTTGAGGTCTGATGACCACTAGTAGTAGTGGTTGTATACCAACACACAGACATACACTTATTGAGATCTGATGAGACCACTAGTAGCAGTGGTTGTAGATCAACACACAGACATACACTTCTTGAGGTCTGATGATACCACTAGTAGCCATTGTTGTAGACCAACACACAGACATACACTTCTTGAGGTCTGATGAGACCACTAGTAGTAGTGGTTGTAGACCAACACACAGACATACACTTCTTGAGGTCTGATGAGACCACTAGTAGCCGTTGTTGTAGACCAACACACAGACATACACTTCTTGAGGTCTGATGAGACCACTAGTAGTAGTGGTTGTAGACCAACACACAGATATACACTTCTTGAGGTCTGATGACCACTAGTAGTAGTGGTTGTAGACCAACACACAGACATACACTTCTTGAGGTCTGCTGACCACTAGTAGTAGTGGTTGTAGACCAACACACAGACATACACTTCTTGAGGTCTGATGACCACTAGTAGTAGTGGTTGTAGACCAACACACAGATATACACTTCTTGAGGTCTGCTGACCACTAGTAGTAGTGGTTGTAGACCAACACACAGACATACACTTATTGAGATCTGATGAGACCACTAGTAGCAGTGTTTGTAGACCAACACACAGACATACACTTCTTGAGGTCTGATGAGACCACTAGTAGCCGTTGTTGTAGACCAACACACAGGCATACACTTACTGAGGTCTGATGAGACCACTAGTAGCTGTGGTTGTAGACCAACACACAGACATACGTTTCAGTAGAACACTGACAGACACATTAGAGCATTTCTCTCTGGTTGAATATACTAACAGACAAGACACATCATTTAGTGGATGCAGGAAGTCCCTGGCAGGCATAGGTCAGTGCAGTTTCCTTTACATTTATTCACTGCCCCAAATTGAAGCTCAACCAACTGACTGAAGTTTCAGGCTGATATATTTGTGTCAACAGGGATCTGGTAATACAAGAGCAAAATCAATATTGTCATTGGGGATTTTGCTGGGAAAACTAGGGTATTATTTGGGTGACTGGGATCTACAGCTTTAATCAAACATATCCTGCCTGGGAAATATATGTATATGTGTGTTGTAATTAAGTGTGTAAATTGGTAGAGCTTGGATGTTATATTGCCTGTCTCATTATGATGATGACATGTTTAGAGTGGCAGCAGAGAAAGGCACACAATTGTTTCATTAACACCTGACCATATAAAGTAACAAACTATGTACATTGAAGTGTGATTCACTGGTTGATGGGTGTATAATATGTAGAACAATTAGGATGGTATTTGTATGGTAGGGTAAGTGCGGGATATTGCTACCGTCCCTCCATCTAGCCATAAGGCTCAAAAATAAGAATTTTGAGATAGTCGTCATTGTCCATCTGATAAAGATATGGCTGCAGCTGAAGCAAAACAAACGGTAATTTGAGCTTAATAATTATAAAAATGGTCCTTGCCAAAGTGGAACTATGCACAATAACCACAGGAAACTGAGACAAAATAAGTAAATACATACAATAGGATAATAGAAGTGGTATAAATGTATCCACTGTGGGTGATATATGAATTATGTTCAAATAAGGAAATAATATTGCAAACGCCATGAGGCGGCTTCGTGCCCAGTGTGTGGGGTTCCTACCCCACCACAGTAACCTCTACTAAAATGACTTTACAAACTAGGTTCATCAACACTTTCAACACACAGAATGTACCTAAGATAATGAACTAGATCATTGATAGCTCATAAACAATATTTACAGAAAGGACTCTTTCCCGCATACGATTTCCCCTTAAGGGGGCACTTTGCCCCACCCTACTCTACTCTAAATGGTTTATGTTATTTTGTCTTGTGGTATTGTGAAGTATATCTATAATACTATTTCACTGGTGTAAAGTGCGTCACAAGCATGTAAGCTGACCCTTTGAACAACAGCCAGTTGTGCTGTTATTAAGATGATCTAGAAACCTCTAGAAGTCTGTTTGCCTTCTAGTTTCACCCAGCTAGTTTACGTAGCTGCTTTGAGAATATATGCCAATTGGCTTGTAAATGATGAGAGCACAAATGTTAAAATCTGATAGTTTGACCAGTTTATCACCAGTTGCAACAAAAACATCTTAGCCTCTCAGTTCTGACACTACCATTCATTCATTGTTCTTGTCATCAGGTGCTCATCTGCAAATATCTGGTGATTACTGCAATTGGCTTGCTGAAACTGCAATTTGTTGTGTGACACATGCTGAGTACAGCTGATATTGAATGTGTTTTAATTGTGTAAGAGGCACCATGTTTAGGCGGCATGCTGTGAAATGTATGATGTTAAGTGTTGTAATTGTGTGATGTGTGTTATATGTAATCAGATTTACTTGGAACATTACCATAAAATGCAATTTTGAGAAATGTTAATATTTCTTTCTGGATGTTTTCATTTTATAATTGCCTATGTAAGCAAGGTTAACTGATTTTTTAGTTTTTATTTTAATGCATATTACTATTCAATATGCAGTCCAGCTGGCTTTGTTATAAAACTGCAATTGTAAAAATTTTGATGATTATAAATTGTAGTGATTTTTGCTCTGCTCATTATTTAACATTATTCTCATAATTCTGCAGTGAAAACAGCATTTTACTATACAGTACTTTCTCCCCCGAATAAAAATATTGCATTTGGTTCCATGACATGCTTTGAGTCTCATATTTTCATCATTTCAGCTGGTCTAGTACCCCTAACCCCGTCCCACCTGGCACTAACGGGGGGGGGGGGCTAATGGCATTACTTAAATCTGGTGCATATTCAAGGAATGTCAGACTTTTTGATTGGAGGGAAACCATAAAAACCCTCTTTTATTTGTCATACACAAATACAGGTAACCAACCATTAAGAAAAATAGACATTAAATGGAAATGTAACATAAAAACAATACTGTGTTCATAGCAGTTATCAAAACATTGTTGTGAGAAAACATTACAATGTCTGATCAAAGTTCATAATAAGTTGTTTGCACATATAATACCATATCCATATGCAAGCATGACTAGTCAATTGAAATTAGATTCTAGTCCAAGTTCATCCAAACGAGCATCGAGGTTGATGTACTTCTTCCAGCGCTTGGGAGCGGGCTGACCCGACTGTAGCTGGAGGATGGAGACAAGTGATGCGGCTTCCTCTTGACTGAACAGCTCGACCACCTCAAAAATGTTGGGGTGTATCTTGCCTGCCTTCTGCATGAGTCGTGTATGATACCCTTCAATGTGATTGTTGGTGCGAGGGCCGCCATATTTAAAGAAATTCCACATTTCGATTGGATACTGCCCGTTCATCCATGTCAAAGTAGTCATTGAAGTCTCATACACTTGGTATATCCGGTGCATTTCTTAACAAATTGAAATGCGTCTTTCACATGGGGACAAATGGCATCGCTAGTAACATACGAAACCAATTCCTGTAGTCAGCGTTCTCTCTTTAGCTCACGGATAGTCCTATACGTTGGATTCTCCGCCACAGACACTGGGCGTAGTGGAAGTAGCACCCTTTGACAATCACTCCGGGGAACACATGTAGGCAGGCATTCATCAGACCTTTCTCGAAATCCTGCATGATACGTTGGGGGCTGATGGTGAATCCGATTGATTCAGACTTTTCCTTCACCAAACTGAGGAAACGAATGTAGGTGTTCCTGTCTTTGTTGGGAGCAGACCAAACACAAGTGGCAGCATCACCCCAAGAACGAATGTAGGTGTTCCCATCTTTGTTGGGGAGCAGACCAAACACAAGTGGCAGCATCACCCCAAGAACGAATGCATGCAATGTGACTATTTGATAAAACAGCCTTGGTGCTGTTGCAAATGTCCCATCCATGTGATAGGTATCTGCATTCGCTAGCGCATGCAGAGCGGAGTTGGATACTAATGCTATTATCTTGTCAGCTCCATCGCCATCCTTGCCAAGCAGGAACCGATCTCCTTGAACCATAGTTGTCCACTGGCCATCCAGGTCAATGTCACCTCTTGTGGATGGCATTAGGGGGAAGCGTTTCCTCCGCTCACGGTACAGTGATGACTTGACAGTCGAACTTTGTTGAAGCAGTTTCACCTTTTCCTGATCGTAAATCGCCTGCATTGAAGTCATTTCATCCCAGGCTCGCTTCCTCATGTTTCCTCTCAACTGTCGCACTTGTACGTCACCAGGGAAGTCCCCTAGTACCTTCAATGAACTTAACACTAGCAGCCATGTTTCACGTGTCATTCCAAACTCAAATATAAAATTCAACATGAAACTCAGGCCAACTAGAGCAGAGCAGCTTAACATATCCCTTCCTTATTGGCTAGAAATGTGTGAACTGACAGGCACAGAACACCACAAATCCACAATCAATAGTTTATTCAGTTAAAAGTTAGGGTAATTGACTTTCAATAGCTTATTATTTTAACAAGATTGCCATCCCAAACAACAAGTTCCAGATGGCAAGTGGACAAGGAAGCCATTAGCTTATCGAGAGTCCAACAATGTTCTCATCTATGTGTAGCCTGCCCTTATCAAATATCTGTCAATTCTATTTTAAAACGTATTCACACTACTAGCATTAACACAATCATTTGGCAGTTTGTTCCATTCATTTATTACCCTCTGTGAGAAAGAGTACTTTCTCATGTCCAACCTACACTGCTCCTTAACTAATACTGCTTTGTGTCCTCTGGTTCTACTGCCTTCTTTGAGTTTGAAGAACATTTTCCTGTCAACATCCTCATAACCATTCACTATTTTAAACACTTCTATTTGGTCTCCTCTTATTCTCCTGGTCTCTAGTGTTGTCAAACCACATTGTAATAAGCAATTTTGGTAACTAAGGTCTCTCAATTCTGGAATCATTTTAGTTGCTCTTCATTGTATTCTTTCTAGCTTGTCTATGTCCTTTTTACGATATGGCCTCCATGCTTGACTACAATATTCCAAATGTGGTCTAACTATTGCTTTGTACAGGGGTACAATTAGCTGTTTCTCCTTATACATGATAGTTCTCCTAATTAGCCTTAGAATTTGATTTCCTTTCGAAGCAGCAATCCTACATTGCTCTGAAACTGTCATATCAGTACTAAATGTTACTCCTAAGTCCTTTTCTTGTGTGGTTCTACCTAGTACAGCATCCCCCATTTTATATTCTTCGTCCATGTTACCATGTCCTATGTGTATACATTTACACTTCTCAAAATGTAATAACATTTGCCATTTTTCTGACCATTTAACTAATTTATCTAGATCATCCTGTAAACTTTGTTTATTTGTAACATTAGTAACCTTTCTGAATACTTTTGTGTCATCTGCAAATTTGGATCTGGATCAGGGCAATTAGCTTTTATGTGTGAGTTAAATTGGGTTTTGCTCACCTCAAACAAGCTTTATGTAGAAGATTTACTTTAACTCTTAGGACTGAGCTTTTCATACCACACAATTTATGTGTGAAAGTTACATGGAGCTTCAAATGATTAACTCTAGAGTTAAGCTTTAGAATGGCCTATGTACATTGCACTAAAAAACTGTAAAAAAATTACTGTATTAGCTTTTGATATATTTATGCATTAATTATATGTGTTTTATCAGTATGATGCAAGGAACTGCTATATAAAAGAGGAATAATATATATATATATATATATATATATATATATATATATATATATATATATATATATATACATATATATATATATATATACATATACATATATATACATATATATACATATATATGTATGCATAATATTATAACAAAACAGTGCAACAGGGGAGAGTGCACAAAAGTTTACACTTCAATTCTCTCCATTTCCAGCATAATATTGCAGCACATTATTATTGTAACTATTCATCTTTTAAATATGCATGATTTATATGAGCATTATGTATAAACGTTCTGCATTAGCAATATATCTATATACACTGCATTATGTACTGTTGGAAATAAATTGATCATTGTTATTTGCCTATATACAACAAGATGGCTAATTTAATTCACACCATTGTTCCAGCAGAATTTGACAGGAAACTTGAGACAGCAATAAATGCAGAAGAATATTGTAGTGAATGCCAACTTACTGTCAATATTGTAGTGAATGCCAACTTACTGTCAATACCTGTAAAAAAAATTGTAATTTCCTTGAGAGGAAAAGTAAAAATAAATAAATTTGGTAAAAATGATATTGAAGTAACTGTTGGTTATATTAAATGTGCATCCTTATACTAAGCATTACTATACTAATAAGTTTAATAATACAAAGAAAACAATGGAAAGAAAAGAAAAGAAAGCAAAGATGCAATACTATCAATAGTAAATTTTACTAATTTAATTATCATCAATAGTACACTGAACTATCGATAGTAATGATAGTTGATAAAACAACTCAGCACAGCTCCTGGTGTCACTAATACTAGTCACAAACATGCTTTTCAACTTTATTTGTAATTTTACATATTTATCAACCTAACGTCTACAATCATCCATCAGGGCAGCATGATCAGAGCAGCATCATTCATGGATTCACCATCTTAAACGATCTGCCTCCATCAATTGTGGCTTGGAACTGCTTTTCTTCTGAACCGGCCCTTAGCCAGGGACCCATTGTACCATTTAAAAAAATTTTGCTTTATAAATTATTGATATTGTTTTAGCCAATTAGGATTTTATTGATTGTATATATGCTTTCTGAGAAAGCTTATCGTCGATAATTATACCAAGAAATTTTGTTTCATAGACCTTCTATAATGTTTTGGTTTATTGCTATATTACATGCCCTGTAGCAATATCTGAAACAACCCTTCGTTTTCCAAATACCATGAAAATAGTTTTATTAATATTAAGAGACAGTTTGTTAACTGCAAACCAATTGTGCAGTTTATTCAGCTCTTGACTAATTGTGTTACTAAGCAATTCTAGATTATCGGCACTATAAATTATATTAGTGTCATCTATGAACAGTGCAAATTTGAGTATACTGGAAACATTACACAAATTATTTATTATCAAAAGTAATTTCAGTCCATGTATTGAACCTTGTGGCATGCCACATACTACTTCTATGAGATCCAATTTCACATCATCAATGCAGACAGATTGTGTCCTTTTTGTTAAATAGCTAACTGACCATTTAAGTACTATACTGCGAATACCATTCATTTATAATTTTTTTATTAGGAAATTATGATTGACAGTATTGAAAGCTTTTTTAAGTCATTGAATACCCCAATTGAAGCTTTTTACTGTCTTATTTCCTTGGTCATTTCTAAGAAAGCCAAAGACATAGATCTGTTTTTCCGAAAGCCATACTGGCTGTCACTTTGTATTTTGTTTTGTTCCATGAATTTTCTCCATCTGTTTTCAAATTGTTTTTTCTATAATTTTTGAGAACTGTGGAGAGATAGGCCTGTAATTGTTAAATTATTTTTTTGTCGGTCTTATGGACAGGAATAACTTTTGCCACTTTCGTATTATCTGGAAAAATACCAGTTTTGAATGATGTGTTACATATATACATAAGAGGTTTAGCTAAGTGGGAAATTACCTTTTTCACAACATACATGTCTATTCCGTTGTAACCCATAGAGAATTTTCCTTTTGTTCACAACAGTCAACAATTCTTGTTCATCAGTGGGGTGAAGGAACATGGATACCTCCGTAGTCTCATGCACATAGTCATAAATACTTGCTTTATTTTTTGGTGGTTTGATGTTTTTGGCGAGATTTGGTTCAATATTGACAAAGAATTTGTTGAAACCATTTGCAATATCTTGTTGATGTTTATGTTCTATTTTTAGTTACAATATGGTCTGGAAATGGAGTACAATTTCAATTTCTTTTGATTACCAAATTTAAACCTTCCATGCATGTTCCCTTCGTTTCATTGTGGTGTTTTTCCAGTAAATTACTGTAGCACTCTTTTTCCGCATATCATAAAATATTTGTCAACTTGTTTTTATATTTATTCTCAGCATGCATTGTTTTACATATATTTTTGTACATATTGTTCTTCTTTTTACATGCATTTGCCAAACCTTTAGTAAACCATGGATTATTTTCTCCTTTATTTCTAATGCACACCTTTTTTAACGGGCAATGTAGGCTATATAATTCATTGAATTTATTAATAAACCCTTCATAGCTCTTAATAACATCATTATGTTTCATGATATGACCCCAGTCCTGAACAGATACTTACTTTTTTAGGCTGATAAATATCTATATAATTACATAATGCAAAAACAGATAGATGATCACTGATATCTGTGACTAACAGTCCACTGCTGACATGGGCGTCTGCAGGGGATGCAAGGGGGGCACTTGCCCCCCTGGGTCTGGAATTTTTTTGTATGTATATTCATGAGTTCAAAGTGTTTGTTGTAACAGTTCTAAGGTGTCATTAAATATGTCCACATTTCATCTCTATGATTACATGTTTTCCTTTATTTAATTTCAGCTCTACTGCAACACATTCCATAATGTTGTCCACTACTCAATGGATTTTGAAATATGAACCCATGTTTCACTGATGACAATGACATGAAATGGATGTCTCAGTACAAATAATCGGTAAATGGACAAAACCCCACTTCACTCATATTCAAAGACAACTAATTTTTTTTTGCTTTTTAATCATGTATTCGGTATCCACATATTCAGGGTACACAACATAGAAAACATAACAATAGAACAGTCTCTAGTCTCTACTTCCATCTCACACAATGTCCAATGCCCCTCAGTGTATCTGGAACTGACTTGGTGCCATCACGACGGTCAGGACAGAGAGTGTGTAACTTCGCCATGCTCATCACATATCATTGCACTGGCAACCTGGGCCTGATCCTTCCGGATGCTGTCAATGGCTCTCCAGATGGTGGGGTGAGCATGGCTTACTGGCTTGGAAAAGGCATTGTTCCAACCCTCACAGATGTTGTTGGTTCATGAGCCACCTTGAAGGGTGATAGTGTGAACATTCCATATGGACGGTGGATACATAGGTGGCTTGCGACGAATGCGAAGGGGAGGTACAGTGCCATCTGGATGTTGGGGTGGCTGTATCTGACGGTAGGTACCGGACACATAGGTGCCATCAAAGTACTGCCGAAGGGATTCTAGTCCATCAGGAATGTTCTCACGGAGGTAGGCCATGCTGTCAGGTACACAACTTCTGGCAGGAAAGCAAGACCATCCAGCATCCCACAGAAGAACTTAACATACTCCTCCTCACGATAGCGCTGTACCAAACCAAGACTCTGTATTTTCCTCCATGTGGATTGGTTAAGATGACAGAAACATCCATTGACATGAGGTCCGAAGGTTGATTTGCACGGCATTGATCACTGCCTGCTCGAAGTCAATGGTTACAGTGGTGGGGTCGACATTGATCACTGCCTGCTCGAAGTCAATGGTTACAGTGGTGGGTCGACATTGATCACTGCCTGCTCGAAGTCAATGGTTACAGTGGTGGGGTCGACATTGATCACTGCCTGCTCAAAGTCAATGGTTACAGTGGTGGGGTCGACATTGATCACTGCCTGCTCCAAGTCAATGGTCACGGTGGTGGGGTCAACATTGATCACTACCTGCTTGAAGTCAATGGTCACGGTAGTGGGGTCGACATTGATCACTGCCTGCTCGAAGTCAATGGTCACAGTGGTGGGGTCGACACTGATCACTGCCTGCTCGAAGTCAATGGTCACAGTGGTGGGGTCGACATTGATCACTGCCTGCTCGAAGTCAATGGTCACGGTGGTGGGGTCGACATTGAAGCCAAGCTCACTACACCTATCCTGAATAGCTGTGAAATGTTCCTCATATGTTTCCTGGTGCTTGTTGGGTAGAAAGGCGTAGACATTTGTCACAGCTGATTCTCCAAGTGGTACATGGATCATGTACAACTGAGTGAATAGGAGTGGTGTAACACCAAAAGTTCCATCCATATACCAGGAGTCAGAACTGGCGAGGTGTCTAATTCCAAGGTCAGTTCCAAACACTAAGATCCTATCAGAAGAATCGACACCATTGTCATAGATGAGGAAGGGATCTCAATCAACAGTGGTGGTCCACTCACCATCTAGTGTGAGTCTGAGTGATGTTGGGTTCTTGGGCATGTGCTTAGCACGTTCCCGTCTCAGCAAGCACTTGACAGTCTCAGGATTGCCGAGCCCAGCATGATATGAGTTGAGTGAGTGTACCACTTGATCCAGCAGCACGCTCAAGTGAGGCACGTAACTTATTGACTACTACTGCCTGTTGCTGTGGATCATGGCTATGTGATGTGGAGCTGGTGACAGTTGTCATCTGGAAAGATACAGTGAGAAACATAACATTAGTTTAATGGTCAAATGATAAGCAGGTAATTTGATTATCATTAATTTAATTCGTTAGAATTTACATCAGAGTAGATTATTTGAGTTTAGGGAATGTATTGTATCAGTAATTTACATAAGATATTTACCTCAGCATCGGTAGTCACACCTCCCTTACAGCTGAATGCCATGCGGTTGAAGCACTCCCATCTGACAGTCTTCTTGGCATACTTCCTGGTGTACATGTAGGCCTTATGTACAAGCTTCATACCACCCTTGATCTCCATGTTGTAGGTATATTATCAACTTTGTATTATATCAGAGAGAGAGAGAGAGTTATCAGAGAATAATTAATGTTCCAGTTTTCTGGTGCCCTTATATGCAGTTTAGCTGTTATGTAACTAGAAATTAAGGGAAGCCATCTACTACTGTATGGCTTCTCTGTCACATGCTGTCAAGGATGATCCCCTTGATCCCTATATAATTAGTTTGGCTTGTAACTATCAGTTAAGGGAAGCCATCTACTACTGTATGGCTTCCCTGTCACATGCTGTGATCCCCCTAAAGTGTGTTATCAATGGCTTCATTAAGCAAACAACAGCAATAAAAATTGTACTTCAAAACCATTCCTTTGAAGTGCAATCAGAAATGTATTTACTTTAATTCATAAAATTAATTATTATTTAAAACAAATTCTTATTATTTTTACTATTTCTTAAAAAAAATTCAGAGTGGGGTATTGTCCAGAATTCTGATTAGTGAGTGGGGTTTTGCTATGGATCCAAATAATCTTTAATATTTTCAAAGTTTGCGTTTAAGCTTCTTGCATTGAAGTGAATTATGGCTAATGATGACTTAAATGTTTTTTTATTTGAAACCAAATTGCAATTCTCTATAGTAAGAACAGTCTACATTAATTGTATTGTAAAAGTTTTTTATCAGGTTGAATTCAGTTGTCTGTTCATTTAATTCAAGCAATGATCTTCCCGTTGCGTCACTCTTCGAACACTATGGGCCACAGTTCGCATATCCTCTGCTCGACTCTATCCGAGAACATCTCTTGGATAAATAGGTTGTTGCCTTTAAGGGATTTTGCATTCTGGATTATCTCCTCATGGTCTTTGAAGTGGAGAAGTTTTATGATCATTGGCCTCTGTTTGGGGCGGTAAACGGACATAACCCCACTGGACAAAACCCCACTCAGACATAACCCCACTGGACATAACCCCACTTGGACCAAACCCTACTTGGACAAAACCCCACTCGGACATAACCCCACTCAACCCCACTCAGACAAAACCCCTTTTGGCCTACTGCATATAGATTCAAAGACAACAATATTTGTTATTTTCTGTTTTATTAATGTCAATGTATCACCATACAACATTGAAAAATATGCAACTATGAAAACTACATTAAACTACTACCTCACATATTGTTATCATGAAAACTACATTAAACTACTTCCATCTCACACAGTGTCCAATGCCCCTCAGTGTATCGGGAATTGACTTGGTGCCATCACGACGGGCAGTACACAGATTGTCAAGCTTCGTCTGGAGCTGAACTGTGTGGCGCCGCGTTCCCTTGACTGGTGGTTCACCATGCTGGTCATGTAGCATTATTATCCCCCTTGAACCATTTAGCTCTGATGTAGCAGTTAGAAGAAGCCAATTCTACTGACTTCCCTCAACTGCTGTCAGGGATGATCCCATTACGTACATCACCAAGTACAACAGAGAAACATCCACTTAATTTATGGCTATATTAAACATCTAATAGGACCAAATTTACATTTGAAAACAATTCCTTTTGAAGTGCAAGCAGAAATATAGTTACTTCATTTCAAAATATTATTTATTTTTACCTAATTTTTAAAATTTTCATTACTTCTAAAAAAATAAAAGTGGGGTTTTGTCTGAGTGGGGTTATGTCCGAGTGGGGTTTTGTCCTGGATTCTGCTCGTTTGGGGCAGTTTATATCAGGTTTGTCAATCCGATGCGCTCTCTCGATTTCTATTTTCTTGTCATTGAGATGCATCTTGTTTTTTAGGATGTCTCATACTTTTGCCTCTGTTTTCCAGTCCTCATTTGCGAAATCTTGGATGCCATCAATTCATATGCAATTTCGGCAAGAGTAGTTGTCTAGATAGGCAACAAATCTGGTCAGCGTCCAGAATACAACATTAATTTTCTAGCCAGATATAACTGTGGTTCAAATTCTGTTCTCTGACCACCATAAAATTAGTGGTATTTATTTGGTCACTCCAGGTGATTGTCATACGAGTTGACAGAATGGCAAATGGGCACATCATGTTTCAGTAATGTGTAGCAAAAGCGATAATTCAGCAAAAGTAATGGGCCAATACTGTACGTAGATCTATTAATTACATTAGCACATATAATTTGTTCAAGGAAAATTGGGTTTCATGAAGAAAATAATATGCACTAAAGTTTTTGTCATGACATCATATCAAAATACTGTTACAATGCAAAACCATCAATACTCCATTAAGTAGCTTCAGTGGCCAGGGGTCTCATGAGCGGATCCAGGGGGTGTCCCCTAACTTATGGGTCATGTACTCGTACTCAGATTTTATGAGTACATTACGAGTACATCTGAGTACTTTCTAAATATAGGCTATAAAAATTAATTTGTAGTTAACAAAATTAAACTTTCCTGAAGTATTTAAATGTTCAACTATTTCTTTTAAATACTTTGTTATTTCTTATTGATTACACCCCCTAACATCCCTACACATAGTACACCCCAATTCTCCAATAACCAATAACCATGACTATGATACCCAAAAAAAGGCAACAGGCAGCATATTTTCCCAGTCATAAACACCCTGTTAAGCAAACAGTTGTAGGCAACTAGTTCAGGCCATAATCTGTTTGTTTAATTAAGCCACCAGGATGTCCATAAAGAACCATTCATCAGTTGACCCACCATGCAGTTAGCCATTACATGCCTTTAATGCAGTCAGGAGACCATGCCCCTTGGCACTGGCTGACAGTGCTAACTGCTAAGAACTGCCAGCTGAGGCTTCCCCTGTGGAAGAAGTAAGGTGACTCAAGTCAGACTGCCTCCTGCACCAGTATAATCTGGTGGCAGCAATCTGGCTAGAAAGTACAAAGGGGGTTTTGAGCCTGTTGTATTTGCATGTATTAACCCTCTCAACAACCAGTAGTCTAAGATCAGAACATATCAGTTGCAAACTTCTAATATAAGTAAATTGCAACACTGCCTTTGTGCACCAAAAGAAGACAAACTGAACTGATGCATAAGTATGTAAATTGGTCTCATGTGGTCTTTATTCAAAACAAGGACAAACTATTCAAATTGCCACACATCACCTTTGTTGCAATTTGGACAAATCTTTTCACCTCTACCCCTTCAAATGATGTACATGGGTTTTTTTTGGGGGGAGAATGTTTAGTCACTGGTAGACTAACTACAGAGATATTGGTTTAATGGGTATTATATCAAAGCATGTGGTTTATGAATGGTTAAATAACAGTTAAGAAGGGACTCCAAACAAAAACTGATTTTATTAGTCATACCATGTCTGTATGTTTGTAAAATGAAGGGGTTTGTAAAGGTAACTGTATGTTTGGGATTCCCATTTGTTTGTAGGGGTAGGCATTCATTTGTCTTCAAGTATAAATAATATATTATATATATTGCGATAAACCATAATTATATTGTATGGGTCTATGGATAACTTCCCTATTGTACAGTCTGTTACAACTATCCTAAAAGAAAAAATGCGACAAAATCTGTGACAGTGATTAATTTAAGATGATCCTTATTTAATTAATTGATTAGACCATATCCGCTGTCCAGACATGTGGTCAAGAGTCTTGAGACTATGTACTATGGTAGGTAACATTTGAGGACTCCAGATGTGGAGGAATCCTGACTGACCACCGATTGCAGTTTGCTAACAATTACTCAAGTGCTTCATAACAATGAACTCAGTGTGGGATCAGTGAAGCCAGGAGATATGCAGTGTGTCTCATGAAGCCATGAGACATGCTAGTATGGATCTGAGAGAGCAGAAATAAGAGAAATGCTAAACAAAGAAACGTAGCCAGTGTGTTGTCAGGTAACAAATCCTCCTGTTGGTTGTTTTGTTTTACTTTAAGTTAATGTTATTGTTGATGACATAGAGGTTTTTTATTGCATATTCACTTGTTGCCGAGTTATATAAATTAATAATTTTTAGTTTAAAATACATTATTATTTAATATTTATAAAATATGTACTCGTACTCATGAGAATGTACTTGTACTCATATTCGTACTCAGCTTTTAGCAATGTACTCCTACTCATGAAAATGTACTCGGCCCCAGGTCTGGTCCCTCTATTTCAGCTGGATCGTTTTCATCAAGTCAGAATTGGTTGTCGAGACACCAAGAGGTGGCGTAGTCCTGCACATGCTCCTCAGATGAGAACATTTCTAACTAGGCAATGCTACAATTAATTAGAATTTGTCCCCCAGTTGTTCTGATTTGCTCCCCTATCCTGCCTAATTTTCATAGGTAGTATTTATTACTAAACACATAGATTCTTGTTATCAGTGCATTGTTCAGTGAATTTCCACTGGTTAGCAGCTGTTGTTAGGCTTGGAAACCAGTGTAAGAGGCAATCGCCTTAAGCTGCATATATAATCCATAGTAAAGATGCTTATTCTCTGTGAAAAGCAGAATATCGCACTGAAAAGCCACTGCCATGAAGTAACCCATCTCGACACTGATGAGAATCACAGTGATGTGGTTATGGAGACATGTAACAAAACGCCTCAAACATGTTCGTAATGCGAAAGGCTTTTTCCAGCTGTGACGAGGCCTGCGACGTATTAAACAAAGGACAGTTAAGCACTTTATCCATAAAACAGAAGATCCGTTTCTGTTTGGCTTCGATATGGTAGGGAAGACGAATGGTGTAGTTGCTTTGATGCAGATCAATAACCCAACAAGTGTACAATATTCTCTTATGAGGCCATTGCACCTTTGCAGAATGAGTGGCCTTATAAAAGGAACTGTGTGTATATGTGCGCGCGTGAATCCTGTAGAAATTTGGACAACTTGAAGTCCTGCCATCTAGCGTCGTTTTGGGAAACTGGGCACCCTTCTCTGCCAGGATCCGATGGTCTATACTATACACCTATATAAACTCCAGGGGTCTTATAATATACACCTGTATCATATGCCAAATCATAAGACCATGACATAGACTTGATAAAGCAAATAGAAGGTGCAATTAACTACTTCTACTATCCATAAAAACCAATAACTTTGAGGCTACCTAGCAGATGCAAAGGGATTCTTGTCTTTCCTAATTTCTGGAGTTTATGGAACAACACAATACTAGCTGCAAATCAGTTACCTTTATTCTCACGCTGAATATGTCAGGGTGGCAGATAATGGTTTACAGAAACGTAAAAAAACTACATAACGACATTGACAATCATAGCTAACCAAAATTAGTTACCTTGACCACAACTGGCAGACACCTGAGGCACATGTGACATACAAAAACTGAGGATATACAAATAATTGTCAAATAATGGCTTCCATAATTGTGACCAAATCAATACTGCATAATCTTTGAACACATTGTTACAAACACATTTCCTCCACATCATATGCTACTGGAAAATGCTCAACTAAGTCTGACTTTAATAAATGCATCATCAATAATATAATACTGGCAGTTGAATAGCACAATGGTTTCAATAGTATAAAATAATGTAAACAAAATGTATCAAAACAAGAACATGTACTAACTTAGCTGCTAATTTTATGCTGCAACATTAACTAGACGGACATTGAACACTTAACTACTGACAAAGAGTTGCTTTGTAAGATAACATGACCACTTGAGATTAGCATTGCTTCCTTTACTGCATGATTGATAGCTATAGCAGTGAGACACCAACTGACACTGTCGTGTGATGATGCCACAAGCCCGAACATAAACACAGTACATGTTATGTATCTAAACTAGAATAGGAAAAGGGATAAATGCATGCAAGACTTCTATACAAACCAGAAAATGACAACTAAACAATATGTTGGAGGGCTTTGGCTTTACAATACAAACATGGTTTACAATACAAACATCTCCACAGAAAATATTATGCCTGAACTCCTCTCCACTGTCTGTCAGTGGTAGGGACTGACGGAAGCTACTACACTGCTATGTTTGTTGCCTTCACCTGCGCATACAGGCAATTTCAGAAAAGTTACAGGACGTGGGTGTATGCTGGGGGATGTCCGTGTCTGTTGGCTGGTGACAGCTGGTCTAGCCAGTCTGCTCTTCGATGCAGCCATTGCTGGTGTTTCCATTGCTTGGTGGCTTCTTCTGTCGCACCTCACTCACATGCTTCTCCTGTCAACACAGTACACAACCTCACCAAACAGCCATGTATATAGGCATACTTCTTACTCCTAGCATGTATTATGGGTCAGAACATTTCACTCCATGGTCACACCTAGAAGAGAACAAGTGCCACCTCCCCAGGATCAAACCCAGAAGAGTATGAGTGACATCCTCCCCAGGATCAAACCCAGAAGAGTACGAGTGACATCCTCCCCAGGATCAAACCCAGAAGAGTACGAGTGACATCCTCCCCACGATCAAACCCAGAAGAGTACGAGTGACATCCTCCCCACGATCAAACCCAGAAGAGTACGAGTGACATCCTCCCCACGATCAAACCCAGAAGAGTACGAGTGACATCCTCCCCAGGATCAAACCCAGAAGAGTACGAGTGACATCCTCCCCAGGATCAAACCCAGAAGAGTACGAGTGACATCCTCCCCAGGATCAAACCCAGAAGAGTACAAGTGACATCCTCCCCAGGATCAAACCCAGAAGAGTATGAGTGACATCCTCCCCAGGATCAAACCCAGAAGAGTACGAGTGACATCCTCCCCAGGATCAAACCCAGAAGAGTACGAGTGACATCCTCCCCAGGATCAAACCCAGAAGAGTACAAGTGCCACACTTTTCATGATCAAACCAAGAAGACGACAATTGCCACCTTCCCAAAATAAAAACGTAGAAAAGTACAAGTGCCACACTCTCAAGATCAATCCAAAAGCTTTTCACTTGCAATAATGTGTCTGTACAATACTATACAATGGAGATTTCTAAAAAGAAATGAATGTCTAGTCGTTGAAGGCCTCTGACAGATGACGCAGGTGCAAGCAACTCACTGAACTGAAAACTTGACCACACTTTTAGGTTGGTAGAATATATATCATCAATATCATGAATTACAAATATCTGACACTGTGATGAGAAATAGAAAAGGCCTAGTGCATAATTAATCAATAGCCCTAATGGTAGCATGGTCTGCTAAAATTTGTGTGTGACATAGAAATCAATATCTAGTGCAGATGGTATGAACCTAGCAGGCGCCAGTGATCTAAACATGATGAACTGAACAACCTGTGTGTACAGACAACTGGTGCCAAGGCATCATCAGACTAATTAGACGCTACTTCACATTCATGACTTTCATTGCAAGCAGGTACAATTTCTGGTCATATTCAGGGGCAATTATTTTCTGTTTATAAAACGTCAGTCAACATTTGCTTATAAAATGTTTGCAGGTGTGCAATTGTAATGGGTCTGGAAGTAGTAGAGCTATGAATGAAGTGCAAGTTACAAATGAAAAAATTCACTATTCACATAGATGGCTGACGATGCCAGTTGCCAACCAGATTATCTGAGTGAACATACTTTACACAAGCTGCTGCCAAGTGTCATTCACAGCCAATACCCTCCACTCACATGCTCTTTGAGTCGCTCCATGAGCTGCTGGAACTGGTCCTCACGGTTCTTCAATGTCGCCTCCATCTTCTGGATCAGTTTCTGCTCTGTTGACTTACTGAACTGTTTGTTCACCTCTAGCACATCCTGGATGTGTTTCTCCTGCAACACAATGTCACAGACACAATGACACGGACAGAATGGTACAGACATGATGCAGACACAATGATAGGGGCATGATACAGAAACAATGACTCAAGACACAATGACGCGGACATGATGACTCAAGACACAATCACGACGACACAGACATGATGGCACAGACACAATGACACAAACATAATGATGCAGACAGTGGCATGGACACAATGATGCAGATACAATGACACGGACGCAATGACACTGACATATACAATGACATTCAGCACATCCTGGATGTGTTTAACAATGACACAGATCCAACACATTGGATCATTTGGATAACATTAATTTAACAAGATTGCCATACAAAGCAAAAAACCAAGATGGTAAGTGGACAAGGAAGCAATTGGCTTATAAAGAATCCCACCATACTTTTTCATCAATGTCTAACATGCCCTTCTGACATATTTGTCAATTTTTTTAAACATTCATACTGCTAGCCTTTACACAATCGGTAATTTGTTCCATTAATTTATTGTCCTCCGTGAGAATGAGTACTTCCTGATATCTAATGTCTTCGAGTTCTTTTATCTTTCTTTAGTGGAAAACAATTTTATCAATATTTTCATACCCATTCAATAAAAAAAAATCAAATTTGAAATCCTCTTAACCTCCTTGTCACTAGGGTTGTTAAGGTAGCTGGGGTGGCTAACATGCCAGTTGATTTTTTTCCTTCATAACATGCTCGGAAATATTGAACTGAACATCGAAACGTCCTTTAAAAAACAGCCCTTTTGGAAATCCCAGACTTCTTGGAAATGCAGGTAAACCAACATGTAATTTTTAGAAACCAGTTCAAATGGGGCAATAGTTGTATCATTTGAAAGGTAATATTCAATAGTTTCAGATATCATATTAATCCATTTTCAACATATGTAATGTAATCATTTATAATGCAACTACTGACATGACAATGATAGCAAAAATATTTTATGACAAATTCCATACAATTTTTTTTCACTATATCTACTTTAATTTATAAGTAGGCATATAATATTTGTGTGGAGTTTAATCCCAGGCATATACTTAGTTAATTTACATGATATTAGGTAAATAATATTAGGTCTATTTTAAACTGATTTTTAATTAAATTAGTAATGAGTATGTTACTCATGTACATCTGACACCAAAAAAGTGGCACTGATGTTGGATGGTTGCAAGATTTTATTAGCTGAGATATAATGTTAATTTTATACGTTTGTTCAAACAAAATCAACATGTTTATTGATTATGCAATAGTTAACCAGCAGTTGTGGTGTTGGACAGATGCAAAAATGTACGTCCGACACCCCATACGTCCGACACCCCATACGTCCGACACCCCGTACATCCGACACCCCGTACGTCCAACACTCCGTACGTCCGACACCCCATATGTTCAACACACCATATGTCTAACACCATGCTGATAAGGTTAGATTTTTGAAACAGAATATAAGTGTTTGTACAATTTATGTGTGATGTTAATAAACATTATCAATATCATAGCCATTCTTTATCCATATAATTGGATAAGCACAACATTTGGAACTAATTACACCGACTAAGCCCAAATACATATGAAGTACAACAAAAGACCATTGAATCAGACATTAAAAACCTAGTAAATGGGTTTGTCAGAAGCAGCAAGAACCAATTGAAAGCTTTACATTATCATCAGCCAGCAGTCATATCTCCCCTAAAACAGAGATTCTTATTCTCACGCCTCCATGTGTGGGAAGAAGAATTACATGACGTTCAGCTGGAATTTTTTAGCAACATCACATGACAAGGGCTTTGTAGATGGAATAGGTGGAATGGTCATGTGAGCAGTTTGGTGCTACATTTGAAGTCGAAAAGGCTGCACAACTACAACAGTAGCCTTTTTGGTTCTGGCTGTACTATGAAATCTGGTAGAAAATGTCAAGTTTTTTCTCAGTAACCAATACTCATCAGTTGCACTGCATATAAGCTAGAGGCAATAAGCACTTTCTGGTTACTGATACATCTGATTCATGGGACTTAACATAAGTTATAATTAGTGACGATGCCAGAGTTGGCGTTGATTTAATCAAATTGATTAAATCATCGATTAAATCAATATGAAAAAATCAAGATATTGATTTTTTTCGATTTTTTTCCAGATTATGTGATCACCGTGGCATGACTTTGACTGAATGGAAAGAGGGCAGAGAGGCATACCTTTATCTGTATTGTCACCTGCAAAGGACCAACTGACTGCAGCTAATTGCATGCTTTGATTTAATCAGTTGATATGTGGCTTCACGGTGAAGCCATACATATTTTTTAATAAAGTTTAAATTTGTACATAACAACTTTGTTTTAATTCTTTAGAAAGGCTAGGAATGAAATGTTCCGCCCATTGGGTATATTATGATATTCCACATATTTATTTATTTTCAGAACTACATATTATTTCTTATAAGATTTGTCGAGAATGTTAAAAAAATCAAATAAATCGATTTAATCGAAAAAATCCGATTTAATCGAAAAAATCCGATTTAATCGATTTTTTCGAAAAAATTATATCTCCCCTAAAACAGAGATTCTTATTCTCAAGCCTCCATGTGTGGGAAGAAGAATTACATGACGTTCAGCTGGAATTTTTTAGCAACATCACATGACAAGGGCTTTGTAGATGGAATAGGTGGAATGGTCATGTGAGCAGTTTGGTGCTACATTTGAAGTCGAAAAGGCTGCACAACTACAACAGTAGCCTTTTTGGTTCTGGCTGTACTACGAAATCTGGGAGTAAATGTCAAGTTTTTTCTCAGTAACCAATACTCATCAGTTGCACTGCATATAAGCTAGAGGCAATAAGCACTTTCTGGTTACTTATCATGTATGCATGCAAGTTTTTCACTGTATATCAAGAATTACCATAGGATGGAAGAAACTATATATATATGACAATAGTGTCATAGTTGGTTCCTATAATATATGGCAGTAAAACGTTGTGGTACTTTCTATCCCAGCATGCAGTGCATGGCTAGTGTCCAAAATGTAAGTCCGACACCGTGGAACTGCTCTGACAATGTTTCCATTGTAACGACCTGTTTTTGTTTGCCATT